>CM069923.1:15736990-16258138 GCA_036172225.1 Cryptocoryne crispatula var. balansae | reverse complement strand
CATGTCCTAGGTTATTCTCTTGGATTTGAGGGTAGATACCATACTGTGGGAACCTTGGGAATCATTTCTTTTGTTTTAAAAAAAGTATTTAAAAGATTCGTTTTTGAATGTTGAAATATCATACCCAAATTTTCTAGTAAAAAAGGTGATAAACCATAAAAATACTAGATAGTTCAGGTGTTATTAGAAGAGTATAGAACCGAGGTTCGGGTTCTGTGAAAATATTTTTTGATCTCTCTCTATCGAATGGTGTGAATATCTAATGTTTATTTACATCAAGCAAACACTCGAGAACCCTTGATTAACTGCCATAGCGATCTTGTTTGACGAGAGCGTGCATATCCACAACGTATAAAGAACACAAAGGGCCCTGGCCTTTCACACCCGATGAGATGCAAACAAGTTTGATTAGATTTGGTTTGAAGTTGATTTATGTTTGATTTATGAATTGATTTTGATATGGTTTGAAATGTTGATTTTAGATTTCCATTTGACTTGGATTTGAATGTTATTTGTTTTGAGTTTGTTTGAATTGTTTGGTTTGTTTTACTTCAATTGGTTGAAGTTTATTTTATTTATTATTTGAACTTGAAATATTTTAGACGTGGTGGAATGATTTGAGAGGTGTTAAGTCAATTTCATGTGACTTTTATATGGCGGTTGAGGTTATAATACCAATTCCGGTATGTTCGGTATGTTTTTAATCATTTTTGAACTTTGGTTCCACTTGATTAGGTCTAATCTTCATAATGTTAATGATCTGAATTTGACATGTTTTAAGATGAATTTCAGATGCATTAATGTTTTCTTTATGTGTACTTTTCAATTGGTTGTGAATTATTTGATTTGCACTTGTTCAGGAAATTGAATTCCAATAGATTAAGTGCATTGAATCAATTTTTCCATATTGTATTAAATATTATTACTATTAAATGTTATGGTTTTAAAGACTTGTTTTAAGTTTGTTTAAGGTTGTTTTGAATGTATTTTCAGATTTAATTAAGTTAACTTTAGATTTGGTTAACTCTTGTTCAATTTGCATCACATCCAGTCCGTCGGACTAGTGTCGATGCCCAGTCACATGCAAATAACTCAGTACTTGAAATGTTCACTGAATATTCATGTCGATGTTGGTGTACATTAGATGTGGCAGTTCATATGCCATGAATAATGCTTGTCAAAGTGTAAATGTATCAAAGTTCTTCCCTTGGTGTAAAATCCCACTTGATCGGGAAAAAATTTTGGCAGCATGCTGCCTTATTTTTCGATCGATGTGAAAATTTTACCCATCCTACATGGCATAGTCTTTTGACTTTCAAAGTAGTGGGAAGGATCGTCTGCAATGGGAGCCAGCCCGTGCCTATGTCCAGGTCAGCGTTCTGGTGCAAGCTGGCTGAGCCGCCCAAGGTGGAACGCCCACGTGGTGGTGTTAACCCTATATTTAATTTTGGCATTTTGCTTTCAGATTTAGTTAAGTGTGTTATTTTTAAATGTCCAAGGCCCAATGGGCCAGCTTCATGTCTCATGGCCTGAGCAGGCCGGCTTCTTGTCATGTCTGTAGACACGCCAAATTCGCCTGATTCAGAGCATAAAACTCATGTTTTATAGGGTAACATGTGTGATTGACCTTAGAATGATGCCGGGTCTTTTTAAGTTGATTTGGAGCTTCGCCGAACGAACTCGAATGTTTTCCGACGTTTTCCGCAAAAAGCCGTAATTTCCGAGCGAAAGCCACACGTAAGTCGTGTAAACACGGAAATTGGCTGAATGACCAATGCCTAATGATCATGCATTGAAGGTTATGGTCATATTCACACTCCGAACAAGTTTTTTTTCATTCGGTGCTTTTCCGGTTTGCCGGCGAAGTCATTTTGACCTGTATCGGATCTTCTGTTCACTGCCCTAACTTCCGGATAAAATTATGAATTTTTGGAGGGTGTGGTGGCTGATCCTATGCTATATAAAGCTTCCTCGGCCTGTTATCTTTCCAACGCAACAAACGGCGTCGAATTCCGAGTTCGGGAGTGTTCGCAATGGCTTCCGGAAGAAGGACGCGCGAAACCAGTCCCATGCGCCCGGGTTCCTGGTCACATGCGCCCGGGACCCAGGGCACATGGCCATGCGCCCTACCAGTGAGGCACCTGACCTCGTGCCCTCACTTGAGGGCACATGCGCCCCACCTTTGAGGCACGTGGGAACCAGTTTTTCACCGGGACTCTACCACTCAACCGACGGACCGGATAAGGCCGAAATTTTTGAAAAGATAGGATGCGCCCCCACTTGAGGGCACATGTGCCCTGGGGGTAGGGCACATGCGCCCTGGGGTAGGGCACATGCGCCCAGAACCAGGGCGCAATGAGCCTTTTTTTTAGCGCAGATCGTGACAGTTTTCTCCTATAAATTAACTCCGATTCCGGTCGTTCCAAGGGCATGAGCACGACTCCCCAGGCATCTCAAGACGTCCTAGCACCCTCCTGCATCGATTTTGTGATTTTTAGAGAGATAATTTCGAGTTTTTAGAGAGAGAAAAGTCGGTTCAAGAGAGAGGAAGACTGTTCTGCAGGTGATCTGTCAAGTCTCTCTTCTTTGGCCTCTACAGCAGTGTGTGGACGCCTGCTGCCAGTGCTATCTTCATCAAAGTTCTTCCTCTCCAAGTTCTCTTGAGTTTACAATCGACGGAACTCAATTCCGAGGTCGGGGCTGGTCGTGACAAGCGCAGAAGCAAAGTCGCACCTGGCAGATCCTGTACTGCTACTCGGCTTTTTCGACAACACAGATTTGACTATATCTTTCTCTATTCAACTCAGAATCTTTCTGTTCTTTTTCCTATCTCTTTGTTTAGTGATTCTCCATCATCCCATCATTTTTTTACATTTTTTTTCATTACTTTTACTTTTTTAATCCGAAAATAAAAAAAGGGGGTTAGAGATAACCCGAATCCGGTCAGTTTCTAGTCAATTGTGTGTTTCATGTCATTCTCTTTACATATACTCCACTTTGTCTAGTTCTAATTGTCTATTTCACTTGTTTATTTGTCTAGTTGCACAGAACATCAAGCACCCACCGCGTTGAGGACTCTTCTTCATCGGCCGGCCGAAGAAGGAGAAGCTTTAACTCACATTCTTCACGCTAAGGTACACACAGTCATCTTTAATTTTAATTTCATAAATTGGAACCCACGGTTCCTGGCGACCACGTTTAGTTTTTTTTTCACCCTCCTCCCACATGACCTGATCCGTCTCTTTGGTGATCGAGCGACGCCAAGGGATGAAAGTTCGGGGATCAATGTGAGTGTGGGACCGAGGTGAGATTTGCCTTCCGAGTTTTTATTCCTTTCTTTCCTCATCCCCTCTTGAGGTGACGATCTGGGTTCACGGACTTCCCTGAAAAGGAGAGGACCCCGTCGAATTTTCAGAGTCGACAGCTTTGTGGCGACCACGGTGGGACAAGCAATGTCTTCAACCGTGGGTGCTTAGTGTTTTGTTTTGCAACTAGTTCTAGTTCTAGACCGGTTCCCACGTGAGCCTTTCCTTCTTTACACCTCTCTTAAACTTCATGCCATCTCAAAACTTCTGATATCACCCATCTTTCATCAGATCTGAAGTGCCAAGTATGCCATCTAATTTCTGTCATTTTATTTAAACCGGTTCCCACGTGAACCACCCTTTTCCTTTTAAACCGGTTCCCACGTGAACCAATCTCTTTCTTTACTTCGGTTCCCACGTGAACCAAACCCCTTTTTTTCAGATCTATCCCAACTTGGATCAGATCTTTATTCACCTTTAATTGGCCCCACGTGGCCCCCCCTTTTTTTTGACCATTCAAACCGGTTCCCACGTGAACCACCCCTTTTTACCCAAAACCGGTTCCCACGTGAACCACCTTTACTTTTTACCCCAGTTCCCACACATCGGTCCCCACGTGGACCACCCTTTTGCTTGGCTATCAGATCTGAACCCTCTTCTTTCCATCACCTTTTCACTATCTCCATTTGGCTCACATAAGAAACAAGTCTAGATTCTAGTTTCTAGTTGCTTGTCTAGTTTCTAATTGCTTGTCTGGTGTTGATTGCTTGTTCATGCTTTGCTCATTACTTGCTTTATTACTTGATTGCATTCTCTGCTCCTTCTCTCTACCTCCTTCTTTCACACTTTTTTTGAGGCGGGAGCTCACTCTCCCATTTACCCCTCCCATCCAAAACACCCTCTTGGTGGATTCTGACCTCTCTTCTGGGATATTCCTTCCTAGTTGACTTGGTTGGCTTTCATCAAGGCCTCCGTAAATCCTCATACGTGGAGTATTCCTCTTCACGATCGGGTTGGTTGTACCACTCCCCAAAACCCGAAGCATCCTATGTCACCTACACGTGGTGAGTTTGTGTGAAACCTAGGTCATTGGAGATTGGAGTTAGGATCCTAACCCATTTGTTGAGAGAACAATTCTTAACAAAATTCATAAACCTAAGGTTTAATCAAAATCATTGCGTAATCTTGCTTTCAAGTCTTTGCATAACTTGTTTGTCAAACAAAAATTCAAACCTCTAACTTTTTGCAAAAATACTAAAAAAACCAAAAAAAAAAAGTTCTTTGTTTACTTTGTCAACTTGTTTGTTTTACATTCTCCTTAAGGTTCAATGCAACTAAGGTCCGGAAGGCACGTTGGAATGGCGGAACAAGTTGAACATCGAGAGCACGAGATGGGTCACCAACCAATTCCGTCAGAAGCGCAAGAGGTCCCTCAACCATCTGCTCCCCGTGATGTTGAACAACTCTTTAGGGAGTTGTCTCTCTATACCGACCCAGAAACCTATGCCCGTATACAATCCAGGGTGAAGGGCAAAATTGCTTCGAATCGGTGAAACCAATCAAGTTGCCCTATCTCCTCGTCCTCTAGTTCAACCACCACTCATGCAGTCACCCTTTGTTCAATCACATGTTGTTCAACAATCTATGATTCAACCTCTTGTTATTCAACAACCTATGATTCAACCATCTGCAGTTCAACCATCTGTGGTCCAACCCTCATTTGTCCAACCATCTTATTTCAACCATGTTGTTCCCCCAATCCACCAAGCCATGGGACAATCTTCAAATCATGTTCCTCAATTCCAGAACCACGTCTCTAACCACATACCCCAACCAGTAAACCAAGAACATGCTCTCACCCAGGCAATCATGGATCAGCTCACCCAGATGAATGAACGTTATGAAGAGCTGAAATGTCGCCTGGACTCCAAGTCAGTGCCTGAAATTTCCATCCCTTCTCTGCCAGTCTTACACCTGCCACCTTCTGAGCTTCCAGTTTATCACCGCTACAATGGTACTGGCAACCCCTTTCTTCATCTTAAAGATTTTCTTTATGAATCCTCATTCTGGAAAGATGATCGTAGGGTTCTTGCCTTCTTGTTTCGTCGATCACTAGAAGGGTCTGCATTGGAATGGTTCTACTCACTCGACTCCTTTGAGGCAGGAGACTTCGACATTGTCAAGACCAAATTCTTGCAGAGATACAGAGATCAGGTGGCACTAGCGTGCTCCATTACAGACTTGATTGCTGATAAAATGAAGCCCGAAGAGGACTTCATAAAGTTTGCTGATCGCTGGAGGGGAATGGCAGAAAAACTGACAGATGTGATTTCTGAAGGGGAACAAGTGAAGATGCTTATTGGCAACACCACACCTGCTCTGAGGAATGTCTTGATCATGCACCGTCCTACCACAATGAATGAACTCTATGACAGTGCCCGATACTTGCAAGCCCACTTCAAGGATGCCACCATGGTAAACCCTTTCGATCCTAAACCTAGAAACTTTAGGAAGACCCCCTCAGCACCAGTTGGGCCTACAACCGAGGGAGTGGTCAACAATGAAGTCGTAAATATTGTAGGGAACCAGGGAGGGAACCGTCAAAACCAGTTCAGAAACCCACCACAGAACCCTTCCTATTACCCCCCTCAGCAACAAGTTAGGCCACCACAACTACGACAACCACAACAACCCCCGCAACCAGTAGCACAACCCCAGCAACCTCGTCAACCTACCTACAATAGGGCACCGCCACCACCCAATCAAGCACCACGAAGGGGAGGTCCTAGGAGAGAGAACTACCAGCAACTCCCTTACTCCTTGACCGACATCTTCAATGTACTCATGGCGGAGAAACAGTTGGAATTGCCCAAGGAAAGAGAGGTTTGGCCAACAAATGTAGATATGTCCCGATCTTGTGCTTATCACCGGTGTCTGGTCACCTTTGTAGAAGTGTGCTTTCAATTCAAGGATTATATCCACGATTTGAATGACCGGGGAAGCATTGATTGGGTCCAAATGGGGGAATGCATACAAGCTATGAAGGCTAGGCGACGACGGCGGCAACGTCCACCGGCTCAACCTCAACAACAACTTTGGCTTGGGAATTGTCCAAAATCCGCTCCCATTACATGCTCCCGCTCCGGCACCGGCACCGGCACATCCAAACCTGTGAATTGGTCTAGTACACTCCATTGTCCAGGGAGATGCCGGTCGTGCTCAAGGTTGGCAACTAGAAAACAACAATACAACCATGCCGATCAACTCGGCTAGGCCTCCACCTAGACAAATAATCCGTGCACCTGCTACTCCACAACCACCACAAAGCTCAATAACCCAACCACTTGCCGCCACTTCTTCTCGCCGGCCCATCATTAGGCCAGCCCCCTCTCTAACTACGCCTCCTTCAACCATTGCTATACACCAGCCCTTGCTCATCCGACCACCTCAATCACCACCATACCTGAACCCCCAGCCTATGAGCTCTACCACTTCAAAACCCCAACCTATCATACCACCAACACCACAACCTATCATACCACCACAACCTTCATTAACCTCATCAACCACTCCTGCACGCCGACCTCTTCTTATTAGGCCACCGGTATCACCATCACTACCACCTCCAAATCCTACCTCTCTACCAACTAACCCCATCATCCCGTAACCATCAATCCCATTACCTATCATACCTACACCTACACCACCACAACCCACCCCAGTTAACCCGTCACCTCTACCCGACCGCCAAATAGCCCCGGTGCTTCGGAGTGGGAGGATGTTCCAGCAGCTCTTTCCCCAAGCCAGAACTCAACTGCAAGAGCCAGTGGAGGAGGAACAAGTAGAAGAACCATTGCCAGGCACAGCCTATGATCTGTTAAAACATTTGGATAAGACACCAGCCCGTATTTCTATACTTGAGTTGATCAAAAGATCAAAGGTGCACCAGGAGATTCTACAGCAGTACTTGCAAAGGGTCATGGTGAATGAAGATCTCCCACCTGAGAAGATCACTACAGTGTTAGCCCCTAGAAGTGAGCACCCAACACTCACCTTCTCTCAGGAAGAATTAGCAGATCCAGAGTTTAGGAGATATGCTTTGCATGTGGCCGTGGTTATCCGTAATATTGAAGTGAAATCATGTTTGGTTGACACTGGAGCTTCCATCAACGTTATGCCGCCAGAAACTTTGCAGTTGTGCGGTATTTCTGAGCAAGAAATCAAGCCATCCTGTGCCATGGTGACGGCCTACGACAACTCCAAGAAGTCTGCACATGGGGTGGTCACACTAGAAGTCAAACTTGGGCCATGTACGGTCACAACAGATTTTCATATTCTAGAATTGGATCCAACTTTTCGGGCTATACTTGGGAGGCCATACTTGGAGGCAATAGGAGCTGTGGCTTCAACAAACCACCAGTGCATAAAGTTTCCCTTTAAAGGACAGGTGGTCAAGGTGACTAGCATGCCTATAAAGGACGAGCTGAACGATGCTTCTTTACCCCTAGGTCTGTCAATACAACCCCATATCTCAGTGGGAGAATTACCAGAAGTCAGATGCATGACCACCTCTCTACCAGACACTCTGGGATGGCAGATGATGATGAAATTGGGCTATCAGCCTGGAAGAGGTTTAGGCAAGGATCTTCAAGGGATCACTCAGCCAATTGAAACTGTGAAAAGGCCACGCAGGCAGGGGTTGGGATATGAAGAGGGTTCCATCCCAAGGAGGATCTTCCAGCCAGGATATGCCATGGGGCTCCACACCTTCTTTATCAAAGGGGAGACCATGATGATGGCTGAAGATGGCAAAAGTTCTGTGATAGTTGTCAAGAGAAGAAAAGCTCCAGAAGAAGAAGAAGAAGACTTGGAAGACTTATGCTTATCTTTGACTCGTCTGTTCTCAAGTGGGGAAGAGTATCAAGAACCACCCAAGGGCAGACCAATCTTGGATCATGTAGTTAAGCATACTACCCAAGTCAAAACCATTCCACGAGGCCCAAATATAACAATCCCATGTTTGAACCTCATACCTCTATTTCTAGATCTTTTGGATGGGCTTCAGGGCCCACTTACCCTCTTTGGGCCCATGTGCCCTCTTCAACCTTCTACTTTCTTGGGCCGGCTTGCCCATTTGCTCCCCTCAACAACTTCGAAGCGAGGGCTTTTCTCAACATGGGCTCACATGCCCATTTACTTCTAAGACCGGGTCCACGTACCCGTTTGCTTTTTTCATCGGTTTTGGACCCATGTGTCCACTTTACGTACCATTGGGCCCACGAGCCCCTTTTTCCCCTTTATTCTTAAGTTTTTCTCTCTATTAATTCAGTCATCTTCTATCAAGCCTCGAGTCACTCAGGTTCATTCTATCTTTTTACTCGAAATTTTCAAAAAAAAAAACATCTTCTCTGAAACTCACATTTCCATCGAGGAGACGTCTCTACTCATCCCAGAGGGTACTCCCAATCAGGGATCCCTCTTTTCTGAATCATTGATCGATTTACTCGATCCTCCCTACATTGTAAATACCACCTTTCCAGCTTTATCTTCAGTAGGTCAAGTCAGGTTAGGAAATAGGAAAGTCAGAGGTAAGCGAGTTCCAAATAGGTATCTACAACAATTGGCGCAGAAATGCATAGAGTGTGCAAGGCTGCCAAACTTTTTGGATAATACCATCCAGTTAAATGAAATCCGATATGAGGATGAGCATAACATAGATCATACTTTGGGAGTATATGAGGTGGTATCAGAGAAGGATCCCGAATTCGAGGATGAAATTGAGGACTTGGCTGATGCATATGCATCTGGACTTAGAAGATTTGAAGAACCATCAGCCACAGGGAATGAACCGACCAAGGAACTGAATTTAGGAACCCTGGAAGATCCTAAGACAATCCTCATCAGTGCAAACCTCACTCCCTCAGAAGAACAACGTTTGATCAAAGTTTTTGAAGAATATAAAGACACGTTCGCATGGACATATGAAGATATGCCGGGATTAGATAATTCATTGGTTGAACATAGATTAACCTTGAAACCTGGAACTACCCCGGTTAAACAAAAGCTCAGGAGGTTCCACCCTGATATTGCACTCAAAATGAAAGAAGAGGTCGACAAATTACACCAAGCAAAATTTATTAAAGTTGTCCTATATCCGCAATGGGTGGCTAACATAGTCCCTGTTATGAAGAAGGATGGACGAATTCGGATTTGTATAGATTTCAGGGACTTGAACCGAGCGTGTCCTAAGGATGATTTCCCTTTGCCTCATATCGATGTTTTGGTTGATAACACAGCTGGATTTGAAATGCTTTCATTCATGGATGGCTATTCTGGATATAATCAGATCCGGTTAGCTGAGGAGGACCAAGAAAAGACCTCATTCACTACACCTTGGGGAACATATTGCTATGTTGTCATGCCCTTTGGGTTAAAGAATGCCGGTGCTACATATCAAAGGGCTATGATGGCTATCTTTCACGACATGATGCACACCCTTGTAGAGGTGTATGTGGATGATTTGGTTATCAAGTCCAAAAGTCGGGAAGATCATTCTGAAGTGCTAAGGAAGGTCTTGCAAAGAGCTAGAGAATACAAGCTGAAAATGAACCCTAAGAAGTGTACATTTGGAGTTTCATCAGGAAAGCTACTTGGGTTCATAGTAAGCAAAAGGGGCATAGAGATTGACCCAAACAAGGCCAAAGCAATTATTGGTATGCCTCCTCCGAAGAATATGAAAGAGCTTTGAGGATTGATTGGGAGGCTACAATTTGTCCGCCGGTTTATCTCACAACATTCCCAAAGGTGTAAACCTTTCTATGAGTTAACCAAGGCGGGGGCCGAGTTTAAATGGGATTCGAAGTGCCAGGAGGCGTTTGATGGGTTGAAAACATACCTGGCAAGTCCCCCTGTACTTAAACCACCAATTCCCGACAAACCTTTGGTCCTCTACATTTCGGTTCTTGAGAACTCTCTTGGGGCAGTCCTTGCACAAGTTGATGAAGAAGGGAAAGAACGAGCTACTTACTACTGTCTAAGATCTTTGATGCTTGTGACCTGAAGTACCTTGTGGTAGAAAAGACTGTGCTGCTCTTGTTTGGGTGGTTCGAAACTCAAACATTATTTCCTTGCTCACCAAGTCAAGCTCATTGCTCGTATCAATCCCATTAAGTTTCGTTAGAGAAGACAGTCTTGATCGATCGGTTAGGGCGATGGCGAGTTTCCTATCCCAATTTGATATCACTTATGTCCCACGAGAAGGCAATCAAGGGCTATGCTATTGCTGAACACCTTTCTCATCATCCCATACCCGTCTTTGACCCAGTCCGGTCGGAGTTCCCGGATGACGAACTAATGTCAGTCCGATCTTCCAATCTTTGGACATTATATTTTGACGGGGCTCTGAACTATCATGGTAGAGGGATAGGTATTGTCCTTCTGTCACCTGAAGGTGTCACCATTCCACAGGCTTTTCAGCTTAACTTTCCAGCAACCAACAACATAGCTGAGTATGAAGCCTTGCTGGCCGGGCTGGAGGCCGCTCATTTCCATGGTGCCACCGAACTGAGGGTGATAGGTGATAGTCAATTGATCCTACGCCAAGTTCTATCCAAGTACCGAACTTCCCATCCAAACCTCAAGCCCTACCAGGAGCTCACTACCTGCTACATCAAGCTATTCTTCAAACTCACCTTTGTTCATGTCCCCCGCTCTCAGAATATCCTCGCCGATGCCTTAGCTTCACTAGCTTCATCTCTATCTGTCCCGCTAGGCGAGCAAGTGCGGACTATACACATTTGTAAGAGGACAATTCCGGCAATTGAGGATGGACGTTTTACGAAGGTTAAGGAGAGATTCAACGAAAGGAATACTTGGAACATAAAGAAGAAATCTCCTTGATTGAGTTAGAAGAATTAGAAGAAGGTGAGAGACCTTGGTATGACGAGATTGCGAGGTATTGTCAAGATCAGTCATACCCGCCTGGATCAACCACCAAGGAAAAGAAGGCAATCAGAAGAGTATCCCAGAGGTATACAATCCTAGGAGGAGTGCTCTATAAGAGAAGCCTAAGTGGAATCTTACTCAGATGTCTTGATGAAGAAGAAGCCGAGTTGGTCCGAAGGAAGCACATTCTGGAGTATGTGGTGGTCATGTGAATGCCCAAGCCCTTGCTAAGAAAATCATTCGACAAGGGTATTATTGGCCAACTCTAGAAGAAGACTGCTCCATCTTTGTCCGGCATTGTCATTCATGTCAACTCCATGCCGACAAGATTCACTCTCCCGCATCTTCCCTTCATCCAATTCATGCCCCATGGCCTTTCGCCATGTGGGCTTTTGATATCATTGGCCCCTTGAGTGACCTCAACTCCGAAATGCGCTCAAAATCATTCATTCTGACGGCAACGGAGTACTTCACAAAGTGGGCTGAAGCAGAAGCATTCGTGGAGATTAAAGCGTCAACAGTTTGCTCCTTCATCAAGCGCAACATTCTGGCAAGGTTCGGGATCCCCAGCGACATTGTCACCGAAAACGGGCCACAATTTCTTTCTCAAGATCTGCGTGATCTTTGCAACAGGTATTGCATTTCATTGCATCATTCATCACCATACTATCCTCAAGGCAATGGTCAAGCAGAAGCCACTAATAAGACCTTAATCAAAATCATCAAGAAATCTTGTAAGTCTAGCAAATTTGCCGACTGGCCTGATAAGCTTATAGATGCTCTATGGGCTTATCGTACTTCGTAAGGACTCCCATCGGACAAACCCCGTATGCTTTGGCATATGGGATGGAAACGATGGTCCCTTA
This sequence comes from Cryptocoryne crispatula var. balansae, assembly GCA_036172225.1. NCBI lineage: Eukaryota > Viridiplantae > Streptophyta > Magnoliopsida > Alismatales > Araceae > Cryptocoryne > Cryptocoryne crispatula. The sequence continues at coordinate 16,246,023 of CM069923.1, read as the reverse complement.
CGAAGTATTACTTCCATCTCTCCGAGTTCGGCTCGACAGGGATATTCTGTTGATGAGAGACGAGAATCTCTCCTTGCACAGCTTGAACTCTTGGATGAAAGAAGGCTAGCCGCCGCCGAGCATGCCCGGACTTATCAGAATAGACTCAAAAGGTTTTATCAAAAGAGGGTGATCGAGAGAAAGTTCGAAATCGGTGAGATGGTAGTCAAACGCATATTCGTTAAGCCAGGGGGTCCCCGCTCCAAGTTGCAACCTAACTGGGAAGGGCCTTTTGTAATCACTGAAAAGTATCCAGGTAATGCATATGAATTGACTAATGCAGATGGAGAAAAACTGAATCATCCTTGAAATGGAGTTTACCTCAAAAAGTACTTTCCATAAAAATGGAGAAACCACTGGTATAATCTCAAGTCATCAATCCTAGGTTGTTCGTGAGAAGTCAAGGGTAGGTACCATCCTACACACACAACACTTCCCGATCCTAGAATCCAGACAACCTGACACTTGCGAAAGGCAAGGCAGAAATCTAGAAATGGAAGGAGTACCCTTACCCTATTCTCTTCTACTCGGTCCAAGATAGGGAGAGAAGATTAGAGAGGGGTAGTATCGAAAACACTCGCCACCCTAGTAGGAGGCCGTCTCAGAGGGTACAAAAGGGTGCCAAAAGATGGGCAATGAACCCCTCAGGTTAGAAAAAAAAATGATTAACCTGTCTGAATGAGTACCCAGAATGATAGTCAAGGCAAAAGGCACTAAAAGATGGGCAATGTCCCCACGGGTCAAAAACCTGTCCAAATATGTGCCACATAGAAAAGAGCAAAAAAAGAAAGAAAAAACCCAAAGAGGCCGAACCCCAATGGGTAATTTGAGTGAGAGTAGAGAAATCCCTCTCAACATCTTCAAACCCTATCAAGGACTTCCTCTGTACTCTTCCTCCTTAAACCACTTCGGAAGGGTAAACCGACCAAATCCAGGTGGAATCCAAGCCGATCAAAGGGAGAAGGTTAGAAGGATTCATGGTAGGGAACTTTATTTTTGCACGTGGCATCTACCACTTGAGTCTTGACAAACTCCAAAAAAACGATGAACTGTCTCAAATACCAGCATTTTCTCCACAAAAAAGAGCATATTTCAAAAACACAAAAAAAAGATGCATATTTCAAAAAACCAAAAAAAATACATATTTCAAAAAAACCAAAAAAAATGCATATTTCAAAAACCCAAAAAAAATGCATATTTCAAAACCCCAAAAAATTGAATATTTCAAAAACCCAAAAAAATCGAATATTTCAAAAATTCAAAAAAAACACATATTTCAAAAATCCAAAAAAATTTGATTACTTTTGAAAATCCAAATGATTGTTTTCAAGAAAATCCAAAAAAAAAATTTGCTTAGTCATGATCATCGCCTTAGTTGCATCCATGTTTATTTGATTGTCATGCATATTTCCATTTCTGCATTGCATATCCTTCTACTTAATTACCTTGTTAAGAAGGCTCTCCCCCTTGACCTAAGTCAAAGTTGACCATAATGGGCAAAGGGATGAGTCCTGATGAAGATCTAATCTCCTTCTGTCAAGTGTTTCAGGCATGTCAATACAGGAGAGGAGAGGATTCACACCATGACAGGTAAGTTCTCTCAACCCCCCATTTCATTTTAAGTCATTTGTTTTATTCCACCTTGTTAAGAAGGCTCCTCCCTTTGACTCAAAATCAAGGCATACGATATACAGGCAAAGGGATGAGTAATGAAAAAAATTTAATCATTTTCATTGAGTATTTGTAGGAGCTGAAGAAGCAAAAAGAGAAGGGCGATCAGGTACAATTTTTTTCTAAAAAAAAAAAAAAAAAATTTGCCCCAGGGCACATGTGCCCTCATCTGGGGGCACATGGCCAGGTGCCCCACCCCCTGGGCGCATGGCCAGGTGCCCCCGATCGGGGGCACATGGACAAAAAATTCGAAAAATTCATAAAAATCTCAAAAATTCATAAATTGTCTATAATGTTAAAAATGACATTTTTGCTAAAGGAACCATCATCAAAAAACTTTGTTTTGACCTCCAAATGATGTTTCTAATAGTAAAATCATCCATTGATCATTTCATGAACAATCTGATTCATATGACAATTCTGTCTGTTGGGTACTAACCAGAAATGTGCAGGCAACCTTTTTAGTCCTAACAGGTGAATTGGTGAGATCAATGTTCCCCAAGGAACGTCATGCCAACTTTTCGGTGGAAAGAAAGGAAGCACCACCTAGCTGAACATTCTTATGGTGTTGTATTCCGTCAAAAGGCAAGACAAGGATGGACTAGAGATGCTGATGAACCAGGCGGTCGATGCAGCTTACCTGAAGATTTCATCCTCAGCTTCTCATCAATCTCACACCATCATCACCATCATTTCATTTTTTGCACTTCACATTACTCCTACTATCTGTCACCTAGTTATGCTAGGTCCATTTTATACATATTATATGCATTAATGTTGAAGACCTTGAGCGTGAGGATGACTGGGCCCGAGGTCCCCTTCAACAAAATCTACGACGGCTTCGTCATTTCTTCACACTCACGGATAAGCCAAAATTGAACATTGGAGGGACGATGGTTCCTAATCGGGTGTCTTGACCTCCAATAGACAATCTATATCTTCAACTATTTTCTACATGATTTTCTATGTGTTCACATCCATCTCCTTTTCTTTCTTCATCATTACCAATTCTATTTCATTATGTTTTCTCTTTCTTTTATTTCATCATGTTTTATTCTCTCTTTTTTCCCTTTATGTTTTATTCCTTTCTTTTTATTCCACCATATTTTTATTCGGTCCTTTCTTTTATCCCACTGTGTCTTTTATTTTACCCACCGTGTCATATTGGTCATGCCATTGTTTCTTTTTTCCCATCATTCTATGTTAGTCCCACCTTTATCTTTCAATCCCACTATGGCTTAAATCTGTCTTGTCGTTTTCCGAATATCGAGTTTTCTGCTAGAGCGTGATTCATGGTTTTCACGATACCCGAGAAATTTTGTTGTGCTTAAACGAACCCTTTTAGAACTTGAGGTTCTTCCACTCAGAATTAAACTGAGTATTTTGGTGACACTTGAATGAACTTGAGATTCCAAATATGATGGATTGGTATTCTTTTCATTTTAAGATCAACTTCTCTTTTACAAACTTTAGCCCATCACAGTACAAGAACACCGCAAAGTTCGGGTTGCTGGCTGATGATGAACCTATGAATTCGAGGACTCCTCACCACGCTGAGGGTTGGCTACATCCTTTTATCCTTTATCATTTACCTTTTTCATCTCTCGTGCCAAGGGCATGTCTTTTACCAGTCAATTATATGAGGTTTAGATAGAACATGAAAGCGATCTAGAATACTCAACGAGATTCATTTTGCTGGATCAGGTAGATAAGCGTGTCTATATCTACACCTTGATGCCACCTTTTCAGTCCATCACCATTCCATTCCGCTACATTCATCTACGTTCACTTGCATTCCATTATAGTTCACTACGAATCACTCCGCTTCATTACATGCCACTCCCTTACAAAGCCGACATCAAGGCGAGGCAAGCTGTCGACACGCCAAATTCGCCTGATTCAGAGCATAAAACTCATGTTTTATAGGGTAACATGTGTGATTGACCTTAGAATGATGCCGGGTCTTTTTAAGTTGATTTGGAGCTTCGCCGAACGAACTTGGATGTTTTCCGACGTTTTCCGCAGAAATCCGTAATTTCCGAGCGAAAGCCACACGTAAGTCGTGTAAACACGGAAATTGGCTGAATGACCAATGCCTAATGATCATTCATTGAAGGTTATGGTCATATTCACACTCCGAACAAGTTTTGTTGCATTCCGTGCTTTTCCGGTTTGCCGGCGGAGTCATTTTGACCTGTATCGGATCTTCTGTTCACTGCCCTAACTTCCGGATAAAATTCTGAAGTTTTGGAGGGTGTGGTGGCTGATCCGATGCTATAGAAAGCTTCCTCGGCCTGTTATCTTTCCAACGCAACAAACGGCGTCGAATTCCGAGTTCGGGAGTGTTCGCAATGGCTTCCGGAAGAAGGACGCGCGAAACCAGTCCCATGCGCCCGGGTTCCTGGTCACATGCGCCCGGGACCCAGGGCACATGGCCATGCGCCCTACCAGTGAGGCACCTGACCTCGTGCCCTCACTTGAGGGCACATGCGCCCCACCTTTGAGGCACGTGGGAACCAGTTTTTCACCGGGACTCTACCACTCAACCGACGGACTGGATAAGGCCGAAATTTTTGAAAAGATAGGATGCGCCCCCACTTGAGGGCACATGTGCCCTGGGGGTAGGGCACATGCGCCCAGAACCAGGGCGCAATGAGCCTTTTTTTTAGCGCAGATCGCGACAGTTTTCTCCTATAAATTAACTCCGATTCCGGTCGTTCCAAGGGCATGAGCACGACTCCCCAGGCATCTCAAGACGTCCTAGCACCCTCCTGCATCGATTTTGTGATTTTTAGAGAGAGAATTTCGAGTTTTTAAAGAGAGAAAAGTCGGTTCAAGAGAGAGGAAGACTGTTCTGCAGGTGATCTGTCAAGTCTCTCTTCTTTGGCCTCTACAGCAGTGTGTGGACGCCTGCTGCCAGTGCTCTCTTCATCAAAGTTCTTCCTCTCCAAGTTATCTTGAGTTTACAATCAACAGAACTCAATTCCGAGGTCGGGGCTGGTCGTGACAAGTGCAGAAGCAAAGTCGCGCCTGGCAGATCCTGCACTGCTACTCGGCTTTTTCGACAACACAGATTTGACTATATCTTTCTCTATTCAACTCAGAATCTTTCTGTTCTTTTTCTTATCTCTTTGTTTAGTGATTCTCCATCATCCCATCATTTTTTTACATTTTTTTGCATTACTTTTACTTTTTTAATCCGAAAATAAAAAAGGGAGTTAGAGATAACCCGAATCCGGTCAGTTTCTAGTCAATTGTGTGTTTCATGTCATTCTCTTTACATATACTCCACTTTGTCTAGTTCTAATTGTCTATTTCACTTGTTTATTTGTCTATTTGCACAGAAAATCAAGCACCCACCGCGTTGAGGACTCTTCTTCATCGGCCGGCCGAAGAAGGAGAAGCTTTAACTCACATTCTTCACGCTAAGGTACACACGGTCATCTTTAATTTTAATTTCATAAATTGGAACCCACGGTTCCTGGCGACCACGTTTAGTTTTTTTTTCACCCTCCTCCCACATGACCCGATCCGTCTCTTTGGTGATCGAGCGACGCCAAGGGATGAAAGTTCGGGGATCAATGTGAGTGTGGGACCGAGGTGAGATTTGCCTTCCGAGTTTTTATTCCTTTCTTTCCTCATCCCCTCTTGAGGTGACGATCTGGGTTCACGGACTTCCCTGAGAAGGAGAGGACCCCGTCGAATTTTCAGAGTCGACAATGTCGGCTCGGTTGGCCCAATTCAAGCTTCATGGGCCCTGGTGGCCTGTTTTGATCTCCAAGGGCCAAAATGGCCTATTTTGACAATCTGCATAATTTGATTTTTGGCGTTTGCCTTCTTGTTGTAGCATTGGGCAAAGGAAGCCATAGAGGGGCTGGAATGGATCTGTGGAGGTGCTGCTTGGAAGAGTTGGAAAGGGGACTGCACAAGGGGCATGTTTAAGACAAGTTTGGAAGGGTTGATTAGGTGCTGCACAAAGGGCATGTAGATAAGGATTTCAATGCCTCAAAGGGGCTGTTTGGTATTGAAATGAAGAAGGCCACACAAAGGGGGCTGTCTTGGTTGAAGTTGAGAATCCGCCTGAGAGAGACTTGGCCTATCGTACGGATTCTAAGAATTCCCAGGACATCACCCACTCCTCTAGCCAAAACAAGGGATCAAGAGCCAGCCCGGGGGAGATTTGGCCCATCTTGTGGATCCAAGAATGCCCGGGACATCACTCCATCCTCCTCAATGGGTAAGGGAGATGTGTATAGAATGAAATAGGGCTGATTAGGTGTTGTTTAGATGGCCAACAAGGTGCCTGATGGCAGACTATGCAAGGACCTGTTTGGGTGGCCAGCAAAGGGGCTGTTTAGATGACCTGATTAGGGACAAGTTCATGGGCACTCAGGGGGCCTGATTTCTAAGGGTTTTAAGGCACACAAGGGGCCTTATTTTGGATGTGTTTAGGGGCACTCAAGGGGCCTGGTTGTGGATGAGTTTAAAGGGGGCACATAGGGGTTGATTGAAAAGACAGCAAGGCTGGTTTTCTAGAGCACATTCAGCTGGCCAGCAAGGGGCTAATTGAGGGGATGCACATAGGCTTTTAAAGGGACCAGAACAGCTGGGTTTTGAAGCATTTTGAATGGCCAAGGAGAAGGCTAAAGAGTAGAGAAATAAGAGGGGAGGAATAAAAATGAAGTGCTACATTTTTTATTTCTTTACTCACCTTGTTTCATTTCTCTTTTTCTCTTGTGCTGCAGGTGGTGCTGAAGATGGAAAGACTGTATTCCCTTATTCTCCTTATTCTTTTTTCTTCTCCTTGTTCATATGGTGCTGGAGGAGGAAGATGAGGGTCATTTTGGTGTTGAAGGCCTCACCAATGATGAAGAAGCCTGCTACTCTTGCTGGAGTTGGCGCACCAACTAGGTGGGCTGGTTGCAGCTGCTGCTGGCGCACCTGTTGGAGGAAGCCTTTTTCTTCTTCTTATTTTTCACTTAGCACACCCAAAATGAGTAGGATAGCTTCCTGACTTGATGCTGAAGAGGTCCAAGCATGGTTGATGGCACACTATGAAGCTGAGAGAGAGCTGGAGAAGGGCTTCCACAGAGTCAGCATGTGTTTGCTTTGACCAAGGCCAGATGGGGGGTTTAAATAGAGGCTGGGGAGCACCATCTCCAGGAGGGGATAAGGCTGGAGGCTGTTGAGGGGAGATAAGGATAACTTAATGGAGGTTGAGGATGATAAGGATAACCCACAGTTGGTTGAGCTAGAGGTTGTTGAGGGTGGTATGCACCAACCTAAGGAGAGCATGTTCAGCCAGCCTCCTATCTTCTAGGGGTTTGAACGCACCATGCAAGTTGGGAGGTTGGTTTGGACAGCCATCAGATGTAGATAGGCCAGGGGTTGTTGTAGGGTTAGTTTGGATAGAGCTAAACCAAGGGAGTTAGGTTGGTTGGAGAATAGAGCTCATCTCTAAGTGGTTGGAGATAAACTAGATGGGAAATAAGGATAGAATGGAGTGGGGATGAATTGGCGCACAAACTCCTAGATTATAGGGCCTTGTGTGCACCCAGAAGAGAGAGGATGAGCTGAGTTTGGCCAGCAGCAACCTAGGTCAGCCCATCTCGGGTTAGGTTTAACCCTTGGTTGATCGAAGTACTCCCGATCCAACGGATGCCGTAAATTCCAACCAAAACCAATTAAACAAAGCCCAAATTGACTAAGAAAACTCTGTAACATGTCCTTATGGCCGTTGATCCTATGCTCCATCATGATGTGTGGCTGAGATTGCTTGTTTTGCATCAGATCCCTGATTTTACCGATTTCTCCGATCGGTGCAATCTCGGCCATCGATAACCCCAGAAATTGCAATTAAATGCAATTAAATTATCCAATTGGCCAAATTTTATTTTCCATGCATCAATATTCTTGAGACTATGGTCATGGACTGGGACATTGAAATATTCAGCCTGTGGGATGATCTGGGAGCTGATTGGACCATTATAGCCCTGGAGTGATGGCATACGGCTTTCCATCCAGATTTGATCTTTCTTGCATATCTCTTCAACCGGTGGTTAGATTTTCGATCCATATTGAGGATTGTGAAGCTCTACCTTAGACCAACATTGTGGTGAAGTTGAATTTTTTTGAAGGTGTCCTGATTTGTCCCGAAGTGTCAAGGGCAAAATGGTCATTTTAGTGTTCCGGTGTCCGTTTTATGCATTTTGGGCACCGTTGCAAAGCTCTTGACCAAGGAAATGCAATGAGCACACTTTATTGACCATTTTGGGTTTATCAAGTCATGCCAGGGCATTTCAAAGCCCTTTTTTGCATCATCTGTACTTGAATTTATCGAATCTAGGTCGGATTTCAAAACCGGCTTCGGTACTGTTCAAATTTGTATTCGGTGAGCTGCATGGAGCTGTTTAAAATTTTCTTGTGGCATCAACTGACTTTCCAAGCCCATTAAGCCTTATTGGGCCTGGTTGGTCCATTAGGCCACTGAAGTGGGCCCCATCCCCATTTTGTACCTTTTAAAAAATTCGGTGCCAACACATACTACACACACAACACGTCCCGATCCCAGAATCCAGATGTCCTAACACCCGAGAGAGGCTAGGTAAGGCCTAGAGATGGAAGGAAAACCCTCACCCTATTCTCTTTGTTTCAGTCCAAGAAAGGTGAAGGGGATTAGAGGGGGAGAGTATCGAAAGCATCCACTGCCCTAGTAGGAGGCTATATCATAAGGTCCAACTTCTCAATGAAAGAAAAAGGGTGCCAAAAGATGGGTAATGAACCCCACAGGTTTAAACAAATATGGGCCTGTCTGAATGAGTACCCAAAACTGTAGAAAATAAAAAAAATGCACCAAAAGATGGCAATGACCCCACAGGTCAAAGCACCTGTCCAAATGTGTGCCATAAAAATAGGTTTGTCAATAAAGAAGAAAAGACCTGAAGAGGCCAAACCCCAACAGGCAATTGGGTGTGAGTAGAGAAATCCCTCTTGACATCTCTAAAGCCTATCAAGGACTTCCTATCAATTCTTTATTCTTAACCCCCTAGGGTGTGGGTGGACCAACTAAATCAAAACTATGTTCTAGCCGATCAAAGGTTGAAGGTCTGAAAGATTCTGGGTAAGGAACCTCATTTTGCACATGGTATCTACCAGCGAACCTAGAATGACAACCAAGTGATAAGAACTTGTATCAATACTGATTTTTCTCTCCCAAAAAATTTATTTTTAAAAAAACTCCAAAAAAGTTGAATATCTTCAAAACTCCAAAATAATTTAAGTATTTTCAAAACTCGAAAAAAATGAATATTTTCAAAATCCTAAAAAAATTAAATCTTTTTACAAAACTTCTTTTTCAAATTCCAACCAAAATTTTTAAAAAAAATTTCTTCACCATGCTTGGTTTGAATTCTTGTCTTTACATTCATTCTATATTTGCTACTTTATTTTTACACCCTTAAGCAGGCTATTACCCCCTTGACAAAGGTCAAGGCAGACTACAACTTGCAATGGGGATAAGCCATATTATCATTCTAATCTCCTTTTCTGAGTGTTTCAGGCACGAAGAACAAACACGGAGAACTATGCACAACAAGGTAATGCTTGCCACTTCCCTCCCCTGAGGACTCTTAGGAGGAGGTGTCATCATAACCTCAGCCTAAACTTTTCCGAGGAACCTCTTGCAAAACTTCAACAAGGCGATGCTCGCCACTTCGCTCCCCTAAGGATTCTTAGGAGGAGGTGTCATCATAACCTCGACCTCTACTTTGCCGAGAAACTTTTGCTCTGTGTCTTCATCAAGGCACATGAACTCTTTTGTGAGAATGTGTGTCATCACACTGCAAACTCACAATTATCATTTTACTTCTTAGCATATATTAGGTGCATTACAACTTATTTTATGCATTGATGTTGAAGACCACAAGTGCAAAGAAGACCAGGCCCGAGATCCCCTTCATCAAAATCTACAACGGTCGGGTCATCTTTCATGCTTACGGATAAGCCAAAAGTTGTGCTGTGAGGAATGATGGTTCTCGAATGGGTATCTTGACTTCATAGATAATCTATATCTTCAACTAATTGTTAAACAAGTCTTGTTTTTGTTTTCTTAAGCCCAGCATGCATCATGTAGTATTAGTTGCATTGCATTTTTTGTTATCATTACATACATCAATTTATGATCTTCTATCAAGATATCCCTGAACCCTACCAGGGATATTCTCCCATCGTATACCCCAATTTTGATCTTTCTAATATCCCACCATGTTCTCTAATCCCATCGTGTTTGTTAATCCCACCGTGTTCTCTAATCCCATCATGTTTGTTAATCCCATTGTGTTCGATAATCACCTTGTGTCTCCAAATCTTTCATTTCTATCACCACTGTGGCCACTACAACACCCTTCTTGCTATTCATCCCACCGTGTTAGTCAATTCGTCCTGCCAAGGGCCTCCTCTTCGATCAGAACTTGCATTGTCATTATCTTCACAGCCTAAGTTTTAACATTTGCCTCCTGAAATTCGAGATCATTCCATTCCGAATTGAATCTTGTCTATTGGAAGACTTAAATAAATCTAAGAGCCTGAATGTGCTCGATTGGTATTCTTTTACTTTTCAAAAAAAATCTCTTTTTAAATTTTAGCCGATCACAGTACAGGAACATCGTAAAGATCGGGTTACCGACTGATGATGAACCTACGAACCCATGTTTTGGGGACTCCCCACCACGTTGGAGGTTGGCTATTCTTCTCTCATGCCTGTGGCACATCTCTTACTAATCGAACATAGGAAGACTTGATGAAACATGGCGGTTATTCAGGACACTCGAGGAGATTCATCTTGCCGAATCTAGTCATTGAGTGTGTCTATATCTACACTGATGCCACCTTTTTAGTCCATTATCATTTCTCTCCACTACATTTCACTATGATCCACCTTACTTCACTATGTTTTCTTTACGTTTCAATCTGCTCCGCTACATGCCATTCCTTTGCAAAGCCGACATCAAGGCGAGGCAAGCTGTACACATGCCAATTTAGCCTGATTCAGAGCCCCAGACTCCTATTCCATGGGCAATATTCTTTATTTAACCATTATCTGATCAGATACCTTGTGGAGATGAGCTAAGGATGTTGGTGAAGACCCCCGTAAGTTGGGAATGGACCGATGATTTCCGAAGTAATGTCGTAACTTCGAACGAGAGCCGCTCGTTAATCATAAAATCGCGAAGCCTACTCAATGACTGACCTTGAATGATCCTTAATTGAAGGTCATGGGAGTCCCGCGTGTGTTTCATAACATTCAGGGTTTCTGAGAAGTCATTTTGGTAGTCGTTGGTCAATGACGGCTTTCATTATGGCTTTTTGATCTGTACTGACACGGCTATTCCAAACCATGTGTTAGGCCTTTTCAATCATCACGGGGCCTTTTTGGGTCATCTGGGTCGATCCTAGCCATATATTTTCATCAACCGAGGCCATACAGCCGTTTCGGTCAATTTTAAGGTTTCTCGATTTTTCTGAGGTTTGTCTCATGTTTACCGAGTTAATCTCATATTTTTCAATGATTTTGGGTTTTTTGATCATACTGGACTTGTTCGGTTATCATTTTAAGTCATCCTGAGTTGACCCAAGATTCATCGACTGAAACCGTGTTTTTTTTTGGATCTCCGCCGCGGTTTCTGGCTTTTTGTAGAACGATAAACTAGTAGTCAAAGCCCCGTGAGAATGCCTCAGAAGTCATGCTAGCTGGTTTACCAACTTGAGGAGATGCGGTTGAAGGCCCTCTTTCCAATGCAACAAACAGGAGCCGAATCAGACGTCCCATTTGCAAGTTACGGCTCGTGGAACACACGCGTAGGAGAGAGAGTGTACCGCGCCCTCGTCCCCCTTGAAAGGGGAGGGCGCGGTCACTGTGAGGGCATGCCCTATGCACCCTTGCTTCCTTTAAAAGAGGAGGGCATGGTTGGTTTCCAAAAACCAGAAATTTCCCCGGTTTACACCTTCTAAACCGATTTTTTAGAAGGTTTCCTCTACTAATTTTTGATTATTTTGACTGTGCCCCCGGGTCGGGGGCACGTTCATCTTGTCAAATCCAATTTTTAGAAATTTATGAAAGATTCCCATGAATTTTGGTAATAAAATGCCGAAGGTGCCCCTGCCTCCCTTGAAAGGGGAGGGCGTGCCCTGCGTGCCCTCACCCTCTTTGAAATAGGGGGCGCGGTCGGCCAGTTTCCTTGTTTTGAACCGGTTCTCCATCTCTATAAATTGAGGGTATTCCCAATGACCCAGGGTTACCACCCACATTCTAGCTCATCCTGAGGTCATCCAAGCTTCCTCCTGAGGCCTTCCTGACATTCAAATCTGAGCCGACGTCGAGGGATTGATCTTGAAGTGAAGAAGAAAGCTCAATCCGTGCGCTCTACATCACTGAACTTCATCGGCTTCTAAAAAAAATTAGGAGCTTCTTCTGACAAAGTGGTCAACATAAGATTATTCATCTCCTCATCCTCTTTCATTTTCAACTAGAGGCACTGGATTCTAACTTGCCTTTTGTCCATGGAGATTGTTGCACGGAGGGCGTACATCCAGATTCTTTTTTTATATATGTTCAATTACATATTTTCTACATGCCTTTACGGACGTATTACGGAGAAGTTATCAACAAAAAATATTTTCCTCTCCAAGTTATCCATCCATAGAAACAAACGACACTCGATTCTGACATCGGGATCAGCCGTAAAATTTTTTGCACCGAAGTCGCGCTAGAGGGGACTGCACCCATCCGAGGGCAGACCATCCGGACCGGTCTTCTTTGCTCATCCTGGCTCTGATCCAAGCCTCTCTACTCCATAAGTCTTTCTTATATATCATTTACAGAATCCTTAAGGCATTTTCATTTAGTTTTTGCATCATTTTACATAACCAAAAATACAAAAAAAGGGTTAAGGCTCACCCTAATCCGGTGAGTCTGAATCCAAATGCTTCTTTCTTTTATCTTCCTCTTTCAATTTCTACACTTCTCCCAAGTCTAATCAAATCCTTCACTTGTTTCATTGTTCTAGTTGCACAGATTGATCAAGCTAGCATCGGTTGGACTCTCCCTCATCGGCCGGCCGACGAGGAAGAAGGTTTAACTTACATCATCTCCCGCGCTAAGGTACACACGGTCAAATCTTTCTCTTATTTCATTTAAATCGGAGCCTACGGCTCCTGGCGATCACTTCTTCTCTTATTCATGTTTTAAGTTCATTCATTCCTCCCTCTCCTGCCACATGACCTGAACCATCTCCGATGCTCAAGCGACACCGTGAGATGAAAGCTCAGGGATCAATGTAAGTGTGGGACCGAGGTGAGGATTTTACCACTTTTCGAGTGTTTTCCAATTCACTCCCTTTCCCCTATTCCATCATCACCTTTTCTTGAGGTGCCGATTCGGAACCCATTTCTAGAGTCAACAGTTGACACTACTTTCCTTGGCTCTTTTTAGCATGCCGCCCCTACCGCTTTCAGCCGTCATCAAGAAGGGGTGGGTCCAAGCGGTTCTCAGTCGTGTCGTAGGGTGCACAAGCGCCACCGAGTTAAGCAGGAGGAGACCCCAATAACAGAGGGTACCCAGGTATGTTCTTGATCACCTTTTTAGTATTGTATTGTCGCGAACATTTAGCATCTTTGCCTACATATCACGGTCATTTGTGACACTGAGGCCCACCTGAAGGCTACCCAGGTACCGAAGTCAGTCCCGGTGCTGGTAGCGGCAGGGGCGGAGAAGCCAGTGGCATTTGAGGTGGCAGCGGAGATCCCAATGGAGGTGGTGGTGATAGAGGACCTAGCGGCTGGGATCTTGGTGGAGGCCTCGATAGAGGAGCAGGCGGCCACGAAGGGGCAGCCGCCTGTGGAGCCACTAGCTATAGCGGAGGCTTTGCTCCGTGAGGAGGTGAGTTTGCTTTACCCCAGTCCTATTTTTATTTTACTTAGCTCTTATTTGTTATGTCATCCTGACCTCTTTGTTTGATGCAGAACCGGGAGTTGCAGGAGCGAGTGATAGAGTTTTCCGACTCTTGGAAGGCTATGGAAGAGACCAAGCAAGCCCTCTATGATCAGGTATGTGTTCTTATTTTTGTTTAATTAGTCTTTTTTCTATATTGTGCTGCTCTAATGCCTTTCTTTGTAGGTTACTCAGGTTCGGGCCCAAGTGGATGAGCTAGAGAGCCGACCTCCTTCAACGAACCTCACCCTTCTGTTGGAGGTGGTTTTCACTTTTCAGCTGAATAGTCATGCTTTGTTACCCTGTTTGTTGTTTTTGATTGTTTGCTCCTGGTCTATTTTACAGCTGGAGTAGTTAAGATTCAAGGCTCTGCCCGAGAGTGAGTAGGTTCTCCGGTTATGGGTTCAGCATCTGGAGGAGCTGTGCACGTTGGAGACACGCCAAGTGACGGAGTTGCTAGAGCTCACTCGTTCGCAGTCCCAGAGTCGGTCTCATCGATTTGACTCTCGACAGACTACACTCCACGGGGCCTAGCCGGTTGGGCACTACTTCTCGGGCCGGGGTGAGAGGACCCCCATGCCCCCACCTATATCAGAGTAGGCTCCTCAGGAGCCACCAAAGGAGGGAGGCAGTGATGTGATTCCGATGAGCCAACCCCCTCCACCACTTGACTATACTATATACATCTTACAATTCCATAGTGATATGGACTTGTTTGTGCCATCTCTTTCTCTTCCTTCTTCTTTGTTCTTCCATTCATTAGGTCCCTAATTTTGAAATCCTAAATAGTATCTTATTAAACTATCTATAGGTTTTATCGTCATAGTTTTGTAGTTGAACCTTTGACCTAAGTCGCCAAAAATGTCTTGCAGGACATATCTTGTGCCTTGGCTATTGATTTATGGATCACTCAATTTAATGTTCTAATACTTTTAATGGATTGGGTACAAGAGAAACCTAGTGGAGAAAATTGAGTAGACAGCAAGGATCGTTCACTCTCCATAGGTGAGAGTGAATGCCTATGGGATAGTACACTGAATCCATGGCTAGGATAAAGTTGATACGTAAGAAAAATGAGTTTTTCAATTGATTTGATTTTGAGTATAAGATCCCAAGATGTTGATGTACTAAGGGGTTGATAGTCAAGGCTGTATCTTTATTTGACTGATTATAGGAAGGCTTAATGGAGATGAGATCATTTCCAATATAGGTTGAGATCATGGGATGAGACTTGAATCCTTTATGATCAAAAAGCCACTAATTCTATTATTATTAAATAATAAATTTAATTTAAATTAATTTATTATTTAATTAGGCTTAAACCAAATGAATTATTTGGCCTAATAGGTCACATACATATAAGGACTGATTAGTTAGTGCAGGGACATGAGCATAATTTACCAAAATTAATGTTTTTATAAACAATTCTAATTTCTATAAATAGTAGTGAATTTTGCCAAATACCATAGAGCCAAGGGTTCCAAATTCATGATCAACCTTTTCTAGAGTGCTCTCCACCCTGTGGTCACCAGTGACCAGTAGAGCTCTACTTGGGACTAGTCAGAAGGTCCAACATGCAGGAGAACCTATCTAAGAGGAAAGTTCATGTGGATACTATTAGAGGTTATGCACTTAGGCAGCTTCGAGAGTGTCAAAACATTCATTCTTTTTTAGTCTTGAGGAATTGGTTGAATGCTGTGAAGGTTTTTTCAATTTGAATTGAATCTGGTTTTTTCAATAATGTCATTCAGTTTTGATTGAGACAATGACTATAAAATACATAGAATAAAGATTTCCACTACTATGTTATGATTCCTTACAATGGTATCAAAGCTAGGTTGAAGTCATGATCAAAACTAGCATTGTTTTATTGTTATTTTATGTGATTTCGTACATTCTCAAACTTATACAAACCTTCATTCTGACATGGCAAGCATAATTCATATGTAGTGAAATTTTGTTGTTGGTTGGCATTAGATGAATCTTATGACATAGGACTTTTGAACACCACCCTCCATTTGAAGTTCAGATTATTGAATTGATTAATACAACATTAGAAAGATGTCATTTCAATTTGTTGAGTGTCGACCTCCAAACTTGGAAACATGGGGTTTTCTTCTTCCATAGAAGCATTGGAAGCCTTGAGAAGACTTAATAACTTTAGAAATATAATTTCTCAAAGTTTATTTAAGTTTTTTGACATCTAACAATAGTAAGCAGGAAGAATTTGGTGATTATCTAGTAGGATTAGCCTCTGCGGTGGTGCACCAATCTTTTCCCAATTCTAGGAGATTGACAATTGTTTAAAAGATGAAAAAATATGGATTCAAAATCCTTGTTGAAGTAGGATAAGAATCTTTATATTTCATAAATTTTTTTCACCTTTGATGAAGGGTATTAGATCTTAGAAAGAGTGGTGGTGAAATCGCCACCGCATGCTCATCCTTTCACTGTTATTGAGTGGAGGGGACGACCAAATCAGGTCGATTGAGATTCAGTAGGGGTAACATTTTAGATCCGCACAGACTGGTCTACGTAGACCCATTATTCAGTAGGCTAGACCTAGTATGGATCCGAATTGCTTTTATATTTTTTTTTGATATTTAAATTGTTTAAAAATAAGGATAATTTATATAAATTATCAAACAAGTTTAAAATTTTTTTGTAAAATTATGTAATTAATTTTTATAGAGTTTAATGATTGTTTAAATGGTTTCAACCTTTGTTGTCATAGAATCTTTTTTTTTGGATTTTAGAATTAGTTTAAAATCTTAACTAGTAAAATTAATGTCTAAATTAATTCTATAAAATGTGATTTTTCACAATAGTATTAAAACATTAATTTGACACCTAGTATGATCTTTTGAATGCATGAATGTTCTAAATAGTTTATATCTTTTGGTTTTATTTATATAAATTATTTATATCTCTTTTTTATTTACTTCTTGATAAATATTAAAAAAATATAATTTAAAATTTCATAAAATGATGAGTTATAATTTTATGGTTTTAGTGTTATATCATATAATTACTACTTAATTGCACTATATTCATGCAATGATTGATGGTATGAATTTATGGGGATCATGGACTTAGATTGAATGTCATGTGATGATGTTTAATTTTGTGGTTAAGTGATTATTGGGGCCTAGATGCCTCCTCACTTTATTCAATTCTGATTGTAAATCCTACCTCTCTCTATGTCATGTAGACCCCTAGGTTAAAAGTAAGGTTTGCTATTGAGGTATGTATATTTATGGGTCTGCATACCCTTAAATCACTTGTAATGACAAGGTGATGGTTCATAGAGAAAGAGAGAGTGGGACCACGTAGAGAACCACTTTTCAAAAAATGAATACACATTTACATTGACATTAGATGCTAGTTCTTTTTGGTGCATGCCATTCTAACATCGATGTTGAATAAATAGGGTTAAAGTTCACGATCATTCATTTTATTTCATTTATATGTGATGTGGTTGTGTGTTATTCTACATACCTTAGATATATGATATTCCAAAGGTATATATAAGTAGCACAAATATAGATGATACAAAAATAAAATCTCTCCTTGCTTACATTAGGTCGATAATTGTGAGTCATTAATAATGATCTCACATAGCATTATATTGTTATAATCTTGATAATCCAATCTTAGATTGGATGGATTTGTTGTGTTGCTACAAGACTCATTCAATAAGAGATTGGTGATTATGGCTATGGCATTTACCAAACTTTAGGGTGGACAATTAGCATGGCTTTATGATGTTGCCATAATGAATTTGTTAAGAACCCATTCTCATAAGGGCTTAACGTAACTAGAATATATGATTTGTTGTGTTACCACAAGATTATAATTCTAGAGGCTGAATATAATTAAGAGTTGCAATGGTTGCAACAAGCAAACATTTCTGACTTATTAGTTATGGGATGATTTGTTGTGTTTCCACAAAGTCATAATTCTAGAGGCTAAATATAACTGAGAGTTGCAATGGTTGCAAAAGGTAAAAGTTGCCAACCTATTAAGTTTGGGATGATTTGTTGTGTTGCTACAAAGTTATCACTATAAGGTTAATAGGATCTTAGTCCCCCTTAAGATGTAGGGGTGGCAATGGGCTCAACCGCCCAAGGGTTCATGGGTTAGGCTGACTACGGGCCATTATATGGGCCAAGGGTTTTGCTTGTGGATCTTAACTAGGCCAACATATCAGCTGAAGCAGGCTGAAATGGGCTAAATCGAGCAAAACTTTTATGTCATAACTTAATTAAAAATATCATTTTTGCTTATTAAAAATAAATTTTAATTAACTTATTATCAATTTTATAATTTTATCTTAAATAATTAAATTCATCATATTTCATACTTATATATTTATAAAATAAAATATTTGGCTAGGTAGGGCCAAGTTAATATTTTTATGAGCCGAGCCAGGCTAGGCCAACAATATGGTAAAGGCTAGGTCGGGCTAGCCCGATATACTTTGGTTCGGGCCTTAAGGGGGCCAACTTTGGGCTAGGCCCAACTTGGCCCATTGACATCCTATTACGATCTCATCATGATATCCTATCTTTGCATAATGAGGGCTATACAAATTTGTTAAAATTTAGTGAAAAAATAGATTAGGATGGAAGACTATATCTTGATTCACACAAATATCTACAATGTTATTTTTTTAATTAAATCTCCACTATAGAATTATATGATAAACCACTAATTGCATGACATGCTAGATGCCAACAGGCTCATTGGCTCAAACTTCTTGGACTAGTCTAGAACCATGAGAATTGCTCTCATAGTGACCAAGTAACTAACCTACTTGAGAAATAGGTGCTTCCTAAACTATCTAATGAAAAGAGAGAAGATGAGATCCTCATCTCATAAAATAACAAAGAAGATGCACTATTTATGTTGTATTGTATGTTAACCTCTATTGGCAAATAAGTTGCAAAGGCAAGATAAATGGATAGATATAAAATCCATCATGGCTCATCCAGATGTTCTATTTGAGGGCAACATAGAGAACAATTCATCTCTGATATTTTTTATTCATAAGATCAATGGAAAGAGGAAAGCTTATTAGATATGGAATGAAAAGAAAAGTTGAAATGCAAGAAGTAGGTCAAGAAATTAAAGCTCAAATAAAACCAAGAATAATGCTTCCACTACCATGATGATGGTTTTTGGATGATGAACTTCAAATTTTCATGAACTTAAAACAAAGGTGGAGCTTGGAGAAGTTTTAAGTATCTCAGTCATTGATATTTACTTGTCATATATATATATATATATATATATATATATATATATACACAACATGGTATTATTTACTATATGTACATATCATGCTATTGGATACCAGTTGTGCGTGGTATAAAATGTTGGATATGCATTGTGGGTGGTTAGGGTCATGAAATGTTGTGCATAGTGTGTGGGCGCCAAAAATTCGATCGGTTTTAAGAAAAGAAAAGAGAACAAGAGAGAGAGAGAGAGAGAGAGAGAGAGAGAGAGAGAGAGTTGGGTAGAGGTACTTTTAAAGAACTAAAAAGCATAGAAAATAAGTAAACTAACTGATTAGCGTGCTGATAAATGGAAAGATTGTAGAGGTTCAAAGCTTCTTTATTACTGGCCAACCAGAGAAGAATTCTTTCAAGCTTCCTTTCTTTAGCCCATTTGCCACTAAGCCACATCAAATATGACACGTCCACAACCTTGATGTCTTGCTATGTAGTTTCTTAAGGAATTAAGAGAAGATGACACAATAAGAACTAAGGGTGGATGTAGTATCCATAAATGAAAAATGAACATAGTAAGAAAAGAAACATAACAAACCGGATCAGGGCTAATCCTAACCCCTTTTTTGATAGTTTTAAAGTATGTATGCTAAGAAAATGCTATACTAAAATGCAAATAAAGACTAAAAGAAGCTTAAACGAATATGAAACACCCCAATAGGTACTGCCTATATGGAAAACAACCCCTTTCTCTCCACTAGATGAGATAGGAGGATATTCACTTGGAAGAAGATTATCTCCACACTATTGCCTTCGGAGAATGGGTTGAGAGCTTCTAAGCCTCCATGGATGCTAAAGCTTCTTGCTTCAAAGTGTTGAAATAGACAAGCCAAAGATTTGAAATTTGTCCAACAATCCCCTTTTCATAGGGGACTAGAGGAACACCAGGTCAATTAATAACTCTCACTGATTATGCTTCAAGATGTGTCTAGATTGGCTAGATGTCACTAAGATGTGTCTAGTGAGTGAACGCATATAATAAATAATTTTAAATTTTTATTCTTCATGCATGAGTGGTCAGCGGTAGTTGACCCACTATTGACATGCATGTCTGGATTGACCGTACACATCAAGCTAGTGATAGTACGTGGACATTATGTGGCACAGTTGACCCATGGGTCTAAAATAATAAACCTTTCTTCAAAAGTGACATGTCTAGTTGTCCAGACATGTCCTTTTTGAAAAGACCATTAATTGCTCACAATTGGTGGCCAATCAAAGGTTTAGATTTCTATTTTTTTTCTTTAAGTGAGACATGTCCAGTGGACCAGACGCGTCCTTATGTAGGAAAAGTCTAACCATTCACTTGGAATGAGGCACATCCAGGTTGATCAGATGTGTCTTTTCCAAGTTTGGATCACCTCAATCCCCAGGTAGAAGGAGTACCCTCATTCCCCAATGAAAATTGGTCACAACCCCAGGTCATTTAAGTGGTGGTTCAAATAATAAGTTTGGTGAACCACTACCAAAATGGATTGAGCTGCTATTGACGGCTTACTAACTCACTACCCCATCGGTAGTGAGTTGTATTAAGTTCAATAGTGAGTTTGTAAGGCGTCGGTGTCGACTCCGAAAAGGGGTTCCGGATCGGCACCTCAAGATAAGGTGAAATATGGAATAGGAGAAAAAGGGAGAGTGAATCGGAAAACACTCGGAAAGCGGTAAAGACTCCTCACCTCGGTCCCACACTCACATTGATCCCCGAACTTTCATCTCACGGCGTCGCTCGAGCACCGGAGATGGTTCGGGTCATGTGGGAGGAGAGTGAGGAGTGAATTAACTTAGAACATGAATAAAAAAGGGTGGTCGCCAGGAGCCGCGGGCTCCGCTTTATAGAATAACAACAAGATTGAGTTGTTTTGACCGTGTACCTTAGCGCGGGAGATCGGGATATGGGTTCAACCTTCTTCTTCTTCGGCCGGCCGATGAAGAAGAGTCTCCCAACCGATGCTAGCTTGATAAACCTGTGCAACTAGAACAATAAACCAAGTGAAATAAAATGATTAGAACTATGGGAAGGGTAGTAACTGTAGAGAGAATATGAGAAAGAAGCAATTGGAATCGAACTCACCGGATTGGGGTGAGCCTTAACCCCTTTTTTTATATTTTTGATTATGTAAAAATGATGCAAATAAACTGAAATATGCTTTAAAACAGTAAATGAACTGAGTTAAATGAGTTGAGAAAGCTTATGGAATGGATCGGCTTGAGTTGAAGTCGAGTCGGTTGAGAAAAGGCCGGTTCGGGTAGCTTTGCACCCTTCTGGCGCGACTTCGGTGTAGAGGATGTTACGGACGACCCCGATGTCAGAATCGAGTTCCATTTGTTGGAGTAGACGGAGGACTCAGAGAGTAAGAGTTTCTATGTTGATGACTTCACCGAAATCCTCCTGTATAAGTCAGTAAAAATTCTGAAAGTGGGCGGATATCGAAAACAGAACCTGGATGCGCGCCCTCAGTGTAGCAACCGCCACGAACAAACGGCAAGTCGGAAAGGAGTGCCGTCAGTTGGGGACGAAAGAGGACGAAGAGAGGAACAATTTGTATGTTGAAGACTTTTGCAGCAGAAGCCTCGGATTTTCTCCAGAACTCGATGAAGATGGTTGATGAAGAACACCCGGATCGAGCCTTCTCCTTCACCTCGGGATCGATTTCTTGACTTCGGATCGCCTTTGGACGTCGGGACGGCTTTGGAGAAGAACTTGGACGACCTCTGGACGAGCTAGGCACCGGGGATTAACCTTGGGTCGCTGAGAATGGCCCTCAATTTATAGGGGAAGGGAGACGGTGCAAGATTTAGAAACTGGACGGACCGCGCCCCCGCGTTTCAAAGGAGACGAGGGCGCGCAGGGAGCGCCCTCAAACCAAGGGCACGCAGGGCACGCCCCCAGTTCGAGGGCGCGGTCTGCGCGCCCCCCTGTTTCAAAGGAAGCGGGGGCGCGTTCGGCGTCTCACTGCTAAAAATCGACGGAAACTTCCGTAAATTGCTAAAAATTGACTTGACATACGTAACGCGCCCCCGAACCGGGGGCGCGGTACAAATGATCGAAAATCCTCCACGGAAACCTTCCAAAAATCCGGTTTAGAAGGTGCTAATCGGGGTAATTTGCGATTTAAAGAAACTGACCGCGCCCCCGCCTTTCAAAGGAACCGGGGGCGCGCAGGGCGCGCCCCCAGTTTAAGGGCGCTCAGGGCGCGCCCCCGGGTTGAGGGCGCTCAGGGCGCGCCCTCTCCTTTCAAGCGGAGTGGGGGCGCGGTACACTCTCTCTCCTGCGCGCATGTTCCACGAGCCGTATCTTGCAAACGGGATGTCCGATTCGGCTCCCGTTTGTCACGTTGGAAAGAGTGCCTTCAACTGCACTTCCTCAAGTCGGTAAACCAGCCGGCATGACTCCCGAGATGTTCGCACGGGGCTTTCTACCAGTTTACCGTCTCGCGGAAAGCCGAAACCCGGGGCGAAGATCCGAAAGAGCACGGTTCCGATCGAGAAATCTCGGGTCAACTCGGTATGACTTGAAATGATGACCGAACAAGTTCGGAATAATCGGACAACCCGAAGTCATCGAAAAATCTGAGATTTAACCCGGTAAACGTGAATCGAAAGCCGTAAAAGCCGCGAAACCCTAAAATTGACCGAAATGGCCGTATAGCCCCGGTTGATAAAATATATGGCTAGAATCGACCCGGATGACCTGAAAAGACCCGGTGATGACCGGAAAGGCCTAACATGTGGTCCGGGATAGCCGTGTCAGCACAGATCGAAAAAGCCGTAACGAAAGCCGTCATTGACCGTCGCCTACCGAAATGACTTCTCGGAAACCCTGAATGTTACGGAACACATGCGGGACTCCCGAGACCTTCAATTATGGACCATTCAAGGTCGGTCATCGAGCAGGCTTCGTGTTTTTACGTGCGGCTCTCGCTTGAAGGTTACGGCAATATTCCGGAAATCATTGGTCCATTCTCAACCTTCAAGGGGCTCCACCAATGTCCTTAGCTCATGTCCACGAGATAATCCAGATCAGATAACAGTCAAATAAAAGATATCACCTATGGAATAAGAGTCTGGGGCTCCGAATCAGGCAAATTTGGCGTGTCTACAGCTTGCCTCGCCTTGATGTCGGCTTTGCAAGGGAATGGCATGTAGCGGAGCGAAGTGAAACATAGAGAAAGCGTAGCGAAGCGAGATGAATCGTAGTGGAATGTAGTGGAGCGAAATGGCGATGGACTGAAAAGGTGGCATCAAGGTGTAGATATAGACACGCTTAACGACCAGATTCGGCAAGACGAATCTCCTCAAGTCTCCTGGTTAACCGCCATGTTTCATCAAGTCTTCTTATGTTCGATTGGTAAGAGATGTGCCATTGGCACGAGAGAAGAATAGCCAACCCCCAACGCGGTGGGGAGTCCCCAAAACATGGGTTCGTAGGTTCATCATCAGCCGGTAACCCGATCTTTGCGGTGTTCCTGTACTGTGATGGGCTAAAATTTAAAAAGAGATTTGTTTGAAAAAGTAAAAGAATACCAATCGAGCACATTCAGGCTCTTAGATTCATTTAAGTCTTCCAAGAGACAAGATTTGATTCGGAATGGAATGATCTCAGATTCCGAAAGGCAAATGTTTAAGCATAGACCGTGAAGATAATGACGGTGCAAGTTCTGATCAAAATAGAAGGCCCTTGGCGGGAAGAAATGGCTGCCACGGTGGGATAAGTAGCAAAAGAAGTTGCAATGGCCTCTGTGGTGAAAAGAATTGAAATATTTGAGGGCACAAAGTGGTTACCGAACATGGTGGGATTAGTAGACACGGTGGGATATTAGAAAGGTTGGTGGGACTAGAGATCATGGTGGGATTAGAGAACACGATGGGATTAGAAAACACGGTGGGATTTAGAATGATCGAGAGAGTGAGAAGGAGAAGTTTAGGAAATTATGTATGCAATGACAAAACAAAATGTAATGCAATTAATGCTACATGATGCATGTTGGGCTCAAGAAAACAAAACAAAACTTGTATAACAAATAGTTGAAGATATAGATTGTCTATGAGGTCAAGATACCCATTCGGGAACTATCGTCCCTCACAGCACAACTTTGGCTATCCGTGAGCATTAGAGATGACCCGACCATCGTAGATTTTAATGAAGGGGATCTCGGGTCAAGTCTTCTCCGTGCTCATGGTCTTCAACAAATAATGTATAAGATAATAATACACGACTAGCGACATATATGCTAGTTGGCAAGTTATGGGGGTTTCCCATGTTGATTCTTCTGTTTCCGCGAGCAATTCCTGTCTTTCATCAAAATGTTAGTTTCGAATGAACAATGATGTTCATTCGACCTTAATAAAAATCAAGCATAAATGTATTTAATTTTAAAAAAAAATTCTGATTTTTTCTGATTTTTTCTCTTTTTTTTTGAGAAATTTTGGAAGAATTTGATCGAACGCGCCCCCGAACCAGGGGCGCGGCCTGCGCGCCCTGTGTTGGAGGGCGCGGCCTGCGCGCCCCCACTTTGGGGGCGCGTTCGATCCCAGTTTCCTGTTTTGACCGAATCCGAATCCGGTTCAAATCGGGACTGATTTCCCCTATATAAACACCTCTTAGGATGACCAAATCGTCCTACCAACACCCAGGATGGCTCCTCCTTTGAAAAAGCAGCGTGTTGGCTCGGTTCGAGGTATTTCAAGCGTCCCGGGTCATCTGAAGGCCAGAATCGGTGCCGACTTGGTAAGTTCGCTGCCAATTTTAGCCTTCAACCACTCTCTTCTTCTTTTTCTTAAAAAAATTTTCTCTTACCTTCTGTTTGGGTGTAGGATTACCCAAACTTCCCTGGTCCTCGCCGGTATTGCTCTCCTCCCTAGCTTTCCAGCTTGCTTGACGTCCTCGGCTTGTCGGTTAGAGCGATTCTTCGAGATTGGGGCTTAACCGGGCTCTTGATCCATGCCAAGCAATATTCAGGCTACTCCCTTGACTTCGGTTTGATGGGAGCTCTTGTTGAGTTGTGGCACCCCGACACTCACACGTTCGTGTTTGGCATCTTTGAGTGTACAGTTCTTCTTGAAGAAGCAGAGCTCCTTCTTGGCCTCCCTCGGACTAAGAAAGGAGAAATTGAAGGTATGTTCATCCCTTCAGGACCCCTCTCTTGCTTGGAATTCTTGCAGGATTTTGTCGAGGCTCGGCAGATCAGCACCTTGTTAGCCGGCAAGCGAATCAGTGTTCCCAAGTTGGTGGCTTGGACAATCTCTCTTCTAACGGCTCCTGGTCTGGACGAGGACCGGATTCTGCACGGTGCAAAGGGTTCGCGGCTTGCCTTGCCGCGGTGTTCTTGTTTCCTGCGGAGGATGGTTTCCTGGAGGTTGATCAACTCTCGTGCATCCGCGGCATCTGGAGCGGTGCGCGGTTGGGGCCTTTAGTTCTGGGCTTCTTGTACTGCGGACTGTCCGCAGCTTGCGTGGGCCGTCCTCCCTTCGGCAGTGCGCTTTTACTTGCTTGCTGGTCCGATCTTCACTTTAAGTTCGATCTAGCTGTTGAGGTGGCCACCAGGTCACAACTCTTCCGCCGTAGCCCCTTGTTCCCATATGCCGATGTGCTTGGCTTCGGCGAGAGAGTCGCCAATAGGTGTGCATCAGTGAAGAAAAGGCCAGACTGGCGTGCTCACTTTGCCTCCATGAATCGTTCTAGCTTCTTGCACTCTTCTGCTTCCTTGATGCAGAAGGACTTCCAGGTGTGCTTTGTGCCCGGCGTTGATCTCCGCCTGGTTACAGGTTCGGCCTTTATGTTGTACAACGCTCACCGTTGCCACTCCCAGATCGGCTTGCCTTGGTACGAGTTGCCCAAGCTGTCCCACCTGCCACCTATCAAGGGCAGGCAGCTTGGCTCTGCGGATGACGAGGAGGAGGCGATCTCAGCCGTTGCCTTGTGGGAGACGAGTCGGGTGTGCCGCCCAGGCCTCCTGATTGAGGAGGACCCTGACCGGAAGCGCCACTACATCTCCGCGTTGAAGCTTCTACTTGCCTGAGAGTCTTCTTTTCCTGCTTTAACTTGTCAGCCATGTTGTTTTTTTTATTTTGAATAAACAATGAATTGTTTATAGCAAGTATGAGTGATAATTCAAAAGAAATTTACCTTGTTTCAGAAAAACGCAAGACAGATGTTGAAAATTATGATGAATATGCCTTGTTATTTTTCAACACCTTGAATATTTTTTAACGTGAAACAAGATATTTTTGAAAGGTTTTAAAATGCCTTTTTTCTTTAGGTAATTTTTCAGAGCAAACCGTGAGTTTGATGAATTTTCTTTCGGTGTCTCCTTGATCGGCTCGATTTTCTGAACAGCTTGGTGCTTTCTGAAATTTTCGCCATTTTTATCAATTTTGCTCCTGAAAAATACATTTTCAGCCATTTCTGACTAATAAATGTATAGAATTTTCTCCGACCCCGAAAAATGTTAGCTAGTGATGATAAAAAACATTAATATGTCTAACTAATTTAGGAATTTAGACATTCAAAGTTATGTGAAAAGAGAGATTTTTGATGAGAATTTAAAAAGAATTTTTCTTCACAAAATTATTTTGAGCAAACCGTGCATCAGATCAGAATTCTTTCGGTGGCGTTGTGATCAGCTCGATTTTGTAAACCATGAGTGATATTTTCAAATTTCTCCCATTTTCACATTTTTACTCTCTATAAATACCCCCTTTGGGTAAGAATATCTCATTTCCACCTGTTCACCATCTCTCCTCGCGCTAGAAGCTCCAGAGTTCCAACTCAGATCCGGAGTCCGAAACGCCGTCAAAGGTTGGTGCCCCTGTTACAAAAAATGTAGATCGGCTTATGCTCTTCGATTTGGTTCAAGTTTCTCGCGATTCGGAGTTGATTTGACGAAGTTATCGCGGAAATAAGAATCGAGCAGGTGAGAGGGTGCGGTCAACGCAAAAATGTTGACCGCGCCCTCGGAACGGGGGCGCGCTGAGCGCGCCCCCGGTTCAGGGACGTGCAGACCCCGCCCCCAAGATGAGGGCGCGGTCTCCGCGCCCTCAATCTTCTCTCAGGGAAGGGGCGCGCAGAGCGCGCCCCTACTGTGAGGGTGCGCTCAGCGAGCCCTCAAATGGAGGGTGTGCTGAGCGCGCCCTCCCTCTACAAAGGAGGGGAGGGCACGTTCGGCTTTTTTTTTTATGAAATAAATAAAAATGTATGTAACAATGTTTAATATCAACTTCTTTTTTGGCACAGATGCCGAGACGTGTTCGCCGCCATGACTCCGATTCTGAGGAGCCCGAGCTTCCGGCAGTCCGAGGGTACATTTTCTTTTCCTGCACTTAATGATTAGCTTCTTTTGCATTTTGGCAATAAAAATTGAGTGAACTAATGAAATGAATCTATTGCAGGCCCGGATAAAATCTCGGATCTCGTGGGACCTGGTGCATGCTGCCTACCTAGGCCTACCGGACTTCCAGCAGGTTCGGTTAGAGGAGATGGGGTTTGGGCCCATCCTCCGGGTGACTCCCTTTTGGGAGGACCTCGCCACCGGTGCGGGTCCTCCGTGAGTCCTGGGACCCAGACTCCTTCGTGTTTCTGTTTCCATGGGGGCACATGGTGCCCTCCTTAGAGGATGTTGCACACATCACCGGTCTTCGTGTTTATGGTAGGCCGGTGGTGTGTGCCACCTCTTCTGACTATTCGCGTGAGTTCCGGGCCCTCTTCGCATATGAGCCCGAGTTCGACCCGGAGGATGGCCTACGCACCATCGCCAGACTAGAGGCTGGTGAGATGGTAGGCTTGGTTGATGCAGAGCGTGTTCGTGGCGAGAGCCAGGACAGCTTTTTCTGCCGCATGGTCGGCCAGGCTGTAGCAGCATTTACCGGATTATCTGGCTCCTTGGAGGCGGACGTAGACTTGCGCCGTTTCCTCCTCTTCTTCTTCGGGCGCCTTCTGTTGGGCTCGAAGACGGACCGCATTCATCTGCGGTTCCTCCCTTTGCTTGCTGACTCCGGAGCGAGTTGGCACGTACGCGTGGGGGCAGCGATGCTCGCCCATTTGTTCTGTGGCCTCCAGCCTGAGGCGGGTTCTGTTTCGGTTGCCGGCTTCTCCTTTTCTCCAGGTGACTTTCAGCAGCTTTCCTTTCTTGTACACTTGTATTGCTCTGCTTTGCTCTGACAAGTTGTGCCTTTTACAGGTCTGGAGCTACCTCTACTTCCCCCTAGGTCGGGCACAGCAGTCCTACCCCGACCTCCTCCCCTTGATGGCTCGTTGGGAGCCTATCCGCCCTACTTGTCGTCATCGCAGCCAGTTGGCTTCGATTCGTTCACAGATTCTCCGCTTCCCACACACTGAGGTATGTCTTTTAATTTTGTGTATCAAAATTCTCCTGTTGAAATAATAATCATGATTTTTCTTCCCACAGGTGTGTTGGAGGCCATATCTCATGACCGATGACCATCTCCAGCCCTGGATTGCCCACGCTGGTCGTGTCTTCGGCCGCGATCTTCATCTTCTGTGCGTCAATGAGCTGGCGCCATTGTGGCTTCGGTTTTCGGCACGTGCCCTCGGTCCGGAGCAGATCGGTTGGAGCCTCCTCCTCCTCTTCCCCTAGTTGGTGCTCGTCCCAGGCACCTTCTCCTCCCTGTGGACTGGGTGGAGAGGCACCACGCCTCGATCTCTTTGTGGTATGAAGGCGGCGAGGTAGTTATTGGCTGGGCAGAGGATAGCCGAGACTACCTTCGCTGATACGCGGAGGCGTACGGCCACTTGTTCGTTCCAGAGGGTCAGGTAAATGCTTCTCACTTTCCTTTAATTCTGTGTTGTTGTTCTCTTCTGACCTTCATGTCATTTCAGGAGGCTCGAGCTCTACTGCTACGCCAACAGCTGGAGATTGTTGACCTTCGGCAGGAGGTGGCCACTCTTCGCGGCATGCTGGAGACTGAGGTAGACCCTGCCTTTGACCTTCATTTGTATCCTCAACGTATGATTGCCTTGATGTGTTTTTCTTCTGTTCACAGCGGAAGGCTCGTGCTGAGGGTTCACCTCCTTCTCTGTCGAGGGAAGAGGTGGCTGAGCTCCGCCAGCGTCTTAGTGAGGCGAGAGAGGCCCTGACGACCAAGGAGGCAGAGGTATCTTTCATTGTTGTCTATTCTGGTTGTTGATTTTTCTTGGTTCATATACTTCCTCTTCTTCCAGGTTGTCGAGCTTCAGAGTAGCTTGTCCTCCCGTATCCAGTCCTTGGAGTCTGAGGTGGAGACATTGCGGTCTGCCCCAACCGATCTTCGTTCCCAGATGATCGTCTCGGATCTCCGCCTTCAGCAAGAGAGAGCCATGCGCGAGACGGAGCGCCAGCATAGCCAGGCCATGCGATCTCTGGAGCAGATGCACCTGCAGGCACAGGTTCGTTTGTCAGCAGCAGAGGCGACATTGCAGGTTTACCGCTAGGGCATCCCTCCACAGCCGAGCCAGAGTTTCACCCATCAGAGCAGCTCCCATCGGAGTGGCACGCACCGGAGTGGCGGCGCTGCTCGTAGTCGGGGTCACCACGGGCGGAGCCGCCAGGGGCGAGTGGCCGAGCCGAGCCACGAGCACGGTGCTTCGTGTTCCCGGCCACTTCTTCGCAGCGTCGCCGCAATGAGGCGGCCGCAGCAGCCTTTGGCGGACACGGCTACCATGCCTCCTCCACATGGTCATTCTCCTAGAGGGGGTAGCAGCAGGCACTGATTTCTGTAGCAGGCTTAGCTTTTCTGATGTTGTAGCTGCTTTTCTTCTTTGTTGTAGCACTTAATGGCATAATCAGATCTTCACCTGTTTGCTTCAGTGTTTATTTGATCTGCTTGACACCGCTCAAAAGGGTAGTTAGTATCACATTTCGGCTTAGCCCCTTGCAAGTTTGTCAAGGGGCGAAGCCTTCTAAGGGATAGCAAATAATAAAAATAAGTAATAGATGTAGGGTTAAGAGACATACCTGTTGGCGAGATTCTCACCCTCCTTGACTTGTGTTTCTTTCCTGAAATACTCAATAGA
Organism: Cryptocoryne crispatula var. balansae; assembly: GCA_036172225.1. Lineage (NCBI taxonomy): Eukaryota > Viridiplantae > Streptophyta > Magnoliopsida > Alismatales > Araceae > Cryptocoryne > Cryptocoryne crispatula. The sequence continues at coordinate 16,216,028 of CM069923.1, read as the reverse complement.
AGGGTTAAATCTGTTCTATGGCTTACCCCCTTGCCTATTGTCATCTTGCCTTGCTTACATGTCAAGGGGGGTAGCCTTATTAACAAGGTAGAATGCACAAAATGACAGACAAGGTAAAAGTTGAGAGAGCTTACCTGCTATGGTGAGAGTCGCTCCCTTCTTGATCTCAGAATCCTGTCGTTGAGAGAACTTTCTCCTCTTATTTTAAAGTCCCTGAAAACACTTGATAAAAGAGGATTAGATCTTCACAACGACTCATCCCTCTGCCTATTATGGCCAACTTTGACTTAGGTCAAAGGGGGGAGCCCTCTTAATGGGGTGATAATGAAGGTAAATATGCAATGCGGAAACGAAACATGCAAGACATAAACATGAATGCTAGCAAAGGCAAAATTCAAGGTTATGCCAAGCTAGATGATGCATTTTAGAAAATATTCAACTCTTTTTTTTGGATTTTTTTTAAATATTTATTTTTTTGGATTTTTGAAAATATTCATTTTTTTTGGATTTTTGAAAATATTCATTTTTTTATTTTTGAAAATATTTGATTTTTTTCTTGGATTTTTGAAAATATTTGATTTTTTTGGATTCTTGAAAATGTGCATTTTTTTGAATTTTTGTGGAGAATGTGCCAGTATTGAGACCATTCATCGATCTTTAAGTGTTGATCAAGATTCAAGCAATAAGCACCACGTGTGAATAAGGTTCCTTACCCAGAATCTTTCTTGCCCTCTTCTCTTGATCGGTTTGGATTCCCCCTGAGTTTGGACAGTTTACCCTACCCTAGGGGTTTTAAGATGGAAGAATAATAAAGGAAGTCTTTGATAGGATTTGGGGGTGTTGAGGAGGGTTTCTCTACTCATGCCCAAATTGCCCGTTGGGGTTCGGCCTCTTCGGGTCTTTTCTACATGTGGCACTTACTTAGACAAGTCTTTGACCTGTGGGGTCATTGCCCATCTTTTGGTGCCTTTTTTTCATTTTCTATTTTTCCGGGTACTCATTCAGACAGGCCCATATTTGTTTAAACCTGTGGGGTTCATTGCCCATCTTTTGGCACCCTTTTGCACCCTATGAGACGGCCTCCTACTAAGGCGGCGGGCATTTTCGATAATATCCTCCTCTAGTCTCCTTCACCTATTTTGGACCGAACAAAAGAGAATAAGGTAAGGTTTCCTTTCTGCCTTCAGGGTTCTGCCTTGCCTCTCTCGAGTGTTGGGCTATCCAGATTCTGGGATCAGGAGGTGTTGTGTGTGCAAGGTGATGTCTACCCTTGACTTCTAGCTAACACCCTTGGATCGATGACTTAATATCATACTAGAAATTCTCCATATATATTTTTTTCCTAAGGAAAATATTTTTTGAGGTAAACACCGTTCCATGGATGATTCAATTTTTCTCCATCGGCGTTGGTTAGCTCATATGCATTGCCTGGATATTTTTCAGTTATAACAAAGGGCCCTTCCCAGTTAGGATGCAACTTGGAGCGGGGACCACCCAGCTTAACGAATATACGTTTAACTACCATCTCACCGATTTCGAACTTTCTCTCTACCACCCTCTTTTGATAAAATCTTTTCAATCGGTTCTGATAAGTCCGGGCATGCTCGGAAGCGGCCAACCTTCTTTCATCTAGGAGTTCAAGTTGTGCAAGGAGAGATTCTCGCCTCTCATCGACAGGGATGTCCCTATCGAGTTGAACTCGGAGTGATGGAAGGAGTACTTCGTACGGGACCACCGCTTCCATCCCATATGCAAGAGCATACGGGGTTTGACTAGTGGGGGTCCGTACAGAAGTACGATAAGCCCATAGGGCATCTACAAGCTTATCTGGCCACCGCGAACTTGCTAGACTTACGGTGTTTTCTTGATGATTTTAATCAAAGTTTTGTTGGTGGCTTCTGCTTGACCATTGCCTTGCGGGTAATAAGGAGATGAATGATGCAATGCAATGCGGTACCTGTTGCAAAGATCACGCAGATCTTGAGAGAGAAATTGTGGTCCGTTGTCGGTGATAATGTCGCTGGGTATCCCGAACCTGGCGATGATGTTGCGTTTGATGAAGGAGCACAGTGTTGATGCCTTGATCTCCACGAACGCTTCCGCTTCTGCCCACTTGGTGAAGTACTCTGTTGCCGTCAGGATGAATGATTTGGAACGGATTTTAGAGTTAAGATCACTTAGAGGGCCAATGATATCGAAAGCCCACATGGCGAAGGGCCATGGGGCATGAATCGGATGAAGGGAAGATGCGGGAGAATGGATCTTGTCGGCATGGAGTTGGCAAGAATGACAGTGCCGGACAAAGATGGAGCAATCCTCTTCTAGGGTTGGCCAATAATACCCCTGCCTAATGATTTTCTTAGCAAGAGCTTGAGCGTTGACATGGCCCCCGCAGACCCCGGAATGTGCTTCCTTAAGCACCAATTCTGCCTCTTCTTCATCAACGCATCTCAATAAAATTCCGCTTAGGCTCCTCTTGTAGAGAACCCCTCCTAGGATGGTATACCTCTGGCCTTCTTTTCTTTTGCATTTGATCCAGGTGGATATGTCTGATCTTGACAATACCTTGCGATCTCATCAAACCAAGGCCTCTCACCCTCATCTAACTCTTCCAACTCGATTAGCGAAATCTCCTCTTTCTGCTCTAGATATTCCTTCCTGCCAAATCTCTCCTTGATCTTCAGAAATCGCCCATCTTTAATCGCTGGCATCGACCTCCTACGGACATGAATAGTCCGCACCTGTCTACCTAGCGGGACTGATAGAGATGAAGCTAAGGAGGCTAGGGCATCAGCAAGGATGTTCTGAGCTCGAGGAACGTGGACAAAAGTGAGTTTGGAAAAGAGCTTGATGTAGCAAGAGGTGAGTTCTTGGTAAGGTTTGAGGTTTGGATGAGAAGTTCGGTATTTGGTTAGGACTTGGCGAAGAATTAGTTGGCTATCACCTATCACCCTTAATTCCGTGGCACCATAGAAATGAGCGGCCTCCAGCCCGGCCAGCAAGGCTTCGTATTCAGCTATATTGTTGGTTGCTGGGAAGTCAAGCTGAAATGCCTGTGGAATGGTGACACCCTCGGGTGATAGAAGGACGATTCCTATTCCCTTACCTTGTAAATTCAGAGCCCCGTCAAAATAAATGTGCAAAGGTGGGAAGATCGGATCAACATTAGTTCGTCATCCGGGAGCTCCGATTGGACTGGGTCAAAGAGGGGTATAGGGTGATGGGCTAGATGTTCGGCAATGGCATAGCCCTTAATCGCCTTCTGGGGGACATAGGTGATATCAAACTGGGAGAGGAAGCTCTGCCAACGACCTAACCGATCAGTTAGAACAGTTTTCTCCAGAAGGAACTTGATGGGATTGATGCGGGCAATAAGGTTGACCTCATGAGCTAAGAAATAGTGTTTAAGCTTCTGAACTACCCAGACTAGTGCAGCACAGTCTTTTCCACTACAAGATACTTCGCTCACATGGATCAAAGATCTTTGACAAATAGTAAGTTGCCCTCTCTTTCCCTTCTTCATCAACTTGTGCAAGGACCGCCCCAAGAGAATTCTCCAAAACCGAGATATATAAAACTAAGGGCTTGCCGTGGACCGGTGGTCTAAGCACGGGGGACTAGCCGTGTATCTTTTCAAACCATCAAATGCATCCTGGCACTTCGAATCCCATTTGAACTCGGCCCCCGCCTTGGTCAACTCATAGAAAGGTTTACACCTTTGAGAGTGTTGTGAGATGAACCGGCGGACAAACTGTAGCCTCCCGATTAATCCTCGAAGTTCTTTCATATTTCTCGGAGGAGGCATACCAATGATTGCCTTGGCCTTGTTTGGGTCGATCTCTATGCCCCTTTTGCTCACTATGAACCCCAACAGCTTTCCTGAGGATACTCCAAACGTGCATTTCTTTGGGTTCATCTTCAATTTATATTCCCTAGCCCTTTGCAAGACCTTTCTTAACACTTCCGGGTGATCTTCTCGGCTTCTGGACTTAACGACCAGGTCGTCCACGTACACCTCTACAAGGGTATGCATCATGTCATGGAAGATAGCCATCATTGCCCTCTGATAGGTAGCAACGGCATTCTTCAGTCCAAAGGGCGTGACGACATAGCAGTAGGTTCCCCAAGGTGTGGTGAACGAGGTCTTCTCCTGGTCCTCTTCGGCCAACCGGATTTGATTATATCCAGAATAGCCATCCATGAATGACAGCATCTCGAATCCAGCAGTGTTATCAACCAGTACGTCAATATGAGGTAGAGGAAAGTCATCTTTAGGACACGCTCGGTTCATGTCCCTGAAGTCTATACAGATCCGAACTCGGCCATCCTTCTTCATGACAGGGACTATGTTTGCCACCCATTGCGGATAAAGGACGACTTTAATGAATCTTGCTTGATGTAACTTGTCGACCTCTTCTTTCATCTTAAGTGCAACATCATGGTGGAATCTCCTTAATTTTTGTTTCACCGGGGTAGCTCCAGGTTTCAAAGTTAGACGATGTTCAACTAACGAGTTGTCTAACCCCGGCATGTCCTCGTATGTCCATGCGAACGTGTCCTTATATTCTTCCAAAATTTTAATTAAATTCTGTTCCTCAGTGGGAGTGAGGTTTGCACTTAGGAGGATTGTCTTGGGATATTCCGGTGTTCCGAGATTCAATTCTTTTGTCGGTTCATCCACCGTGGCTAATGGTTCCTCAAACCTTTTAAGTCCAGATGCATATGCATCAGCCAAGTCCTCAATTCCATCCTCGAAATCAGGATCTTTTTCTGATAAGACCTCGTAAACTCCCAGTGTATGATCTACATTGAATTCATCCTCATATTGGATTTCATCAAGCTCGATAGCATTTTCCAAAAAAACTTGGCAGCCTTGCACAATCCTTGCATTTTTGAGCTATTTGTTGGAGATATCTCTCTGGCACACGTTTACCTCGAATTTTCTTCTTTCCTACCCTAACTACTCCTAAAGAAGACGGAATTGAAAAGGTGGTATTAACAATGGGTGAAGGATCGAGCAGATCGATCAGTGAGTTGGAGAAGAGGGGTCCCTGGTTGGGAGCACCCTCCGAGACAAGTAGCGACGTCACCTCAATGGAAAACTGAGTTTGTGAGAGGACGTTTTTTTTTGGGTATTTTGGGTATTTTCAATAACAAAAAGGGAATGAGCCGATGGGGCTTGAGCAGAAATAGAAAGCTTAAGTAAATGGAAGAAAAATGGGCTCGCGGGCCCGATGATGACAAGAAATGGGCAGATAGGCCCAAAGCTGGTGAAAAGATCTAAGGGGCACGTGGGCCCAAATAGTGGGCACGCGGGCCCAAAGCAAGAAAATAAATCTAAAGGGCACGTGGGCCCGACTGGTGGGCATGCGGGCCCAAGGTTGTTGGATTGGAATGGGCATAGAAGCCCAGTGGAGTAAGAAGATTTGAATGGGCTCTCAGGCCCGTTGATTAGTTCAGGTGGCCATTTTGGCCCAGAAGTGGGAGTTGGGCTAGGTAGCCCATCAAGTGAATCCAAGAGGGATAGCGTGAGGATTTTGAAATACGTGACCGTAGGATACGGCTCACGCGGGATGTTGTTCAGAGGTGGGTTCGATTGGACAAGTTGTTTAGAGATGGACTTGCCCTTGACTGGTTCTTCCTCCTCTATGAACAACCGAGCCAAAGATGAACTCAGGTTGTCCACTTCCTCCTCTTGCTCTGGTGCCTTCTTCCTCTTGACTTGTTCTTCTTCTTCGTCCCCGGCCATCATCATGGTCTCCCCTTTGATAAAGAATTTTTGAAGTCCCATGGCATTTTTTGGCCGGTAGACCATCCGCGGAGTGAAACTGGGCTCGTAGCCAAGCCCGTGTCTCTTTGGTCTTTGTACGGCTTCAATGGGGTGCACAACCCCCTGCAGCTCCTTTCCCAGCCCCTTTCCTGGCTGGTAGCCCATCCCTTTCATCATCGGGCCACGCAACTGAATCTGGAGGCGTCGTCAATACCATGACCTCAGGTAGCTCTGTAGTTGAAACCAACGGCTGGACAGATTTTGATATTGGTAGTGCAGAAGAGGGGTCATCCACGTCATTCAGAATGGGGATGTTGGTTACTTTGATCACCTGGCCCTTGTATGGGAACTTCAGACACTGATGATTAGTGGAGGCAACAGCTCCTATTGCCTCAAGGTACGGGCGTCCCAAGATAGCTTTGAATGTAGGGTCCAATTCTAGAACGTGAAACTCGGCGGTGACTGCACATGGTCCGAGCCCTACTTTCAATGTAACCACCCCTCGTGCCGGCTTCCGGGAGTTGTCATATGCGGTCACCGTGACGGCAGAAGGCTCAATTTCTTCATCGGAGATGCCGCAAAGTTGCAATGTTTCTGGCGGCATGACATTTATGGATGCTCCGGTGTCAATCAAGAAGGACTTGATCTCCATGCCTCGGATGACTACTGCGACGCGCAAGGCGTACTTTCTTATCTCTGGCCGTGCCAACTCCTCCTGTGTAAACGTGGGTGCCGGATGTTCACTCCTCGGGGTCAGGACAGTAATGATTTTCTCAGGCGGGAGGTCCTCATTGACCATGACCCGCTGTAGATATTGTTGCAAGATGTCCTGATGATTCTTCAACCTCTTTATCAGCTCCAGAATTGAAATCCGTGCCCGCATTTTGTCCAGATGCTTCAATAGGTCATATGCCGTGCCAGGCAACGGTTCTTCTATCACCTCCTCTTCTGCCTGTTCCTGTGGTTGCATCCCGGTCTGGGGGAAGACCCTTTGGAACATCCTCCCGCTACGAAGTACCGGCGCCAGCGTGGTAGGGGGAAGTGGTGATGATGGTGATGGTAGGGTTGGTTGGTAGGTTGAGGAGCCCATGGTAGGTAGGGGTGGTGAGGATCGGATGATGAGGGGTCGTGGATTGGTGGAGACCGGTATGTTGGGTGATGGTTGGGGTGTTGGTGGTGATGGTCTAATGATAAGGGGTCGTGGGGTGGCAAAGGATCGGTAGGTTAGGTGATGTCTGGGTGTTGGTGGCGGTCTAATGATTAGACGTCGTGGAGGATTAATGGTGGTTTGTGGGTTAGGTTGGGGTGATGGTTGGGAGGCTGGTGGCGGTCTAATGATTAAGCGTCGTGGAGGGTTAATGGTTGGTGAGGGTAGTGGTGTTTGGATAGTTTGTGGGCTGGGGGCAGCTCTCGGTATGGAGAGTATGGTGCGGGTTGTAGGTGGGGGTGGTATGGCGGGCATGGAGGTGATTTGATCCTCGACCTGCCAACCCTGGGAATGGTGGGTAGACTCCTCGATGGCGGAGTGGACGAGGCCGAGTCGTTGGTTTGGTGGTGCTGGTACCGGTGCTTGTATGGGTGCATGTACCGGGAGTGGATCTTGAACTAAGCCCAGCCGGGCCGTCGTTGTACTTCTTTGTCGCCGAGGTTGATTCTCGCCGTGCCTTCATGGCTTGTATAGACTCTCCCATCCGTGCCTGAGTCAATGTTCCCCTGATCGTTGAGGTCATGGATGTAGTCTTTAAATTGGAAACAGACATCCACCGTGTGCCCAGGATACCGATGGTAAGCGCAGTATTTTGTCATGTCAACATTTGCTGGCCATCCTTCTCTCTCCTTTGGAAGCTCTAGCTGCTGTTCAGCCATCAATGCGTTGAAGATATCGGTGAGGGGGAATGGCGGTGAGGGTAGTATTCTCTCTTGGGTCCCCCCTCCTAGGTCGGTTGGCTGGTGGTGGCACTTGGTTGTAGGCTTGTTGTGGTGGTGGTGGTCGGTTGTAGACATGTTGTTGTTGGGGCGCTCGGTTGTAGGCATTTGGTTGCTGGGGCGCTCGGTTGTAGGTGGGTTGCTGTGGTGGTGCTCGGTTGTATGCAAGTTGTTGCTGTGGCTGAGGAGCTGGTTGAGGGGCTGGGCGATATTGTTGATTGGGTGGTGGGTTACGGTATTGGCTTTGACGGTACCCACCCTGGTTACCCTTGGCATTGATGCTCTCATTATTTACTACCCCTTCGGTGGTGGGTCCTACAGGTGTAGGCTTTCTAGTATTACGGGGCTTGGTGTCGAACGGGTTGATCATGGATGCATCCTTAAAGTGGGCTTGGAGGTAGCGGGCGCTATCACATAACTCACTCATGGTTGTTGGACGGTGCATGATCAGAAGGTTGCGAAGGTTAGGCGTGGTGTTCCCAATGAGCATCCTCACCTGCTCCCCCTCTAAGATGGTATCCACAAGCCTCTCAGCCATTCCCCTCCACCGATCGACAAATGCGGCAAAGTCCTCATCCGGCCTCATCTTTTCAGCAATTAAGTCGGTTATCGAGCGGTGGCCCCACCCTATCCTTGTACCTCTGTAGAAACTTCGTCTTGACAATGTCGAAATCCGCCGCCTCAATGAAATCAAGAGAATAGAACCAGTCAAGGGCGGATCCATCCAATGACCGACGGAATAGGAAGGCAAGGGCTTTGCGGTCATTTTTCCAGAATGCGGAGTCATAGAGAAAGCTTTTTAGATGGTTGAAAGGATTACCAGTCCCGTTGTAATGTTGGAAGACCGGTATCTCTGAAGGAGGAAGGTGTAGAACTGGGAAGGATGGGACAGAGATTTCAGGGATGGCTTTAGAATCGAGGCGGTGCCTCATCTCTTCGAAGTGCTCATCCATCTGGTTGATTTTGTTCATTAACACCTGGGTGAGGCTGGATTCCTGAGCCGCGGGAGCAAAGTGTTTACTTGATTGGGTTGGAAGAGGTGGGTTGGAAACAGGAACTGGTGCAGAATTGTGTGAATGCCCCCACAATGGGGTGAGTAGAGACACGGCAAGGTTGCCCAGGAGAAGAGATGATCAAGGGCCTGACTGCCGGTTGGGGTGGTGAGGGGGCTTGATTTCCCTCGATCGGAGCTTGATTGGTGGGCATCTTGCCCTTAGTGGCAGATTGGATAATTGCAAAGGCCTCGGGATCAAGGTGAAGAGATAGATCCTTGAGAGCTTGTTCTATAATATGTGAAGTGGATCGGTGAGCAGGATCTTGGACCTCATGTTCCATCACGGCATTAACATCCCCATCTGGTTGCACCATCGGTTGCTGAAGCTCGTAGTGACCCGTCTCGTACTCCTCTTCTTGGCCGCAGTAGTCCGACATCCCGACGTGTCTTCCGGACCTCAGAGTGGGCATCCTGTCAAATTTCCTTACAAAATGGTTGAAAGAAAGCAAATGAAAGATGTAAATGCAAAGAGAGTTTTTTTTTTGTTTGGTTATGGTTGTTTGTTTGATTTGATTTGGTTTCAATTTGGTTGTTTGGCAAGCAAGTTGAACATAAAAATTAAAGGGATTTTTTTTAGGTGTTTTGAAAGAGAATTTTTTTTCTTTTCAATTGTTGTGAGCAAGCAAGTTATGCAAACAAGGTTTTAAAATGACTACTCGACAATTATTGGGTTGAAACCTTAGATTAGATAGATTGTTAGCAATTGTTCACTCAAATTGGGTATGGTTCCTATTGCTTCAATCTTCAAGACCTAAGGTTATCACTCATTCACCACGAGTAGGTACTTGGGTTCTTCGGGTTTTGGGAGAGTGGTACAACCGGCCCAATCGTGCGGAGAGGAATACTCCACGGATGGGGACTTACGGAGGTCTTGATGGAAACCACCAAATCAACTAGGAAGGAATATCCCAGAAGAGAGGTAAGAATCCACCAAGAAGGTGTTTGGAGGGTGAGGGTGTGTTGGGAGAGAGAGCTCCCGCCTCGAATGCCCTACGGATCGGAACAAGTCCGGTACCCGATGCAAAGCTAATGCAAAAATGAAAAATGGAGGGTAGAAGGAGAAGAAGCAATCAATATGCAAACATGAATGAAAGCTATTAAATAAATCAAGCAAGTGAATGCAAATAAGATAAGCAATGAGAAAGTAAAACAAGTAACTAGAAACTAGCAACTAAAATGTGGTTCGCGCGGGAACCGGCTTGTGTTGGAGTGTCCAATTGGGGACAAATCTGAAGTAAAGGTAAAAGGATGGTCCACGCGGGGACCGAATTGAAAATAAAGTGGCTCACGCGGGAGCCGAGTTTTGGAAAAGTAGGTGGTTCACACGGGAACCGGTTTTTTTTGAAGGAAAAGGGGTGGTTCACGCGGGAACCGGTTTTTGTGAAGAAAAGGGTGGTTCACGCGGGAACCGGTGTAAGAGTTGACAAAATGAAAAGAGAGCCACGTAGGGCCAATCTAAAGGTGCTGCAAATGGGTGGTCCACATGGGGACCGATCTGAAAGTAAGTTGGTTCACGCGGGAACCGGTTTAGAAAAGGGTTTGGTTCACGCGGGAACCGGTTTTAATGAAGAAAGGGGTGGTTCACGCGGGAACCGATGTAAGAGTTGACAAAATAGAAGGAGGGCCACGTGGGGCCAATCTAAAGGTGCTGCAAAGAGGTGGTCCACGCGGGGACCGATCTGAAAATAAGTTAGTTCACGCGAGAACCGAGTTGGAAAAGAAAGGTGGTTCACGCGGGAACCGGTTTATAAGAAGAAAAGTGGTTCACGCGGGAACCGGGTTGAAATGAAAGACAAGCAAATTAAGTCCACATGGGGGAAAATCTTAAAGAAAGAGTAAATAGCAAGTTTAAAGGTAAATTGACATGGAAGATAAAAGACAAGCTGGTTCACGCGGGAACCAAGTTGGAAACAACTAGTTGCACGGTTGAATCAAGCTAGCACGGTTGAAGACATTGGTTGTCCCACCGTGGTCGCCAAAAAGTTGTCGACTCCGAAAAGGGGTTCCGGATCGGCACCTCAAGATAAGGTGAAATATGGAATAGGAGAAAAAGGGAGAGTGAATCGGAAAACACTCGGAAAGCGGTAAAGACTCCTCACCTCGGTCCCACACTCACATTGATCCCCGAACTTTCATCTCACGGCGTCGCTCGAGCACCGGAGATGGTTCGGGTCATGTGGGAGGAGAGTGAGGAGTGAATTAACTTAGAACATGAATAAAAAAGGGTGGTCGCCAGGAGCCGCGGGCTCCGCTTTATAGAATAACAACAAGATTGAGTTGTTTTGACTGTGTACCTTAGCGCGGGAGATCGGGATATGGGTTCAACCTTCTTCTTCTTCGGCCGGCCGATGAAGAAGAGTCTCCCAACCGATGCTAGCTTGATAAACCTGTGCAACTAGAACAATAAACCAAGTGAAATAAAATGATTAGAACTATGGGAAGTGTAGTAACTGTAGAGAGAATATGAGAAAGAAGCAATTGGAATCGAACTCACCGGATTGGGGTGAGCCTTAACCCCTTTTTTTATATTTTTGATTATGTAAAAATGATGCAAATAAACTGAAATATGCTTTAAAACAGTAAATGAACTGAGTTAAATGAGTTGAGAAAGCTTATGGAATGGATCGGCTTGAGTTGAAGTCGAGTCGGTTGAGAAAAGGCCGGTTCGGGTAGCTTTGCACCCTTTTGGCGCGACTTCGGTGTAGAGGATGTTACGGACGACCCCGATGTCAGAATCGAGTTCCGTTTGTTGGAGTAGACGGAGGACGCAGAGAGTAAGAGTTTCTATGTTGATGACTTCACCGAAATCCTCCTGTATAAGTCAGTAAAAATTCTGAAAGTGGAAGGATATCGAAAACAGAACCTGGATGCGCGCCCTCAGTGTAGCAACCGCCAAGAACAAACGGAAAGTCGGAATGGAGTGCCGTCAGTTGGGGACGAAAGAGGACGAAGAGAGGAACAATTTGTATGTTGAAGACTTTTGCAGCAGAAGCCTCGGATTTTCTCCAGAAGTCGATGAAGATGGTTGATGAAGAACACCCGGATCGAGCCTTCTCCTTCACCTCGGGATCGATTTCTTGACTTCGGATCGCCTTTGGACGTCGGGATGGCTTTGGAGAAGAACTTGGACGACCTCTGAACGAGCTAGGCACCGGGGATTAACCTTGGGTCGCTGAGAATGGCCCTCAATTTATAGGGGAAGGGAGACGGTGCAAGATTTAGAAACTGGACGGACCGCGCCCCCGCGTTTCAAAGGAGATGAGGGCGCACAGGGAGCGCCCTCAAACCAAGGGCGCGCAGGGCGCGCCCCCAGTTCGGGGGCGCGGTCTGCGCGCCCCCCTGTTTCAAAGGAAGCGGGGGCGCGTTCGGCGTCTCACTGCTAAAAATCGACGGAAACTTCCGGAAATTGCTAAAAATTGACTTGACATACGTAACGCGCCCCCGAACCGGGGGCGCGGTACAAATGATCGAAAATCCTCCGCGGAAACCTTCCAAAAATCCGGTTTAGAAGGTGCTAATCGGGGTAATTTGCGATTTAAAGAAACTGACCGCGCCCCCGCCTTTCAAAGGAACCGGGGGCGCGCAGGGCGCGCCCCCAGTTTAAGGGCGCTCAGGGCGCGCCCCCGGGTTGAGGGCGCTCAGGGCGCGTCCTCTCCTTTCAAGCGGAGTGGGGGCGCGGTACACTCTCTCTCCTGCGCGCATGTTCCACGAGCCGTATCTTGCAAACGGGATGTCCGATTCGGCTCCCGTTTGTCGCGTTGGAAAGAGTGCCTTCAACCGCACCTCCTCAAGTCGGTAAACCAGCCGGCATGAATCCCGAGATGTTCGCACGGGGCTTTCTACCGGTTTACCCTCTCACAGAAAGCCGAAACCCGGGGCGAAGATCCGAAAGAGCACGGTTCCGATCGAGAAATCTCGGGTCAACTTGGTATGACTTGAAATGATGATCGAACAAGTTCGGAATAATCGGACAACCCGAAGTCATCGAAAAATCTGAGATTTAACCCGGTAAACGTGAATCGAAAGTCGTAAAAGCCGCGAAACCCTAAAATTGACCGAAATGGCCGTATAGCCCCGGTTGATAAAATATATGGCTAGAATCGACCCGGATGACCTGAAAAGACCCGGTGATGACCGGAAAGGCCTAACATGTGGTCCGGGATAGCCGTGTCAGCACAGATCGAAAAAGCCGTAACGAAAGCCGTCATTGACCGATGCCTACCGAAATGACTTCTCGGAAACCCTGAATGTTACGGAACACATGCGGGACTCCCGAGACCTTCAATTATGGACCATTCAAGGTCGATCATCGAGCAGGCTTCGTGTTTTTACGTGCGGCTCTCGCTTGAAGGTTACGGCAATATTCCGGAAATCATTGGTCCATTCTCAACTTTCAAGGGGCTCCACCAATGTCCTTAGCTCATGTCCACGAGATAATCCAGATCAGATAATGGTCAAATAAAAGATATCGCCTATGGAATAAGAGTCTGGGGCTCCGAATCAGGCCAATTTGGCGTGTCTACAGTCGGTAGCTGTTTAGTAACAGTTCACTGATCCATTAACTCGCTACCGACGGGGTTGAACTACTACCGATGCCTTACTAACTCACTACCCATCACTTAAGTGGCTTGGATCGTGGTTTTTTTTTCATTGGAGACTGAGGGTACTCCCTCCACCCGGGGACTGAGGTGATCCGAACTCATCTTTTCCAAGGTAAGAATGTAATCAATGAGTAGGAAAGTTGAAAATACACAGAGTTCATGCTGCACAAATGTATTCAAAGGACATATACATGCATCAATTAGAATTGGACATGTTATCCATTCCTTTGATACATTAAGAGATTTGATCCCATTGATTTCCAATGGGTGGTGATCAAAATATGTAGAAAATTCTTGAGTATCATACTATGAAACAAGAGTTTTATGCTCCACGACTAGGCAAAATCTACGTGTCTATAGCTTGCCTCACCTTGACATTGGTTTTGTAGGGAAGCAACATGGAGTGGAGCGGAGATGTGTGAAGGAGGTGTAATGGAGATGGAATAGTAGCATACTTAAAAAAGGTGACGACAAGGTGTAGATTAAACACACAAATTCATACCTAGTCAGGTAATAGGTGAATGTTGTTTGGTGTTCCTCAAAAACCTCATATTTTCTATCTGGACTCTCGTGATCAATTGGGGAAAAGGAGTACCATGGACATGAGAGAAGAAATTAAAAGTCACTTCTCAAGGTAAAGGATTCATCGTAGATAGTAGACCTAGTTGTGTGGTGTGCACTTATCGGGAAGGGCTGAACAACAATGATGTGATGGAGATTGTCTAAACTAAGTGGAATCTCCAAATGACCAAAAAAATAATAGTTATCACGGGAAGCCCTTTTGTGGCACCAAATTTAATTCAGAATGGAATAACGATGTGTGGCATAAATAATTCTTGAGAAAATGCTATAGGGCTCCAATTGATCTGGGAGACCTAGGACACTGCAACATGAAACATGGTTTGGTAAAATAGAAAAAAATGGTGAGAAAGTGACAAAACTAGTTGCAATGGAGAAAAGAATCATGGAGGGACTGATGAGCCATGGTGGGAAGAACATGATGTGCTTTAGAGAGAAGGAGCTAGATGCAACCTAATGTATGAGATGCATGTGATGTAGTGAAAGATGTTTGTGCTAAATATGAAAATTCATGCTAATCTAAAAAAATGAAAGTACATAGAACATGGTTGAAGATATAGGTTGTTCGATAGGTCAAGAAACTCTCTTGGGAACCATCATCCTTGTCATGCAACCTAAGCCTATCTGCGAGTTCTAGAGTTCTTTCCAATCCATCATTGTTTTACTAAAGGGATTCTCATGTTTGTATTTCTTCTAAACAAGTGGTCTTCAACATCATATGTGATAGAATATGTAGTTTTTTAAACAAGACTAAATTACAGCATTCATGAGGTGACAATTGTATGGCAAACGATGTTGTTGAGGAAGTGTAAATGTCTCATGGTGCGGGTGGATTTGACTCTACTAGGTGATTCTTTATCGTAAACAAGACAAGCATTTGCAAGTTGTGTGTCAAGTGCTACTTTTGATACTGGCATAGATAAAGGACATGAAGAACATGAAGATACTTTTATTGATGCAACTTTCCCTAATATCGTTATTGCAGACTTCCATCTTAAATAGCTACAAAGTTTCATGCAAAGTGGAACATTCTGCCATAACCTTTGATCTTCACATCCCTGAAGTTGCCAATGGGACTCAAGAATGTGTCCAACATTGAGCTCTTCTCATTCAAGTAATCACTCAATCCCACCAAAAGTGATAGTTCATAGGGAGTTATTACTCAAGAATGTTGCAAAACTTTCATCTTGAACCACCGTGAAGTCTCATAAGTTCAAAGGTGCAAATGGCATAACCCTCTTAGCAATTTCTTTCCCATGAATGCCAAACACAATCAACACCTTCCCGTGGGTCATGAATCCAATGTTTGAATGTTAAAAAAATTTTAACTTGAAAGTAGTGACTCATGAATAGAGATGTGTCCCCACCTAGAGAGTTTCTTGATCAGCATCATCTTGGGAAGTTAGGGAGCAAAATTCTAAACTTACCTACTTCAAAGTTACTTGTTGGTGTAGGCGGGGTCCCAAAATTTTCCCACATCATGTGTTCATTTTGTAAGAGGTATCACATGCAATAATGGTTAATGACATGTACAAGTCCATTATACATGTGTGTCCAGTATGGTGGACACATTACCACTTGGTCAACAAACAATGAAACATCTAATTGACTAGATGTATGCATCCTCTAGTCTAGAAGTATTCATACTTTCTATATAACTAACTCTTGCACTTCCTAATCATTAACATGCTCTTAATGCCCCTATTCAACTCGTTTTTTCATTATAAAACCATGGGTGGTTTCATGGGCTTCTTATCCATTACTCTAGATCTTCAAACCTTCTTTTTTTTCTTCTCTTCTTCATTAAGCTCAGGGAACTTCCCGGGCCGCTCAACAAGCTAATTGCTTCTCTAAACTTTTGGACCACATGAAGAACCATGTGGTGGCTAGTTTGGTGAGTATCATTCTTTCATTTCTTCATGCATTGCCTATCATCTTCTTCTCTTCTTCTTCTTTCCTTGATCTTTTATCATCTCCTATTCTTTCCATTTTCTAGAGAAAGATGCATCCGGTCAGTTCATCTTCTTGAATTGGTCGTGTCTAATTGTTATGACACATTTGGCCTATGGATGCGCACATCCACTGGGTTAGATGTGCCTTTCCACGATTCTAACAACTTTATTTTAAAATTTTGCAAGACCTTCCTTCTTTATTGGGACCTACTTGGCTCTTACCATTGGTGTGGATGTCCCGACTATTTAAAATTCTCTCTCCATAGGCATTAGAGATCATGTATGGTTGGGGACTTCGTACCAATCTTCACACATGCCACATGCCTATTTACCATTGGAATTTTGCAATGCTGGGTACTTTGCTCGAGATGTGGCGTCCCAATAATAAACTTTTACTTTATGATGATTGAAGAAGCTTGGTGGTGATGAAGCCACTTGGTAGAATAAATGTTGCTTGGTTTGATGGACGGCCCATTGTAATTATGCATGGTGCGGGTGATGATGGCCTTCTTGTGATTACTACTCTGAAGGGACTGGAAATGCACCCATTTTATACAACCCACACAGGTGCCTTCTGTAATTGGGATTTCCTTGTCACGAAGTTGTCTCAATCTCTTCACTGACCATCATGTGGCGGAGGCACTTTATTTTCCCTTTGATGGAGCAAAGGATCAGAGATGCTATGAGGTTATGAAGGATGAGCTAGTTCATGACCCCTTTCTCTAATGGTGCTCAGTCCGCCAAAGACACTTCCTTGGCTTACATCGTAGAGTTGAGATGCCTATTATCATGCTATTATACTTCCCTTAATGAGAAGCTATGCATGTATTTTAATGTCCTCATACTAGTGACCAATGAGATCTATCACTCTTCTTATCTTACAAGAAGACATTATATATGCTATTCTATCATGTTCCTAAATATCTCATCACAAGGATCATACGACTAAAAAATTTTATATCATATTTTTTAAATGATTGATCTCATTATGATTCAATTTTCATTACTTGTGATCAAAGATTTCATCATGATATACCCATCTAAATAGTGCAAAGTAATGAAAAATGTTAATTATTTAAATGAGATATTACAAGAAATGTTAAATCATATTATATTTAATTGACTTTTAATGCATACATTTCTATCAAATTTGACTCATGACTTACCTTTCTAGATTATCATACTTTTCACATTCCGTACTTAACCTGATAAAATCATATATTACTTCTAAGTCAAATCATATTACTTATAATTTAATTATGAACTTATTCACATAATTTTTCTACATGTTATCTAAGTAATTTCAATATATTCAAGGCGTAAGTTTATATCATCGGAGTTGTAATTAAAATATGCAGATAAAAATATTTCATATAAATTATTAATTATAGTCTATCTAAGCTCTAATCTATTTTTATACACTATAAATGACTAATGCTATTTTATACGTCATCATTGGTCAAATAATTTATTTTAATCATAAAACATAAATTTTAAAGATAAAATAGTCATAAGATACCTACTTATATTTTTTATAATTTTTATGAAATTTATTTATTTATTTTTACTCTTTAGATCAAACTAAAAAGGTTTATTTTCTCCCATTCTTTTCAAAAGTAACCTCTTTACTGTAATTATTGGGCCGACCTTGCCAGGGCCGGCGGCGCTGGATTAGCTGTGCTGAGCTGGGCGAAGGGCTGAGCCGGGGACTTCGCTGTACGGCCTGACTGGGGGGGCAGCTGTCGATGGCGACACGGCTGCGCTCGGTCAACCCCATCAAGGCGTCGGGCCGCGCTCGGCGGTCATTCGCGTGATTGTGTGCTGTTGCGCTCGGCGTCGCCGCGCGGCGGTGGTGCGGGGCGACGCAGCAGGGCTTCCCGTGCGGTGCCTCACGGGCGAGGGTAATCAGCCATATGGGCCGGCCGGGAAATCACGTGGCCGCAAGCTGGGTGCTGTCCAGAACGGAGAGAGAGAGAGAGCGCGCGCGCGCAAGGCAAGAAGATTTATGGGGTGTTTGGTTACGTGATAATCACCATTTTCTTTTTAATTTTTGAAAATTATAATGAAAGTGCTCTCGAACTTTTGTTTGGCACCTGTTTTCGTTTTTTATTTTAAAACCGCTTTTGATTGAAAGGGCAACGTAAAAAAAAAGTGGTAGAGACCACTTTTCTTTTTGAAAGTGAAACATCGCGAACCCTCGCGACCTCCCGGCGCTTCCTTCCCAGGCACCCGCTCCTCCTCCCGGCGCTTCCTTCCCAGGCGCCCGCTCCTCCTCCCGGCGCTTCCCAACGGCGGCCTTCTCCTCCCGGCGCCCTCTTCACTCCTTCAAGAGCTCTTCTCGCGGCTGCGGCGACGACGACGGCGAAGGCATCCTCTCTGCCCTCTTCTTCAAGGTCAAGGGTTTTCGATCTTCCGGCGGAGGTAATAACTTGTTTGTCCGGCGAAAGTTCACACTATTTTACGGTGGGGGTGTAGATTCGGGGAGATTTGCCGGCGGCCGTGCCCAATCGGCGACGGACAAAGCGGACGGCGCACACGGTGGCCGGCGGTGGCGGGGGAAGGGTGTGTACGCCCATCGGGTCGTTGCCGTTCGTGCTGTTCCTGCTGCAAAGTGACTGTGGATGTGTTAAGGGAGCAGAGGAGAGGGGCTGCTGCTGCTGCCGCCCCTGCCGGTGCAAGTGACGGCAGATGGGATAAGGGAGCAGGGGACGAGGGGGGGTGCCCCCGCGGCAGAGGAGGGGACGTCGCCTGCCGGAGGGGTGGGTGTCGCGATGCATGACGTTGGGGGTGGCGTTCCGGCGGCTTCGATCGGGCCGTAACTTTCTGCTGAGGATACAGACAATAAGCTAATCTGGCTGCCAAATAAAAAAATGGGTCCTTTCAGTCAAATTGGCCAATTGGAAGTTGAATTTTGGAGGTGTAGAAACCTCTAGGCACAGAGTTGTATGGATGCCTATTATTCTTGTTAAAATAAGATTATTCCTATAGAAGATTGGCAGGAGGAGGATATCTACTAGATGCTGTTGCATAAGATAATGCCAGTGAAGTCTCGGTCATGTGTCTTTTGCAGTATCAAGAATGAGATTGATCACATGTTCATCCACTGTGAGATTATTTACTCCCTTTGGAAAATGTTGTTCAGGAATTGGGATTTCAATTAGTTGGAGCCTTACAAGTTACAACACAGCACACCTACTTATGGAGTGGTCGGATTGGAACCCATGGTCTTCCAAGAGAAATCTGTAGATGTTTGCTTTACCCGCTATGTTGTGGGTAATTTGGCACTTCAGGAATAAAAGATTTTTTTAAATCATTTTGAGCAGCCTTCTTCCATTCTTTTATTAATGGGAAACTATGTCAAAGGCTGGAATTTTACTTGGTCTGTGAGCGCATATGGATGGGACTACTTTCAAAAATAATTTTTCTTCGTTAACGATGTTTTCCTGTAATTGTTTGACTTCTTTACTTCTACTCCCTTAGTAGAAATCTTGTAATTATTCTTGATTTTAACAGAAATTTGACCTCTCAGGTCATGTTCAAAAAAAATCACAATCTACAAGCTAAAATGGCTAATGAATGTTCTTTAGAATTAACATTTCTGATCAGCTTGATGAGATGCCTTACAAAAATAATGTCTAAAGTGATCAATCACTCGACCTTTCTGCATCTGTCTATATGTGGTATATCTTAAGGTATTCAAATAATGTCCGGTCTCTCAGCATAAGATGTCACAAAAATATGAAAAGACAAGATACAACAATCCTTTGCAGAAAGATTGTTGTATCCTCAGCAGAAAGTTATGATGATGGCATCTGATATGGAAATTTCTGCAACTTGTGATGGCATCTGATATGGAAATTTCTTTGGTTCTTCTGTTCTTCTGGACCATCTATCCTTGCATCAGCA
Organism: Cryptocoryne crispatula var. balansae; assembly: GCA_036172225.1. Taxonomy (NCBI): domain Eukaryota; kingdom Viridiplantae; phylum Streptophyta; class Magnoliopsida; order Alismatales; family Araceae; genus Cryptocoryne; species Cryptocoryne crispatula. Next base: position 16,196,240 of record CM069923.1, on the reverse strand, counting down.
TGGTGTGGGACTGGTTTGTGGGTCTTCTTCTGTATTGTGGTTCTTTTCTACTGACTTTCTGTTGTTTTTCTTTTTTGTCTTGGGGTTTATCTCTGCCTGTTGAGTTTGGTTGCTGCATGTAGCATCTACTTGTGAATGTGGATCCAGAAGAAGTCTCCTGCCTAGTTCTCTATTACTTGTGGCTGATCGGTGTAAATATAAGATGTCCCATATACACTTGTAAATTAGATGTATGTAAGCATACTGTATTCACTAGTAGAATCTGAAAATTTTTGCCATATTATCTTGTGGATGCTGGCTATGCAAATACAAATCAATTTTTAGCTCCTTATCGTGGAGTACGGTATCATCTTAAAGAATTTGGGCCAAACCATATTGCTCCACAAGATTATAAAGAATTATTCAATTTACGTCATTCATCACTTAGAAATGTTATTGAGCGAATGTTTGGTGTTCTAAAAGTGCGCTTCAGAATTTTTCAAAGTCCCTTGCAATATCCATTAGATGTACAACCAAAATTAGTTGTTGCTGCTTGCATGCTACATAATTTTATCAGAGATTTTACAGGTGGAAAAGACACATTGTGGATTGATATTGAGAATGAGCAAGGGATTGCAATTGATGGAGATATAGAACAAAGAAGACAAGAAAGAATCAGGAATGAAGATAATGTTAGAAGCAATTCAAGCACAAATGAGCAAAGGCGTATTGGAAAGTTTCTTCGAGATAATATAGCAAAAGAAATGTGGGATGATTATGTTAGACGCCGTAGATTGTAATTATATATTTTTAGTTGATTGAATTCTTGTATGAGATGAATATTTTGTCATTTTTTTGATCTTCTGAATTTCTAAATTTGTATGGCATGAAATGCTTGTTTTTCGATGTTTATGAAGTTGATGAAAATTGAATTTAAAATGCTACCAAACACCTCATTATCATTTTTAAAAATTAAAATATTTTTGCCAAACACATTCATTGTCACGTTTTCATTTTTAAAAATTATCTTGTTTGGCATTATATTTTAATTTTTTATCATGAAACCTTTTTAAAAATTAAAATGCAACCAAACACCCCATTAACAGTTATTAAATAAGATTAAAATCATATTCTACTAGGGAGCTTAATCTAGCTAGACTTTTATCTTACAAGGGGGAGAGAGAGAGAGAGATCGGGATAGTTGTTTTCTTTTAGCCGTCTATCTCCTAATCAAATCAGGATTAAAATAATTATTTATAAAAACTTTAAATTAACTTCTTTATTAATGCATAAATCTTATTTAATGTACTCCACGTCCCCTTAAGATTTGGTCAAACTCAAAACTTTTATTTTTGACATAAAATATTAATATCCACTAATATTATTATATTATTCTTTATCAGATATTGCAGGGGCTGTGAAACCGCAGAGGTCCTCTACGGCATCTCTCAGTAACATGCTGCTTGTGCTGTAAGTCCGACCCCTGCACTGCACAGCACCTGTCCGTATGATTTACTTTTTACCGGCGTCGTGACAGTTCACCTCCATGACCCATCTCCGAATGTAAACAAATAACGCAGTGCCCACCGGGACCCATCTGCGCGGATAGATTGACATAACCGGTAACCGGACAAGCGTCCGACCGTCCGGGTCCGACTGCGAGCCATTACTCATGGAGCCCGGGCCCAAATGCTCGGTACCGGAACCAATAAACGGTGCCCTTGGAAGGCTCGCGTAGGACAGCATCGCGGAGAGGATAACATTTATTCCAATAAATAAAATGAACTGACCTCTCCATGCGTCCACGGGACAAATCATCAGACCGACGCCCACCATGCTGGGGCAAATGAATGGAGCGGGGTCCGGCAAGATCCGGTTTGATATCCGATCCATTTATGAACCGGGCCGGACAGCTACGAGGGGAACCGGAAGCACGAAGGAAGGCGCCGCGCTGCACCAACCGAGCCGCCCTGCACTAGCGACGAAGGTGGGCTCGGCGTCCTCGCCGCATCATTCTCCCGCCGCGCGGAAGAGACAGTAGATGGGCCAAATTGACTGGACCGACGCCGTCCACCTCGCGCCGCCGGCCCCACGCCCACCCCCTCGCCACGCTAAATCCACACATGTGGAGTTGGTGACACCCCGTCCTCGGTCTCACTCACATGCCTATTCATGTGACGACTGCTTGGCCGTACGCGCGCAGCCTGCCGGCTCGGTGACGTTACGTGGAGCCAAGCGCGCGAGAGAGAAGAGATGTTTCCTGATCGATTGACGTGCTCATACGGTGTTTCTTTGCTATTTTTAAATTTAAATAGTTTTATTTTAGAAATTAAATTCATCTTGTATCTTAATATTAATTTTATAATTATTGAAACGTAGGCTTTATGCGTTTGACAAAAATGATATAATTTTAAAAAGTTATGTAGTGATGTTTGGCCGAATTTTTAAAATTAGAATTTATATCAAAATATATAAATAACATAAAAGCTTATGTATATTAACATAATTCGTTATATAAAGCGTCAAATCTTCTACGTTCATCTAAAAACTCTTTTGTCCGATTAAACTCCTGTTGACTGCCCTCAATCGTGAATAGAAAACGCTGGAGAAATCTACCATTGTCTTCAAGAGAGATGCGTAAATTAAGCTCTAAAATGTGAAGCGGGGGCGGAGGAATACATGCCAAACGTTTACCCCGCAATTGAACATGATCAACGGTGGATTTCTCTCGTACAAGAGTCAAGATGTCATCTTTCTCTTTTATTCTTAGGAAGCATCCATGGCCTAGTAGGAAGCCTTGGGGCGTGGGTTGAAAGCTCCACCAGGTGCTTAGTGGCTGCTTCTATTCGTTGCCGCCAAATCGGCGGTGAAAGAACCATCCACAGGGAGCCATTCAGTCGCTCTGCCACAAGGCTCCCTTCGTGGTGTATTGGGAGAATTATCACCCACTCCATTTAACAAAATGACTTTACCAAAAATTTTATTGACCAAATTTTCATCTGTTGACTCCCATTTCACTTACCACCCACTCTAATGATCATGACCAATTCCTATTTTGCTCTCAAAAATAACTAAATAACATATTGTCAATGAAATTTTAATCATAATACTTTTTCATTCAAAATATAATCATATTTTATTGTTAAACATTTATATAATTAACATAATATATTAAATAAATTATTATTAATATTTTATATTAAAAAATTATAATAAATATGAATCAATAAAAAATTTTAGTTATAATAATTTTTACTTTAAACAAAATAATATCATGCTGCTAAAATAAAATGTACTAACTTGATGTGATAAATAAATTAATATTTTATATCAAATTTAAATTTTGATATAAAAAGATGTGGTAATTTGTTGTCTTAATCATAATAATATTTTGTTATTTATAACTTAAATTAATTAACATGATGTAATAAATAATATGATATTTAATAATTTATATCATATATTAAATTTTGATATAAATAAAATATGATAAATTTTTATTCTAAACACAGCAATATTCTGCCGTCATAAATAAAATGAAAATTATAAAATAGTTCTAAAAGTTGAAAATAAAATTAGAGATTCAAGTTAACTATTAAATTTAGAATTTCTTAAAATCTAATATTAAGAGAAAATATTAAGTACTTTGTTTAACATGAAAGGGTAAAAAAGATATTTTTATTGAAAAATGGAGTGGGTGTGATGATATTTTGACAAAACGGACCTAGTGGTAAAGTGTTTTCGAAAACGGACCTAGTGGTAAGGTGCTTGGTTTAAAATGGATCTAGTGTGCATTTAGCATGGTGTATTTCAACACGGAGAATTTGCTCAACGTCACGAATATAGCCACTTCCATTTGATTTCCTGTAAAAATAAAATTAATAAAAATATTTTTCATAGAGTATTTTTTCTAAGGAAATCGAAACCATCATTGTAATTCATTTTCTTTGAAACTATTTTCAATCATTTGATTGTCTGTACATTATTTTTTCAAAGATATTTTCAAGGTTGTGCGCAAATCATTTTCAATAATTTCATGTATTAAAAGTTAATATAAAAGTTGTAAATTAATAAAAATTTAAAAATTATTTTTATAGCTATTAACTATTATATCCATTATTATAAATTTCATATAAAATAATATTATCTTAAAATTATTTTTTATAAGATATTATTTTAAATTTAAATTGTCTTAATAATTAAAGTAAAAAATATTCTTTATATGTAATTAACATTTGAAATATGTGTCTATGATTGATCTTGGAGGCTGTTTATGACTGCATATATGTAAAAATATCTTTGATAATTAATACCTATCTTCTATACAAATTTGCCAAGTTACATCAAGATAAAACCACTTAAATAAAAGAGATACTTAAAGAAACGTGTATCCACATATATTCCAAGTATCAAGCATATAAATACTGTCACATACCATATAAGATTTTAATACAAATATAAAAATGTAAACACTATAGTTGAAATATCTCAGTCTCGAAACCCTTGGCTAATGGCAACGGCGGCGTTGAAATCCCTTATGAGTGTTTGGTCGCATGATAATGGAGATTTTTATTTTAATTTTTAAAAATTATAAGAAAACTTGTTAAAAGAGGTGTTTGACAACCTTGACAATTTTATATTTTGAAAGTGATTTTCTTCTTAAACAAAAAAAGAGAGTCTCACCTCTTTCTTTTTTCTTGTGGTCCCCCACTTTATTTGGTCATGAATGATAGTTACTCTTTTTTGTTATCACATCCCTCCAAACATGATAATTTTATGTCATGAGTTGGTTCACTTTTTATTTTAATATAATTTTTTATCATGAAAGTGTATAAAAAATTATCATGCAACCAAACACCCCATTAGTATCGAAACCCTCGACGTTGTAGTGATAGCGGCATCGAAATCTTTGGCGAAACCCTCAGCATCGCGGTGACAACTACGTCAAAGTCCCTAAACCCTCAAATCGCAGTGTTAAAATGGTGCGCTTGGAATATGGGGTCCGGACAAATGTGTTTTCGATGTTGAAATCCCTCTTTACAATGGTCAAAGTAAATTGTATTACATTGACTCCCTATTTTATGGACAACCAAATGAGGTTTAGAAAAAAAAGATTGAGAAAATCTCTTAGAAACATGTGCTTTTACAGGGGACCAAGTTGGCTGTCACACCCCGAGCCGAAGGTGGAAACACTCGGTAGCATAACAGCGGGAAAACAACCCTCTTAATCAAATATTCGGGGACGGAATGAAAATAATAAAAGATTATTCAAACTGTTCACAAACTATCAATTGTCTCCAACCAAAAAGTAAACATTACACCACAAGCAAAAATAGTCTCACTGAACAAAACCAACGTGATATAATACCACAACACTATAATGTCTAAAATCTCTAACCAACTAGATATATAGAAAAAGGGTCCAGGCTATAAAGTCTACTCCTCAGCTTGAACTTCCACATCTTGATCACCCGAACCTTGAAAGTCTTCCTCTGTAAACAATTTCAACCAAAGTAGTATGAGCCACCATGAAGGTGCACTCAGTAGGCCTCACATCGCTTACCACCAAAATAAACATATAATAAGGCATGCATAACTCATATATCCAAACATAAAACATGATATATACATTATCATACAAAATAGGATTTAACTTGTTCAAAAGCATATCACCATAACTAATGGCGAAGTAAGATGAACAATGAACTAATGACAACTAAAGAACTAATGCATTCCAATGCAGTTAATGACCAATATATATGAACGAAAGAATTTTAATACAAATAAAGACAAATATGAAAGAACTAATGCATTCTAATGCACATAATTTCTCTTTTACATTGCACTTGCTTATTTTACTTGATTACCAATTTATTTTAGTTTTCATGAACTAAATTTAAATGCTCAATGCAAATATTCTTATCACTTTCACAAAAAGCTCCTTGTCCCAACTCTAATATATAGTATTCGATAAGCATATAGTTAAGCTAATTCCCGTGCGTCTAGGCAATGGCGCACAAAGACAAAACCGCGGTATCCGGGACTATCGGGTACTCCGGACAAACTAAGAAACCCATTGCCCTTGGGCAAACTAAGCCTAGGTTGGGGAAGCTCAAATTAGCATAATTTTAAGTGATACACATGCAAATATGACATATACATGTCCAAATACCAATCAAAGTTCAAATGTTCACGTACAAATTGCCATAGGCACGAATATCATAACCAATTTCAAATCTAAATGATGCATGGCATCCTAAAGCAAATGAGGTTTCTAATTAAATGCATAAATAAAAGACTTGAAAGACACACTAAATTTGCATGGAGATATAACATACTAATTCTGGGCATTGTACAATATCACAAGCAAAAAAAATGAATATGAAATATTAAGCAAGGTAACGACGTGCTGTGTATAGTCCAGTTTAACAAAAAAAATAATCATATAATACGTCAAAGATGCTTATGTTAATATTTCCATAAAATATTTAGATATCAAAACAAAGTGATACGAATAGAGGCTTTTGTATGAACGTACAGTTCCTTTCTCCCTCTTTTTTTCACTCATAAAATATTTTAAAAGTAAATGATCAGCCATAAATTTTTGACAGAAACCTCAAAATATTCAACCATGGACCATCCTTACGTTGGAACGTGACTTGAGAGAAAGAGAAGATACATATACATATATATTAAAGAGATTAAATGAAGGGAGTACTGAACATAAAAAGAAACTATTTGTGAATAACGTAACAAGAGAACAAAGCAATAAATTCCATGGTATATATATAACATCTCGTATGTAAGAAAAATCACATGGTATAATTACATGCCCAAACTCCTGGGTCGTACGCCATCACCGTATTCCAAGTGCACAACCAGATATAGTTTAAATCAGAAAAATTCTATCGTACTGCGGCCAAAATCGTGGTTACGGTCACACATATGCTGATAAAATAAATACAAAAGAAAGGTCTTAGAGTTTCAACGAAAAATCACAACGAACGTTCAGCGAATCATAAATCTGAACAATAACTATTTCAAAATATATATATATATATATTCACACATGTCTATTTTGAAAATATTTTTTTTCTAAAGTCGGAGATAAGATCCGTAAGAACCTACCTCAAACAAAAATCCCCAAATCGATTCCGAATGAACGTAAAACTCGAAGCCACGTTTTAACAAGCCTTGGGGCGTCCCTTCCAACACGATCAACTCCTTCCTTGTCCCAATCAAGCACAAAATCGTCCGCTCCAGCGAAGAAGACGACGTCTCCAAGAATTCTCAAGAACTACCGTAATCTCTCTCCCTCCTCTCCTTCTCTCTCTCGTGGGTTGGGTGGGTAGTTACGAATGACATAACATAAATAGTATATTAAATAATTAATATCTATTATAAATTCTTTTTTTTTTACATGCGGTCGTTACATTGGCCCTTAGATTCGATGAGTGTCATCTGCCCCATGTCTCTCTCTGATAACCTCTCTTTGAATAAAGACAGTGAGCTCGCTCCAAACGTATTATAGTCTATATAATAATACAATAATATTAAAAAAAGTGCTTAAAAACATAACCGAACACCTTATTAGTCTAGGAGAATGTTTTTATAAAATTAAACCAAATTAAGTTACCCTCCAAACCTCAATTAGGTTTGGTTAAGTGCAGTTCAAACTATATTTTATCATGGTATAATATATATGCTTATGTGCAATTTATTTAGTTTTTTAAATGATATTATATTAAAATTTAGCATATATCTTTTATATGTTTTATTAATTTTATCATAAAAACTCTATAACAAATTTTTTATCAAAAGATATATAAAAATTATCAGCATATACAAATTAAAATAAATATTAAATTTAATTTAGGTTATTGAGTTTATCAGTTGAATTTGGTTCCAAAGATCTTAAAAGCCAAACAAGACCATATGTTTGAACCAAATCAATCAAAATTCCAGTTTAGGTTTGAGTTTTCGAATTGAACCAAATAATGAACACCGCTAGGGGTCGATTTGGCTATGGTAAGAGAGATCTTATAACTCAAACATAACCAAACTATTCAAATTATTTTAGTTCAGTTTAATTTGATTTGTATTTATTTAAATTATAATTAATTTAATATTAAATCGAAACTAATAGTATTTAAAATATATTCTTCGATGATTAAATATATGATATATATTTATCAATGGGAAAACATAGTTTATAATATATTTAGGTTAAATCAAGTTGATGACTTGATTCGATTTCACAAATTCATGAAACCAAATTAAACTGATGACGGATTTAACCTGACCCAAATTGAATTTAATTACTTGATTCGGTTGAGTTGGTTACGTTGAACCTGACAGTGAACACCTTTACGATTGACTGGGCGCCTGGAATCCAAGATATCTGTTCTTGCAAGCGTTTGATTGGGCTTTCTATAATCCGATTTGATTAACGATATATTCACAGGTAATATTCAATGAATTATCGGGGACAGTAGTGCTCGTAGGGCAAACTCGGGCTTGGACTCGAAGGCCGTGGAAAAATGGCCAAACCCCGACCTAACTTACGAGCGTGTTTCAACGGAGTTTGACCGGCTTTAAGATCGATCCGAAGAGAACTTGCTTAACGTGGTCGCTGATCCCGTGTGAACGAAGATAGGGGACATAACGGTCATTTCAGATAAAGACCGGGGCATTCTTCGCACGGCGTGGTATAAATAAGGAGCCCCGAGGAGCAGCCTTCGCCCTGTGCTTCCACAGCGACCAGGTCAGCTTTGCACGGCGGCGATTGAAAGAGTCCGCCATCCCCGTCTGGCTATTCCCTTCTCCATTATCGTCAGCAACCACATCGTCGGCGGCGGCGGCGGCGGCCGCGGCGGCGGCTGCAGAAGAATAGTGGTAAGGCGAGCAGAAAGTCATCACTCCCTTCTGTACTTCTGTTGGCAGTGCTCTCGTTTTACTCCACAAAGCCGCAGCGGCGGGCGTTGTCCCGTTTGGATCTAGATGGGGTTTCCAGTGGGTTACTCGGAGCTGCTGCTGCCGAGGGTGTTCTTGCACCTTATCTTTCTTCTCGGCCATGTCCGGAGACTCATATCCTGGTTCTTCGACGCCGTCGGCCTCGGCGACCTCCTACTTGATTCCGAGTTCTCCCCCTCGGCCATGGAATCGCCCGCCTCATTCGACTATCACCGCGGGCACGGCGTCTACAACCGGCCTGGAGGGGGCGACTTTAGATCGGCATCGGCGATTCTGATACAGGAGATGTTGCCAGTGGTCCGGGTAGATGAGCTGCAGGCTGAGGGATGGGACCTGCCCGACGCCTGCGCCGTGTGCCTGCACGAGCTGGAGGCAGGCGATGAGGCGCGGCGCCCGGGCAACTGCCGCCACGTCTTTCACCGATGCTGCCTCGACAGGTGGACGGAGCACGATCAGCGCACTTGCCCGCTTTGCCGCACGCCGCTCGTTCCCGATGATCTGCGCGACGCCTTCGACCAACGTCTCTGGGCCGCCGCCGGCGTTCCTGACGCTTCCTACTTTCTTTCTCCCTCTTATTACGACGACGATGCTGGGGACCTGAACGCCCTAGATTACGCCGCTGATTCTACCCTGGAACTCCACAGCAGGCGTTCCCTTCGTCCAGCAGCCTCCGTCTTCTCGTAGCTCCTTGTGATGGACAGATCTGGAGAGCGAGCCCATCCTGCCGCCACAAACTGTACATACCGAATTTACGGGAGACGCTGTAATTGAGAAAAAATGGCAAGGGAAAAAGAAAAGTAATGTCGAAGAGAAGCGAAAATCGGAGGGCAATAGAAGAAAAGTGAGATCGTAAACCGAAATTTTTTTGGAGAAGTATATACTTATAGGATGGATCTGTGTATTCATTCTCTCCCCCACCTCCGTTTCTGATTATCCTTATCACTCTTTTCTGCCTACCAACGACATCTTCCGTCTTATTCCTTCGGTGAGACTGTTTATTACTTTGGGTGGTGTTCATGACGGCCCAGAGTCTTTCGTCTCTCTCTCTCTCTCGCTATTTTGAGACCGGATCCCCTTTATCAAAGCACGCATGGTCATCTGCCGATCGGTGGCACTTGGCAGAGCCGGGAGCCGCTGAAGCATCTCAATCTTGTAACGTGTTCGCTGGGTAAGACGATTTTCGCGCCTGGAACTCGCCGGCTGCTTCCCCTCCCCCTCCCCAAACAGCCGTCGGTAACAGCTCAGATTCGGAGAAGCTGATTAGGTTTGCATTCTGCGCTCGCAGAGGTCAATCTTATTTGTTTGTCGACATAGGTATGCCCCGCTAATTAAACAACCTTCTCCCAACTCCACCAGTCCACCACCCACCTGAGACTGCGAGTTTCTCTCTTCCCGCTAAGCAGCCATGTGTTCCGGTCGTCGTCGTCTTTAAATACAGTACAGCATTCATCCTCCTGTCTCTGGACGCCGTACCCACTGCGCACTGTTCTCCGTCTCTCCATACGTGCGTGACTCCTCTCAGTGGCTCCATCACAACGTCGCCGTCGGAGGGTCTACCTCTGCACCCCGCACCCCCGTCGCCATTTCTATGTGGCTGACGATTATGGGTGGGCACGGTTCGATTTGAACCAATTTATACTATTTTTTTTTCTAAATCGAATCAAATCGAATCACCCTCTTAAATCAAATCGAATCAAATCGAATCTTTGGTTTAGTTCGATTTAGTTCGATTTAAATTAAAAATAAATAAAAATATTTAAATTAATTATTTATATATATAATAATTTTTATGTTAAAATTAATGAAAATAAATATTATTTTATTATAAATTTATAAAAATATTATTTTTATTAATACTATAATAAAATTTTTTATATTTTTTTGATGAAATCGATTTAAACGGTTTAGATTGATTTAAATCGATTTAGAGATTTTTCAAATCGAACCAAATCGAAAGATGATTCAAATCGAACCAAATCAAACCGAATAAGTTGATTCAGTTTAGTTTCTCAATTTGAACCTATTTATACCCACCCCTACTGACGATTCATAAATTCCGTGGCCTTGCTGGGCGAGACAGACTTCGTCCGGTCTCTGTGCCGCAGCCTTTGCGGGTCAACACCGCCCCGTGGGAACTGTCAAACATGTAGGTGGCGTTTGCAGTGTGGTTCAGATCGTCTGAAGCGGAGGAGCGCCAACCAGCGCCTGCCGCACACCCCCACCCTACGTGGGGCGGAGGGTTTCTTAAATATCATAATATATTTTTAAATTTTTTTAGATATAAAAGATAAATACAAAGACATTAAATCAAATACTCTGAATCTACCAACCACTAAGTATCAAGGGTAAGCGATCAGTTAAGACCAATAAAATAGACATGCAGTTTCTTCACTCTGACTAATGACAATATTTCTTCACACTTGCACCAGATAAGCAAGTGAATTGACAAAAATAAACTTAGGTGGCGTCTTTTTGACTTAATTTTAAAAATAAAATTTAAAATTTATGTTTAATTTATTAAATTGTGATAACAATATTTAATATTATTGAGATGTATACATCTTAATTAATCTAATATTTATTTAAAAATATGTTATATTTGTTTTTTTATTAAATATTTCTTTTTAAAAACAAGAAACTATACCATTTATTTTAAAAGATTTATGTAAACATAAGTGATATGTTTATGGGGTGTTTGGTTGCATGATAATTTTTTGTACACTTTCATGATAAAAAAATGTATTAAAATAAAAAGTGAACCAACTCATGATATAAAATTATCATGTTTGGAGGGATGTGATTACAAAAACGAGTAACTACCACACATGACCAAACAAAGTGGGGGATCACAAGAAAAAAAGAAAGAGGTGAGACCCTCTTTTTTTGTTTAAGAATAAAATCATTTTTAAAACATAAAATTCTCATGGTTACCAAACACCTCTTTTAACAAGTTTTCTTACAATTTGTAAAAATTAAAACAAAAACCTTCATTATCATGCAACCAAACACCCCATTAGAGTTCTTTTTTTTTGGGTTATCAACCGCAGCTATTGCAACGAAGAGCCCGTGATCGCACCCCGCGGTGGGGCGGCATCCTTCAAAGTTGCAGTTCAGTGTATCACATCGACAGGGCAAACAAAAAAATGGCTGTTTATGGGCTAATTAAGACAAACAATATAACGCTTCAAATCTACCAACCTAAAACCTATTCGTAGACCAGATATTGGTTAAGCAAAATTAAACAAAATTTTATGTCCTGTTTGATAACATTATTAGGTACCTCTATCACTATCAATTTTAAAATTGATATTGATAGGAACTATTAAGAGATATTTAACTAATTGTATTAATTTTAAAATTTGTAATACAAACAAGCATATTGTATAATACAAGTGTTAACTTGTATTAATTTTGATATTGATACTCAAACATTTGAAAATATTAATATCAATATTGATATAGTATCAAAAATGAAACTCTAACCAAACAGAGCATTAGCAAATCGCAACCATAAGACATAAGAAGGCAATCTATTTAGTTACTAGCATGAGTAGTTGTTAACGGCTTACTTGGTTAGGGTATCAAAATTGATACAACATCAATTTTGATATTAATATTTCAAGATGACGAAGTATCAATATCAAAAGTGATAGCATCAACTTTTTTTTAGATGTTTGGTAATACTATATCAATATTAAAATTGATGTTACGTGTTTGGTAATGCAACACCGATATCAAAATCACTACTAGGTACTTTAATTAATTGGAGTCAAAAGTATTTATTAAAATAAAATATATTATTAAAATATAAAAATATTTATACTATTTACAAAAATATAAATATATACTTAAAAGTTTTAATTTAAATAATAAAATTAAAGTAAAAAGTAAGAAAAAAATAATACAAAGTTTGACCATTTTCCACAAATTGAAATGTCAAAATCTCATATTTTGTTACCTATGCACTAGATATATATAAGCATAAAATTTAACCTTAATTGTAGCAAGCAAAAAATTTCACAGTCTACTAAATGTATTGACGAAATATTTTAACACAAAGAAGGATCAACTGTATAATCTTTACTAAAATGATTACATAATTCAACAGAAAAGCCAACAAGGAGCTATTGTATTAGACCTTGTTTATTATGAACAATAAGCTCTAAATGACTTGTGTTCTAGATAAAAAGACCTTCAAATACAAAGGAAGACCCCGTAGAGTTTTTAATCAAACCATGCACGAAAGATTCGTTAACTAGATTGCTAAGCTATTCAGTGCCACACCAACTCACAGTGCTAAGCAATATAGATGAGGAAAAGTTTACACACCCATCAAAGGATTGTACATATCGTGCAATTTTACAAAACTTGAATGTCATTCATGGTTTATAGATTCTCCATTGAAGGAGTTTTGCAAAGTTAAGCTAGAAATGAACATCCACTATCTAGCTCCTTGGCCAACTTCTCTGTCTCCTCCATTTGTTTTTTTTGTCAAGGAGATTGCATTCTTTGTACATGAAGCAACTACATGGATGATCATTAACGAACCCAGCTGCTTGCATAAATGAATACACAACAGTTGGGCCAACACATCGGAAGCCTCTTCTCATTAGGTCCTTGCTTATCGCTTTTGCTTTTGGTGTCCTAACTGGAACTTGACAAGGATTCATGAAACTTCACAAGCGGAAATAGTTTCATAAAGCTTCAAAAGTCATTGTTGAATGATCCAAATTCCTCAACCACCTTGAATAAAAGAGAAATTTAGAAACATGGAGTGTGTTATGCTATGCCCAGATTCCTTCTACGCATCCATCTTTTCTTACGTTCAATAATTTCAATTTGTTTTTGACAGTATACACTCGAGCATTACAGATGATAATTTTATAAAAGAATTGTAGAAAGAGAAAATTTTGGAATTGTTTGATGATTACAAACAAATCAAACAATGTGATTATATAGTAAAACTGTTCCCTTCGCAGATATTATCAGATATTATCACCAATGTCACACCATTTTAAACATTAGAGATATTACCTTCATCATCTACCTTGTATGACAATTCTTCCTTTCTCAAGATTATGGATTGCTTCACACCTAATGTATGGTTCTGCAATCTCTTGCATTGCAAATGATGTTTGTACACATGTCTGCACACCAATCTTTTCAAGAGATGCTTGAAGTAATATATAATTTATAATAGTTGCCATCATGCAGTTCACTTCAGTAAATGAATAGAACAACAATAGTCTCTTCGGGCAGAAAAAGATATTTAAATAGCAAGGATGCTATGAACATTGGGTCAATAAAAATAGAAAATAGTTGACTAATAAAGGGAAGATTTAAATAAGTTACCAAACTTTGATAATTACACATCTCACTCTTCCTTTGACACAATCATATGTATAGGATTGCATAATGCTATAAAACATGGCCTAATATTGCCCAAAACAAGAAATGGCTCTCTTGAAACAAAATTTTTAGTTGTTCACATAACCTAGGTAAAAATAAACAGTAAAACGAGAGCAAACATCAACCCATTTCATACTACTCGTATAAACAACATTTACTAGAACATAGCTTCCTAGTGTTTAGAACAAAGCTGCATCAACTCACTTTAGACCTCTAGCTTTTGCTTCATTGTCCATCTAGTAGAAAACTACCCATTTCATACTACTCGGATAATATATACAGATCTTTTCTACAACATAACAATCTTAGGGCAGTAAAGTAGGTAATTTAGAAAGAAACATGATCTTTAATCCTAGCTTTGAAATGATGCACATGTAAGGAATTGTCCATAAAAATTTGGTGCAGCAGAAGCGACGATTCCTATGGGTTCTTTTAGAATCTATCTCAATTGGAACCCAACGACAAAAACTAAAAACCGATCGAATCGGATTCAAATATACCTGATAAGAATTCATATAATCCCATGGAGAGGAAAGAGATGAGCTTCTCAAGGCTATTCAAACCGTTCAAATGTCCAATCTCCAGCAGTATCCACACGAGCTTCATCCATACCAAGTTCTCCCTTCACTCCAGCCTCGAGAACTATTCCCGAATGGAGCTCCATCGACCATGGACACCTTCTAGAGAGAGGAGAAAGTAGGGAGGAGGCTGAGGACGTGGTTAACACCCTTGGCTTGATAGGGTTTGACTGAAATCATTAGTATTTATAGAGAATTTTAGAATTTTTCATAAAAACTCAAAATCTTCATAAATTACGTCATTGCCCCTATACTTGTGGATAAGTCTTTTTTGTGTGTGATCCACTAGGCCTAATAGTCTATTTGTTTGATGCCTAAATAAAATAGAGCAAGTCTATTTAATTTAATTAAATCTGTTATCCGATAACAGATTAATCGACCAACAGATCATGAAGGGTACAAGCTACATCCCATGATTCCAAATGACTATGGGGATAATCTCATCTCCATTGAGCCTTTCCATCATCAGTTACCACGTGGATATAAACCCTCATCCATCCAATGTCTTAGTCGGAAAGGAGTACTGTATCGACTGTCAACTCCTTAGTGTACCGACTTTATAGGATCTTATACTCGGAATTGGATCAATTGGAAAACTCTTTTTCCAATCATCCTTTCTGATAGAAATGTATGCCCTATAAGCCAATCATATATGATATGATTAAGCATTTCTAGGAATATCTCATTCAATTAAATAGGCAAAACTTCGTTACTAGTTTTTATTAGAAGCGTATATCGTAATAAAGTCCTTAATCACATGCAATGATGATTGAATCATGATGAAATCATGATAATGAGATCGATCATCTAGAGGTATGTGATCTAAATGTTCCTAGTCATAGGATCCTTGAGATGGGACATCAAGAATCCGGATAGACTAGTGTGTGTGATGTCTTCTCATGTGATGAGTGATATAAATGTATGCCCTACAAGCCAATCATATATGATATGATTTGACATTTCTAGATATATCTTATTCAATTAATTAAGCAAATCTTCATTCTAAGCTCTTATTATATGCGAATATCATAATTAAGTCCTTGATCAAATGCAATGATGATTAAATTATGATGAGATCATGATAATGAGATTGATCATCTAAATGTATTTGATCTAAATGTTCCTAGTCATAGGATACTTGAGACAGGACATCAAGGATTCAGATATACTAGTGTATGTGATGTCTTCTTATATGATGAGGATGAACGATCTCATTGGTCATTAGTGTTGAGACACTGAGATACACATACAGGTGCTAATTAGTTGAATGAGTTCACTGAACTGATTGAATTAGAAACTCTGAATGGTATCTTACCGAACTGTCTATCAGGGTTTTCTATTATCATAGTTGCATGGTTGGACCTTTGACCTGAGTCGCCAAAGATGCCTTGTTGGGTGGAATTTGTTCTTTGACCATTGTCTTATGGATCACTGTATAGATGGTCCAGTATAGCGATGGATCGGGCACAAGGAAAACTCGATGGAGGCAATTGAGCGGACAACAAGGGATCGTCCACTCTCGGTAAGTGAGAGTGAATGTCCTATGGGATAGTACTCTAAATCCATGACCAGAGTAGATAGGATAATTGGAAAAGGAGTTTTCCAATTGATTCAATTCCGAGTACAGGATCCTATAGAGTCGGTACACTAAGGAGTTGACAGTCGATGCCGTACTCCTTTCCAACTAGGACATTGGATGGATGAGGGTTTATATCCATGCGGAAACTGATGATGGAAAGGCTCAATGGAGATGAGATTATCCTCATAGCCATTTGGGATCATGGGATGTGGCTTGTACTCTTCATGATCGGTAGGCTGATTAATCTGTTATCGGATAACAGATTTAATTAGATTAAATAGAATTATTCTATTTTATTTAGGCCTCAACCAAATAAGCTATTTGGCCTAGTGGGTCACACACAAAAGGACTTATCCACAAGTACAGGGGCAAGGATATAATTTGTGGAGATTTTGGGTTTTTATGAAAAATTTCATAATTCTCTATAAATACTAATGGTTTCAGCCAAACCGGATCAAGCCAAGGGTGAAAACCACGTCTCTAGCCTTCTCCCTACCTCCTCCTCTCTCTAGAAGGTGTCCATGGTCGATGGAGCTCCGTTCGGGAAGAGTTCTCGAGGTCGGCGCGAAGGGAGAACCTACTGTGGACGAAGTTCGTGTGGATACTGCTGGAGACCGGACACTTGAATGGTTTTAAGAGCTTAATAAGTTCATATCCTTCCTCTCCAAGGGATTATATGAATCCCTATCATTTATATTCAAACCCAATTTAATCGGTTTTCGGTTTTCGTCGTTTAGTTCTTATTGAGATAGATTCTAAAGGAACCTATAGGAATCGTCGCTTCCGCTGCACCAAATTTTTATGGACGATTCCTTTCAGTGGTATCAGGGCCCGGTTCAAGTCTCGGTCGAAACTGACTTTGAATCGATATTATTTCATGTTATTTTTATGTTCCAGAATCTGTGCAAACATCTGTCTTGTCGAGGCCACCATAATCTGTGTATGACTCAGATAAAAGATTGGTTGGCTTTGGTAGAATCTCATGATATTGGCTTTCCAAAGACACAAACCATTTAAAGTTTGAATTTCTTTAGTGTTCGGGAGAAGCCTCAAAATTTGGTGTTTCTATCATGCCCGAATTGACACCCGGATTTGGGGATTTTGTGAAATCTCCATCCACAGAAGAAATTGAGGCTTGAAAAAAGTTTTAGGAGATGGGTAATATGATTACCTAACCTTTTCCTTTGATATCCAGCTTTGAACGGCGGCGGAGAGAGAGAATTTTTGAGTTTTTCGACGAACTAGGGTTCTACAAAGTCAGGAGGCATCGACCTGTTTCTTCCTAATTTTCCATTGATCGATTTTTTTGAAGATATATATACATATTTAGAAACTTCATTTTATGAGGATTATAAATTGTATTTTTGGAGAATATTTGGTTTTCGGGATAAGGAGTTATCCTCGTTTCAAAATGGAGATTTCTGCTATGGAATCTCGGTGACCGCCGCCTCTTCTTCCTCATTTTGCAGTCGATTTGGATTTTTTATGGATATTATGCTGACATTTTTGAATTTCTTATTTGATAAGGATTCCAACACATATTTTTACAGATTTTTCAGACTCCTGAATAAGGAGATATGTCCGAGTTAATGGGATTAACTTTCTCCCGGATGAACCGTGTTTTACGTGACTGTTTGGGGAAGGCGATCGGCGCACAGTGGTTGGCACACATGGCTATAGATGCCGGCGCACTCGGTGGCGCACGCGGGTGCACGCGAGTGTGGCACAATGCGCCGAACGGCGCGGCGCATTGCGCCAGACACCATATTTTATGATTTTAAAGTGTTTAAAATCATAGAAAAATTTGAAAAATTGCCATAAAAATTCATAAAAATTCTGGAAATTTCTAAAAATTATTTAACATGTTTTAAAGTGTTTAATGGCATATTAGATAATTTTAAGTCCTATTTATATAGATTCATTCATGGTTTAACTTTAAAATTGTTTTAAAGGTTTAACTTAAATATTTAGTATCTTAATTAATTCTATAAAATGAGATTTCACAGGATATAAATTGGGACATTAATTTATTACTTTGCACTGCATTGGGAATGCATGAATGATCTAAATAGTTTAGATGTGTATGTTTATTTCATATAATGTTTATATGCTGTTGTCATGTTATTTTCATGCTATTTATTTCATGAAAGTTCGACATGCATGAAATTGAGAATTTCAAAAATAAAGTATATAATTTTATGCTGATATATATGATATATCTCATATGATTATCACATATGCACTCTATGTTCATGTGATGAATGTTAGTGTGTATGGAGGTGATCGTGGACTTAATTATGATTGGCTTGTGATTACTTGTAATTATGTTGGTTATGTTATTAAATGGGGCCTATGTGTGCCTCCTCTCTCCATACTATCTGATTTTACATTCTATCTCCCTCCATTAATGTACTCCCCTTGGTTAAAACCAAGGTTTCTTATTAAGTTATGTACATTTGTGGGTCTGCGTACCCTTAAGCCGCTTGAAAGAGTTAGAAGCTGGTTCGTGGAAGGTTAGAGAGAGGGACCACTTGGAGAAGCACCCTTCTGAAGTGGGAGCATACCAACTCAAGCATTTGAAGCAAGGATTTGCACCTATAGGGGTGCCTTAGGTGCATGCTTAGGGTTAAGTCCATGATCACCTAATTTTATGCATATTTGATATGTGGATGTGTGCTATCTTTTATACCATAGATATATGATATTCCAAAGGTATTATATATACTTAGCACATATTATTTATGAGACTAAAATAAAATCCCTCATTGTTTTAATTAGGTTGATAAACGTATGACATTAAGAATGACTCACGTAGCCTTCCGTTGTTATGGTTTTGATGAGCCAATCTTAGATTGGATGGGTTTGTTGTGCTACCACAAGGCCCATTCAGCAAGGGATTGGTGATCATGGCTAAGACATTTACCGAACCTTGGGGTGGACTATTTGCATGGCTTTGTTGTGCTACCACAAGGGCTGTGTGAAGAATCTATTCTCATAACGTAACAAGCGGGTTTAACCTAACTAGAGTATATGGCTTGTTGTGCTACCACAAGATCATAACTCTAGAGGCTAAATGACTAAGAGTTGCAACTGGTAATAGTTGCCTACCTATTAAGTATGGGGTGATTTGTTGTGCTACCACAAGGTCATCATCATAAAGTTAATAGGGCCTTAGTCCCCACTAGGATTTCATCGTGATATCCCGTCTTTGCATAATGAGGATTATGCAAATTCGTCGAAAATTAGTGGGAGCATAAATTAGGATCAAAGACCATATCTTAATTTTAATGAATGTTTGCAATGTTATATTGATAAAATTATATCTCTATTGTAGAATACGATAATAAACCACCATTAGTATGGCATATTAGATGCCATATAGCTTAATGGCTCACACTTCTTAGACTGGTTTAGAACTAAGAGAATTGTTCTCATAGTTGACCAATTAACTATTCTACTTGAGAAGTAGGTGTCTCCTAAATTATCTAATGATATGAAAGAAAGATAAGATCTTATCTCATAGACAAGATGCATTGTTTGCCTTAAACTAGATGTTAGTCTCTATGAGACATAAATTATAGAGACAACATATATAGATGGATATACAAAGGGCAAGTTAAAACAACAATACATCTTAATTACTTCTTGTTGGTAAGACCAATAGTAAGAAGTAAAATCATTAGATAGAAATAGGAGAGAGTTAATAGTAAAAGAAGGTGGTCAAGATAATAAAGTCAGAATAAGACAGGATTCTTACACTATCATAATGATGATAAGTGGAAGAGGAAGTACAAAGTGTTTTATATATAATGCAAAGGTGGAGCTTGATAAGCTTCATGTATCCAAGTCATTGACACTTACTTGTTTTAAATATACACTTAATAGTATTAGATACTATATGTGTATATCATAATATTAGATACTATGGATACATCTAATGGTATGAGATACTAGATATGCATCTTATATCTACAAAGAGTTGTAGATGATGACAAATAAATGAAGGCTTAATAAAGAAGATATTGACTTACATATGAAATGGTGCAAAAGTTGCATCATTATTAGTGAGAGGTGCAATTCTTTAATAGCCTTATGGAGATGTCTTATAGTAATTAATATTGCTATTATATCCTTCTACAAGAACATTATATGATTTTCTACTTGAATAAATATTGATTTATTCTAAGCTATGGAATTGATAGATGTTCTAATAGATTGAATGGCAAAGTGTTTGCCAGTGGGAGCTTAATGAATCGTTTAATCATATTTGATATGTTAGCTCTCATGTTATGTGTGAATATCCCTTTTAAGAGGAAATGGGTTGATTTAGATCAATCTACACTTTAGCTTTATATAGACATGAAGAATGGGTTAATGAGTTATTAGAACTCATACATTTAGATGTATGTTAGCCTATATCTAGTAAGGCTAAAAAGAATATTTCTACTTCATTATTTCAAAGATGATGTCTCTAGGTATGGATACATGTACTTTATGAAGTACAAATCTAAGACCTTTGAGAAATTATCTGAGATTAAGAATGAAGTAGAGATACTAATGAAACAAGTATTAGAACTCTTTGATGAGATCAAGGAGGGGAATACTTAAGTACATAATTCACATATATTTGAATGATAATAGAATCTAATTTTAAAGGACACCTTTTTACACATTTTAGCATAATTGAGTAACTAAAATGAAAAGCCATATTATGTAGGACATAATATGAACAATGACAAGTTTTGCAAATTTCCTCTTTGTCTATTTTTTTGGTTAAGTACTCGTTATAACCACTTGATCTTAAAAGGTACCTTCTAAGTCTGTTCTGACTATTCCATATAGGATATGGAAAAGGGGTTAAAACTTGACCTTAAGTAAGTTAAGGTTTCGGAATGTCCGACATGGTGAAGAAGTATAACTCTAACAAGTTAGAATATAAGACTATGAAGTGTTGACTTGTGGGATATCTAAAGGAAACTTTTAGATATTAAATATACGACCCTTATGAATAAGGGTATGTGTTACTAAGCTCACTATATTTCTAAATGAAAAGTTCCTTCTTAAAAAAGATAGTGGGAGAAAGATATATATGGAAGATGTTCCAGTCCCACAACCTAATAACACTTCTATTAAGGTACTAATTAATAATTACACATTGGCAACTTATAGATCTATTCTTGTGTCCATTCAACCTAAGAGATATGTGAGACATATCTCTGATAGATGAAATGAGGCATAAGATAATAAGGATATTGATCCTAAGATCTATATAAAACCAATATGAGATATTGATTTATTAATGAGAAGAGACAATAAAATCCGATATAAACTTTATCTATTCTAATCAAGTTTAGAACTTGATAGATCCACCTAAGGATATAGTATCCATAAGGAATAAATAGATCACTAAAGAATAGATTGGAGTGGATTAGAAGGTAGAGACCTTCAAAGATGAGAATAGATGAAAAGGATATCATCTAAATTGAATGGTTGACTGTGATGAGATATTTTACCTATTCCATGGGTTAACCCATTCGGATTTTGATTGTTACACACTATGATTATAAGATAAGCTAATTGGATGTTAAGATAGTGTTCCTCTAAGGTATTTTGAGGAACAAGTGTATATGATATAACTATAGGGAATGAAGTCCCAATAACATCCAAGAAGAGTATGTATTAAGTTTATTTATGGACTAAAGTAAAACTTCCCATGGATCATATATAATGTTTAATGATATTAAATCATATGACTTCATTAAGAACAAAGAGGAGCCTTATGTATTCAACAAGATAAGTGGGAGTGCTGTTACTTTCTTGACATTTTATGTTGATGACATACTACTCATTGAGAATGAAGTAGGTGTGTTATCATCAGTGAGCCTAGCTATCAAATTAATCCTCCAAACATAATTTGGGTTTTGAGATCTATGGAGATAGATCTAAAATAAATGCCTAATTAATGTACGTAGTAGTCACCATAGTCAAAGGGTTTGACATGATAAACTCCAAGATAGGTTTCTTACCTATAGTGGTGTGGAGTTGATCTCTCTAAAGTGTTGTCATTGTAGACTTCTTGAAAGATAAATAGATCACATAAATAGGGCCCTTATTCCTTTGTCATAGGGTCTATCATTTATATGATGCTGCGTACATGATGTGATAAATGCTCTAAGTGTTATGAGCATTCATCAGTAAGATCCAGGTGAGAGTCATTGGATAGTTTCGAGATATATCATTTGGTACTTGAGAAGTACTGAGAATGTATCTCTATACACTGGAGGATAAGACTTGAAGTCTTGTAGTTTTACAAACACAAGCTTCTAATCAAATAAGTTTGATATTAAGTCAGAATAATGGTGGTGTAGTGAGCTGGAAGAGTTCTATGTGATAGAACACTATAAATTCTACAACATATGTAAACAAGTTTACATAGTGATTGCACACTACTTGAGAAGTAGTCTAGATGAAGATTCTCATCTAAGGTATGGGATTGTCCCAATTTTCTTTGAAAGTGTACCATTATTTTTTAGAAAACAATGGGGTAGAGCCGATGTCTCATCAGAAGTTTAGAACTTTTGTGGCGATACCATACAATCAGAGAGATTGCAGCTTATAGAGATATAATTAAAGATAAAGTATCTACCGTTAATAACATTACAGATCCACTAACTGAAGCAGTTACTTAGATAGTGTTTGAGCTTCACCTCAAGCTGATACAGATCAACCAGATGGGTGATTGGCTTTAGTGCAAGTGAGAGATTGATAAAAATGTATGCCCTACAAGCTAATCAAATATGATATGATTTGACATTTCTAGATATATCTTATTCAATTAATTAGGCAAATCTTTATTATAAGCTCTTATTAGATGCGAATATCATAATGAAGTCCTTGATTAAATGTAATGATGATTAAATCATGATGAGATCATGACAATGAGATTGATCATCTAGATGTATTTGATCTAAATGTTCCTAGTCATAGGATACTTGAGACGGGACATCAAGGATCCAGATAGACTAGTGTATGTGATGTCTTCTTATATAATGAGGACGAACGATCTCATTGGTTATTAGTGTTGAGACACTGAGATACACATACAGGTGCTCATTAGTTGAATGAGTTCACTAAACTGATCGAATTAGAAACTCTGAATGGTATCTTACCAAACTGTCTATCAGAGTTTTCTATTATCACAGTTGCATGGTTGGACCTTTGACTTGAGCCACCAAAGATGCATTATTGGGTGAAACTTAGGGGTGCAAATGAGCCGAGCCGAGCCGAGTAGTATGGTGTTCAAGCTCGGCTCATTTATTTTACACGAGTTCGAGTTCGAGCTCGAGTTTTAGCGAGTATGTGGAACCCTTGTTCAAGCTTGGTTCGTTTATTAATCGAGCCGAGTCGAGCTCGAACTCGAGTAGTAGTTATACTAAAATTCAATTCATATTCAAACTTAAGCTATATACAAACTCGTTTATAAACTCAAAATCAATGAAAAGTCATTTGTGAAACTTTAGATTTAGCTCGTTCATGAAACTCAATCTAAGTTTAAACTTAAATTTTGAATTATTTAATATATTTAAGTGACAATATATAAATATTAATACTTAAAAATTTAATTTTTAAAAATAAATATATAATATAATATTTAATCGAGCTACTCGCGAGCTTATCGAGCCGAGCAGGAGTCTGTTCAAGCTCGGCTCGTTTAATGAGTGGAGCTATATTTTTTGTTCAAGCTTGTTCATTTAACAAAATAAACGAGTCGAGTCGAGTTTTTATCGAGCCGAGCTTCGAGTTACTTGTTGAGTGTATTGGTTCGTTTGCACCCCTAGTGGAACTTGTTCTTTGACCATTGTCTTATGGATCACCGTATAGATGGTCCAGTATAGCGATGGATCGGGCACAAGGAAAACCCGATGGAGGCAATTGAGCGGACAACAAGGGATCGTCCACTCTCGGTAAGTGAGAGTGAATGTCCTATGGGATAGTACTCTAAATCCCTGGCCAAGGTAGATAGGATAATTGGAAAAGGAGTTTTCCAATTGATCCAATTCTGAGTACATGATCCTATAGAGTCGGTACACTAAGGAGTTGACAGTCGATGCCGTACTCCTTTATGACCAGTACATTGGATGGATGAGGGTTTATATCCATGTGGTAACTGATGATGGAAAGGCTCAATAGAGATGAGATTATCCCCATAGCCATTTGGGATCATAGGATGTGGCTTGTACCCTTCATGATCGGTAGGCCGATTAATCTGTTATCGGATAACAGATTTAATTAGATTAAATAGAATTGTTCTATTTTATTTAGGCCTCAACCAAATAGGCTATTGGGCTTAGTGGGTCACATACAAAAGGACTTATCCACAAGTATAGGGGCAATGACGTAATTTGTGGAGATTTTGGGTTTTTATGAAAAATTTTATAATTCCCTATAAATACTAATGGTTTCAGCCAAACCCGATCAAGCCAAGGGTGAAAACCACATACCTAGCCTCCTCCCTACCTCCTCCTCTCTCTATAATGTGTCCATGGTCGATGGAGCTCCGTTCGGGAAGAGTTTTCGAGGCCGGCGCGAAGGGAGAACCTGCTGTAGATGAAGTTCATGTGGATACTATTGGAGACCGGACACTTGAATGGTTTGAAGGGCTTAAGAAGTTCATCTCCTTCCTCTCCATGGGATTATATAAATCCCTATTAGGTATATTCAAACCCGATTTGATCGATTTTCGGTTTTCATTGTTCGGTTCCGATTGAGACATATTCTAAAGGAACCCATAGGAATCGTCGCTTCCGCTGCACCAAATTTTTATGGACGATTCCTGTCAATGAGAATGACCGATCTCATTGGTCTTCAGTGTGGGGACACTGAGATACACACATAGGTGCTCATTAGTGGAATGAGTTCACTAAACTTACCAATTTAAGAAAACTTGATCGGTATCTTACTGAACTGTCTATCTGGTTATTCTTACATCTCAATAGCACGGTTGGATCTTTGACCTGAGTCACCAAAAATGCCTTATCGGATGTATCTTGTACTTTGATTATTGACCTATGGATCACCATCTTGATGGTCCAGTATAGTTGATGTATTGGGTGCAAGAGAATCCCGGTGGAGGTAATTGAATGGACAACAAGGGATCATTCACTCTAGGTAGGAGAGAGAGAATGTTCTATGGGATAGTACTTTAAATCCTTAGCCAAGGTACTTACGATAATTGGAAAAGGAGTTTTCCAATTGATCCGAACCTGAGTACATGATCCCATATAGTTGGAATATTTAGGGGTTGACAGTCAATGTCGAACCCCTAACCGACCAGGACATTGTATGAACGAGGATTTAAATCCATGTGGTAATTGATGATGGAAAGGCTCAATGGATGTTATTTAACTCCCCAAAGTCATTTGGGATCACACGATGTGGCTTGTACCCTTTATGATCAGAAAGCCATAAAAACTGTTATCGGATAACATTTTTGATTTAATTTAAAGGAATTGTTCTTTTAAATTAATTAAGGCTTTAACCAAATTGACTATTGGGTCTAGTGGGTTACACACAATAGATCTGGTCAATAAAATGAGGGCATGGATGTAATTTTATATAAGTTTTGGGTTTTTGTGAAAAATTTCATCTTCTATATATAAATGGCTTATGAAGCCAAACCTTAACAAGCCATAGGGATGGAGCACCTCCCAAGCATCCTCTCTTCCTCCTCTCTTCTCTAGAAGGTGATCTCCCATGGTCAAGCTTGGATCTGGAAGGTTTCTAGAGGCCCGCACAAATTCGTGTGGATACCGCTAGAGACCGGACACTTGAATGGTTTTCAGCAAGGAGGAATGTCCTCTCTTCATCCATGGTGAGGAATTTTAGAAATCCTATGAGGTACTCTCGTTCTACTTCATATTCGATTCCCAATTTTACTCCTTCGGCATCGACCAAGGCAAAAAATCATGGTTTTATGGAATCAAATATTTTCCACTGTCATGTATTGATTCCTAACACTTTCTACCCTAGACAAGGAATTAGAGTACTATCCCATAGGACATTCACTCTCACTTATCGAGAGTGGACGATCCCTTGTTGTCTGCTCAATTGCCTCCATCAAGTTTTCCTTGTACCCGATTCATCACTATACTAGACCATCTATACAGTGATCCATAAGACAATAGTTAAAGCACAAGTTCCACCAAACAAAGCATCTTTGGTGACTTAGGTCAAAGGTCTAACCATGCAACCGTGATGATAAAAAACCCTGATTGACAGTTCGGTAAGATACCATTCAAAGTTTCTAATTTGGTCATTTCAGTGAACTCATTCAACTAATGAGCACCTATATGTGTATCTCAGTATCTCCACACTAATGACCAATGATAACGGTCATCCTCATCACATGAGAAGATATCACATACACTAGTCTATCTGGATCCTTAATGTCTCGTCTCAAGTATCCTATAACTAGGAACATTTAGATCAATTACCTCTAGATGATCAATCTCATTATCATGATCTCATCATGATTTAATCATCATTGTATTTGATCAAGGACTTTATTATGATATTCGCATTTAATAAAAGCATATAATAAAGATTTGCCTAATTAGTTGAATGAGATGTATTTAGAAATGTTGAATCATATCATATATGATTGGCTTGTAGAGCATACATTTCTATTAGCACATCACCTAAACAAACATTCTGTGCAGAGAGCAATTAGGATCACTTGCATGCAATACATCAAAGACCCTTGCCTCAAAATGATTGCTACACAACACACTAGGTCATTGATTCAGTTCTGAATGCATCATATAAGCAATCTATACATTATTTTTTATGGGATGTGTCGACTTCGAAAAAGGGTTCCGGATCAACACCTCAAGAGAGGGTGAAAGATAGAATAGGGGAAAAGGGGGAGTGAATCAGAAAACACTCAGAAAGCGGTAAAACGTCCTCACCTCGGTCCCACACTCACATTGATCCCCGAACTTTCATCTCACGGCATCGCTCGAGCACCGGAGATGATTCAGGTCATGTGGGAGGAGAGTGAGGAATAGAATAATTTAGAACATGATAAGAGAAATCATGGTCGCCAGGAGCCGCGGGCTTTGCTTTATGGAATATAAATCAAGAGATGAGTTGACCGTGTGTACCTTAGTGCGGGAGAGGATATGTGGGTTAAACCTTCTTCCTCGTCGGTCGGCCAATGAGGGAGAGTCCAACCAATACTAGCTTGATCAATCTGTGCAACTTAAGACAATAAAACAAAGTGAAAGAAACTGATTAGAACTATGGGAAGTGTAGAAACTATAGGAGAGGAGATGGAAGAAAGAAGCAATTGAAATAGAACTCACCAGATTGGGGCGAGCCCAAACCCCTTTTTGTGTTTTTTAATTATGTAAAAATGATGCAAATGAAGTAAAAGATGTTCTAAGACAGTAAATAAACTGAATGAAATAAGTTAAGAAGGACTTATGAAGTGTGTGGCTTAAGTTGAAGCCAAGTTTGTTGAAGAAGGCCGGTTCGTGTAGCTTTGCACCCTTCTGGCGTGACTTTGGTGCAGAAAATGTTACGGATGACTCCAATGTCAGAATCGAGTGCCGTTTATTTCTATGGATGGAGAACTCAGAGAGAAAGAGATATTTTGTTGATGACTTCTCTGGAATATATCTATAGAAGCTTTTAAAAATTTTGAAAGTGGATAGATGTGGAAAACAGAACCTGGATGCGCACCCTCAGTGTAGAAATCGCCACAAACAAAAGGCAAGTCAAAATCGAGTGCCGTCAGTTGCAGATGAAAGAGGACGAAGAGAGGAACAACTCCTCTATTAAATACTTTTGCAGCAGAAGTTCAGATTTTATGCAGAGGTCGATGAAGTAAGTTGATGCAGAATGCACGAATTGAGCCTTCTCCTTCACTTCGGGAACGATCTCTCGATGTCG
The DNA here is from genome assembly GCA_036172225.1 of Cryptocoryne crispatula var. balansae. Lineage (NCBI taxonomy): Eukaryota > Viridiplantae > Streptophyta > Magnoliopsida > Alismatales > Araceae > Cryptocoryne > Cryptocoryne crispatula. Next base: position 16,167,770 of record CM069923.1, on the reverse strand, counting down.
GATCGGCTTTGGACATCGGGATGGCCTTGGGAGAGAGCTTGGACGACCTTAAGATGAGATAGGCACAGGGAATTAACCTTGGGTCATTGAGAATGGCCCACAATTTATAGAAGAGAGAAATCGGTGCAAAATATAGAAACTGGACCTACTACGCCCCCGCCTTTCAAAGGAGGCGAGGGCGCGCAGGGTGCGCCCTCAAACTAGGGGCGCGCAGGGTGCGCCCTCAACCCGGGGACACAGTCTGCATGCCCCCCTATTTCAAAGGAAGCGGGGGCGCGTTACGCGTCTCACTGCTAAACATCGACGGAATCTTCCAGAAATTGCTAAAAAATTGACTTGACAAACATAACGCGCCCCTGAACCGGGGGTGTGGTACAAATAATCGAAAATCAGCAACAAAAACCTTCCAAAAAACTGGTTTAGAAGGTGCTAATCAGGATTATTTTTGATTTCTGAAAATGTATCGCGACCCCATGTTTCAAAGGAAGCAGGGGCGTGCAGGGCGCACCCCCAGGTTGAGGGCGCTCAGGGCGCGCCCTCCCCTTTCAAGGGGAGCGGGGGCGTGGTAGACTCTCTCTCCTACGCGTGTGTTCCGCAAGCCGTAACTTGCAAACGGGATGTCCGATTCGGCTCCCGTTTGTTGGGTTGGAAAGAAGGCCTTAGGCTGAACGTCCTCAAGTCGGTAAACCAGCTGGCATTACTCCCAAGATGTTTGCACGGGGCTTTCTACCGGTTTACCCTCTCATAGAAAGTCAAAACCCGTGGCGAAGATCCGAAAGAACACAGTTCCGGTCGAGGAATCTCGGGTCAACTCGGGATGACTTAAAATGATGACTGAACAAGTCCGGTATGGTCAGAAAACCCGAAATCATCAAAAAATCTAAAATTAACCCGGTAAACGTGAACCGAACATCAGAAAAGCTGGGAAACCCTAAAATTGACCGAAATGGCCGTATGGCTCCGGTTGATGAAATATACGACTAGGATCAACCCAGATGACTCAAAAAGACCCAGTGATGACCGGAAAGGCCTAACGCATGGTCCAGGATAGCCGTGTTAGTACAGATCGAAAAGCCATAACGAAGAAACCGTTATAGATTAACGCCTAAAGAAATGACATGTCAGAAACCCCGAATGTTACAAAACACACGCGGGACTCCCGAGATGTTCAAGCATGGACCATTCAAGGTAGGTCATCGAGCAGGCTTCGTGTTTTCACGGTTCACGCGTGGCTCTCGCCTGAAGGTTACGGCATTGTTCTGGAAATCATCGGTCCATTCCCAACTCACGAGGGGCTCCACCAGCGTCCTTAGCTCATCTCCACGAGGTAATCTAGATCAGGTAATAGTCAAGTAAGAATATTTCCTATGGAATAAGAGTCTGGGGCTCCGATTCAGGCCAATTTGGCGTGTCTACAGCTTGCCTCGCCTTGTTGTCGGCTTTGCAAGGGAATGGCATGTAGCGAAGTGGAGTGAAACGTAGAGAAAGCGTAGCGAAGCGAGATAGATTATAGTGGAATGTAGTGGAGTGAAATGGTGATGAACTGAAAAGGTGGCATCAAGGTGTATATATAGACACGCTCAATGACCAGATTCGACAAGATGAATCTCCTCAAGCATCCTGGATGACTGCCATGTTTCATCAAGTCTTCCTATGTTCGATTGGTAAGAGATGTGCCATTGGAACGAGAGAAAAATAGCCAACCCCAATGTAGTGAGGAGTCCCTGAAACATGGGTTCGTAGGTTCATCATCAGCCAGTAACCCGATCTTTGCGGTGTTCCTGTACTGTGATGGGCTAAAATTTTTGAAAAGAGATTTTTTTTGAAAAAGTAAAAGAATACCAATCGAGAACATTCAGCCTCTTAGATTCATTTAAGTCTTCCAAGAGACAAGATTTGATTTAGAATGAAATGATCTCATATTCCAAAAGGCAAATGTTGAAGCACAGACCGTGAAGATAGTGAGGTGCAAGTTCTGATCAAATAGGAGGCCCTTGGCTGGATAAGTTGACTGCCATAGTGAGATAAATAGCAAGAAGGTTGTTGTAGTGGCCACATTGGTGATAGAAATGAAGGAGTTGGAGGCACAAGGTGATTACCGAACACGGTGGGATTAACAGACACGGTGGGATATCTGAAGGGTCGGTGGGACTAGAGAACATGGTGGGATTAGAAAACATGGTGGAGTTCAGAATGATCGAAATTAGGATAAAAGATTTAGAGACTAGGGTGAGAAGGTGAAGATTATGAAAAGATGTATACAAAGACAAAACAAAATGTAATGCAACTAATGCTACATGATGCATGTTGGGCTCAAGAAAACAAAACAAAACTTGTATAATAAATAGTTGAAGATATAGATTGTCTATGAGGTCAAGATACCTATTCGGGAACCATCGTCCCTCACAACACAACTTTGGGCTTATCCGTGAGCACAAAGAATGACCCGACCGTCATGGATTTTGATGAAGGGGATCTCGGGCCTGATCTTCTTTGTATTCACGGTCTTCAACATTAATGCATAAAATAAATAGGAATGCACCTAATATATGCTAAGAAAGGAAATGATAACAGTGAGTTTGCGATGTGATGACATGCATTCTCACAAAAGAGTTCACGTGTCTTAATGAGGACACAGAGTAAAAGCTTCTCGGCAAAGTTGAGGCCGAGGTAATGATGACTCCTCTTGCTGAGAATCCTCAGGGGAGGGAAGTGGTGAGCATCGCCCTATTGAAGTCTTGCAAAGAAAGCTCCTCGGTAGAGTTGAAGCCGAGGTTATGGTGACACCTCCTCCTAAGAATCCTTAGGGGAGGGAAGTGGTGAGCATCACCTTGTTGTGTAATTCTCCTCATTTGTTCTTCGTGCCTGAAACACTCGAAAAAGGAGATTAGAATGCCAATATGGCTTATCCCCCTTGCAAGTTGCAGTATACCTTGACCTTTGTCAAGGGGTGTGAAGTTTTTCTTGTGCCTGAAACACTTAGAAGGAAGAGATTAGAACCACAATGCGGTTTATCCCCCTTGCAAGTTGCAATATGCCTTGACCTTTGTCAAGGGGTATAGCCTTCTTAGGAGTGTAAAAATCAAATAGCAAATATGCAATGAAGAATTTGAAACATGAGAGATCGAAAGTAAATATGAATGTAAAGACGAAAATTCAAACCAAGCATGGTGATAAAATATTTTAAAAATTTTGAAAATTTTTGTTGAATTTTAAAAAGAAGTTTTTTTTAAAAGATTCAAATTTTTTGATTTTTTTGAAAATATACTTTTTTTTGAGTTTTTAAAAATATTATTTCTTTTAGAGTTTTTGAAGATATTCAACTTTTTTTTGGAGTTTTTGAAAATATTCAACCTTTTTGAGATTTTTGTTTGAAAATATTTTTTTGGGGAGAGAAAAATTAGTATTGACAAAAGTTCTCATCACCATGTGCAAAAATGGGGTTCCTTGCCCAGAATCTTTCTATCCTTCAACCTCTGATCAGCTAGAATTTAGCTTTGATTTGGTTGGTCCACCCACACCTTGGGTTAAGAATGAAGAATTGATAAGGAAGTCCTTGATAAGCTTTGGAGATGTTGAGAGGAATTTCTCTACTCACACCGAATTACTCATTGGGGTTCGGCCTCTTCGGGTCTTTTCTTCTTTATTGACAAACTTATTTTTGTGGCACACATTCAGACAGGTCTTTGACCTATGGGGTCATTGCCCATCTTTTGGCGCCTTTTCATTTTTTACATTTTGGGTACTCATTAAGACAGGCCCATATTTGTTTAAACCTGTGGGGTTCATTGCCCATCTTTTGGCACCCTTTTTCATTGAGAAGTTGGACCTTTCGACATGGCCTCCTACTAAGGCGGTGGATGCTTTCAATACTCTCCCTCTCTAGTCCCCTTTGCCTATCTTGGACCGAACATAAGAGAATATGGTGAGGGTTTTCCTTCCATCTCTAAGCCTTGCCTAGCTTCTCTCGGGTGTCAGGTCATCTAGATTCTGAGATAGGGATGTGTTGTGTGTGTAGTATGGTATCTACCATCGAATCCCAGAGAACATCCTAGGACATTTGGACTCAAGTCATACTGGTAGTTCTCTTCATTTTTGAGGTAGATTACATTCTAAAGGTGAATCAATTATTCGCATGCCTTGCAATGTAAAGAATTTGTTTAATAAAAACATGGTAGCTACAAATATCATCAATCATGAATTTCTCTCCATTAAAATTGTGAAGTTCAAATTCATTTCAAAAGTATTTCCTTGAGGATGACATAATGATGATGAATGCAACGCAATACCTGAGAGAAGAAGAAGTTCATTGCTGACAACGACTTTGTTTGTGCTTGCCTTGCCTTGCCTGCCATGCCTTGCCTTGTCCAACTGCTTCCACTATTGATATGCTCCACATTGAATCGAAGAATAAGAGTCATACAGCGAGGTGCAAGATGTGGTAGATTTGATTTGGCATGGTGGAACTAGGATTGATGACGTAGAAGGCAAAGATTGGGGTATCACCCAGGAAATTTCTCTGCCTTTATTTTTTGTTAAAAGTAAAACTTGGAAAAAGAAAGAGAATTCAAAAAGAAAAGAAACATGTTTGAAAACAAAAGTGTGCTAAAGTGGGCTCTTTGGCCGAAGAGTTGATAGTGTGCTCGAAAGCCCAGGAAGGGTTGGAATCAGGGGGCACGTGGGCCCAAGAGTTGAATGCGGGCCAGAGGGCCCGGTTGATGTTGATGGGCATGAGGGCCAAATTGGATATGATGGGCTTGAAGGCCCAATTGAAGGTTGAGCCCGAGGGACCCAACGAAAAGAGGTTGACAAACGACACGCGTCCCCAAACCGGGGGTGCGGTACAAATAATTAAAAATCAGCGACGGAAACCTTTCAAAAAACCAGTTTAGAAGGTGCTAATCTGGGTTATTTTCGGTTTCCAAAAACGTATCGCGCCCCCGCGTTTCAAAGGAAGCGGGGGCGCGCAGGGCGCGCCCCCGGGTTGAGGGCGTGTAGGGCACACCCCCGGGTTGAGGGCACTCAGGGTGCGCCCTCCCCTTTCAAGGGGAGCGGGGGCGCGGTAGACTCTCTCTCTTGCACGCGTGTTCCGCGAGCCATAACTTGCAAACGGGATGTCGGATTCGGCTCCCGTTTGTTATGTTGGAAAGAGGGCCTTAGGCCACACCTCTTCAAGTCGGTAAATCAGCTGGCATTACTCCCGAGACGTTCTCACGGGGATTTCTACCGGTTTACCCTCTCACGGAAAGCCGAAACCCATGGCGAAGATCCAAAAGAACACGGTTCCAGTCGAGGAATCTCGGGTCAACTCGGGATGACTTAAAATGATGACCGAACAAGTCCAGTACGGTCAGAAAACCCGAAATCTTCAAAAAATATGAAATTAACCCGGTAAATGTGAACTGAACATCGGAAAAGCCGGGAAACCGTATAATTGACCAAAATGGCCGTATGGCCCCGGTTGATGAAATATACAGCTAGGATTGACCCGGATGACTCAAAAAGACCCGGTGATGACTGGAAAGGCCTAACGCATGGTCCAGGATAGTCGTGTCAGTACAGATCGAAAAGCCATAACAAAGAAACCGTTATAGACTAACGCCTACCGAAATGACTTGTCGGAAACCCCGAATGTTACAAAACACACGCGGGACTCCCGAGATATTCAAGCATGGACCATTCAAGGTCGGTCATCGAGTAGGCTTCGTGTTTTCACGGTTCACGCGTGGCTCTCGCCTGAAGGTTACGACATTGTTCCGAAAATCATCGGTCCATTCCCAACTCACGAGGGGCTCCACTAGCATCCTTAGTTCATCTCCGCGAGGTAATCCAGATCAGGTAACAATAAAATAAGAAAATTGCCTATAAAATAAGAGTCTAGGGCTCCGATTCGGGCCAATTTGGCGTGTCTACAGGATGGAGAAATGAAAAACTGATACATAAAGAAAGACGTTAAAAATCTCAACCAATCCAAACAAGTCAAAGAACGCAACGAAGTTGATGATGAGCATAGGCATTCTTATAATCGGATTCATTCACTTATATGGCTGTTAAATAATTAAGTTTTGATAGAAATGTATGCCCTACAAGCCAATCATATGTGATATGATTTTACATTTCCTGTAATATCTTATTCAATATTAATATCATTATCTTCATTACTTCTACTATCTAGATGTGCCTATCGTAATAAAATCCTAGGTTGCATGCAATGATGATTGAATTATGATGAGATCATGATAATGAGATCAATCATCTATAAGCATGTGATCTAAACGTTCCTAGTCGCAATTTCCTTGAAACGAGACATCAAGGATCCGGTAAGACTAGTGTATATGATATCTTCTCATATGATGAAGATGACCGATCTCATTGGTCATCAGTGTGGGGACATTAAGATATATGTACTGGTGCTCATTAGAGGAATGAGTTCATTGAACTGACCAGTATAGAATCCTTGAATGGTATCTTACCGAACTATTGATCAGGGTATTTTATCATCATGGTTGCATGGTTGGATCTTTGACCTGAGTCGCCAAAGATGTCTTGCTGGGTGTACCATGTACTTTGACTATTGACTTATGGTTCACTTAGTATTGTGGTCCTGTATAGTTAATGGATTGGGCATATGGGAAATCTGATGGAGGCAATTAAGTGGACAATAGGGGATCATCCACTCTCGGTAGGAGAGAGAGAATGTCCTATGGATAGTACTCTAAATCTTTGGTCAAGGTAGATAGGATAATTAGAAAAGGGTTTTCCAATTGATCCAATTACTAGTAAAAGATTCTATAATATTGGTGTAGACATGCAATTTTGGCCTAGTTGGAGAGCTCAAATTCTTGTTTTCATGAAGAATATTTGAGTAACCTTTCAAGGGAACCGAGTTTTCCGGAAAAATTAAGGTCTTTGGCACATTTCAAAGAGGGCAAAACCCTGTGTATAAGGGCACCTGGCGCCCTACTTATAGGGCACCAGGCGCCCTATAAACAGGGCACCTGGCGCCCTGTATACAGGGCGCCTGGATCCAAATTAAATTGATTTGACAGGCCGATTTGACCCCCCGCAGTGACTTGTCTTGTCGACCTGACATATCTCATGATGCTAGCGCCCCATATACAGGGCGCTATGCCACATGGCACTGTTTTTCGAAAATGGCCAAAGTGCCCTCTTTTGGGCTATAAATAGACCCCCATTTGGAGCTTGGAGGAGGTTCCAACTCCGTGCCACCCTAGAGATCATCCAACACTACGATTCCAAGCCACATTCACCCTCCAAAAGCCTCCAAAACGATCCAAAATCCTCCACCAAAAACCCTAAAACCATCTGTTCCTGTCACCCAGAAAAATGTTTTTCCTCCAACTTTGAGAGCTTCTATCCGTCTCTCCTCTTATATCTAGCACCCAAACCCTCTTCCATGGGCTTCATTTGAGTATTGTCTACAAGGAGGAGCTCTTACTTCGTCCCGGAAGCCATCCAGCACTCCGGAGCGGCGCCGTGAAGAGAAGAAGAAAATCTGTTCGGGCCAGACTTAGTGCCCCGTATACAGGGTGCTTTGACTTTGGTCAACGCGCCCCATAAAGGGGGTACCTGCTCCTGGCACCCTATATACAGGGCACCAGGAAGGGCAGAAGTTTGTTTCATCATTTTTCAAAGTCCGATCGCCCATTTAATCGAGTTCTCTTCTCCCTTTTTTCACTTTTGCATTGATCACTATGTTATTTAGCATGTCTTAGAGCATTTTTGCATTTCATATATGTACAAAACCTACCAAAAAATAGGGGTTGGGATCTCGTCCCAATCCGGTTAGTCTTTTCCCATTTGCATGTTTGAATCTAAATTCGAGCACGATACTATGCTTTCGTTAGAACTAATGAAACCTTCACTTGTCTCCTTGTTTTCTTATGGACATTCTTAGGTAGATCCGATCGAGGCGGAGCTTCAACCAGATTGAAGGCAAAGGATTCACTAAGCTCTCTTCTTTCGGCCGGCCGAGAGAGGAGAAGTCGGAACTCAACAATCTCCCCTCTTCCGAAGGTACGACGGTCATCTTTCTATTTCCTTTTCATTTCTCCATTTCATTTCTTTTCATTCTACTATATTTTGGAGCCTTTGGCTCCTGGCGACCACACCCACTAACATCCCATCCACCAAGTCACCAAGGCAAGCGTAGGGGCCGGAAGGGGTAGATCTACGGATGTCCCATTTCGGGTGCTTACACCTTTTGGTGACCACGGTGGGACCGACTTTGCTTTAGTGAGTTTTTCTCTTCTTTCCTAAGAATGTCCACTTGAAAACATGCTTATTTTCACTTTAGTTCTCATTTAAGCCATTTCCATTTCCTTGCATTGCTATTTACTTGCTTACATGCTTGTTTGTTTCCTTGAAGCATCATCTTGTTTCTTCCAAGTTTACTTGCTCTCTGTTTATCTTTTTGAAAGCATATCAATCTGATTTCCAACTTTGTTAATCAACTTATTTCACCTTAGTATTTTAGATATCATCTTATTTCACCCCTTGTTAAGCATACTTGCCTATTTCTTTCTAAGTCTAGTTCTCCTTTAGCAAATCATTCAAAGCATGCTTAGTTAAATTAGTGCTTTCTTCCATCTTAGTTTAATTTCATATCATTGTCTTGTTTACTTGCATCCTACAACATCTCATTAATCATTGTATGCTTTTATTTTCTTCTTGGTAGCTTCTTATTCCTTGACATTTCACTTGCATTTAGTTCGCATTGGAGTTTCGGGTTCGCCCGTCTCCTTAGGACATCCGAGAAGGGAGGCTCTCTCCTCCCAAAACCCCACACATCCAAACACCCCTCTTGGTGGTTGCCAACTCCTCCTCCGGGGATTCCCTCTCGGAAGGACCGGGTAGCTTCCATCAAGACCTCCGTAAGTCCCCAGACGTGAAGGATTCCCTCTTCACTGATCGGGCAGGTTGTACCATTTTATCCCAAAACCCGGAGTACCTATTACCTATCATTGTGAAAAGAGTGACAACCTTAGATTGCTCGGTGTTGTGAGAGCATAGGGTCCTACCCAATTATTTGAGTGGACAATATTTCTCTTAACAATTCATTAATTTGAGGTTGAAACAAAAAATTTTTTGCGTTAATCATTCCAAGTCTTTGCTATTACTTGTTTGCAAACAAAAACTGAAAATTAAACAAAAATCCCAAAATCACCTAAAAAAGAACCAAAACAAAAATTTTTGCTTGAGGTTAATTTGCCTGACAACTTGCTTGTCCAACAAAATAAAATCAAAACAAAAAGGGGGTCAAAAATAAAAAACTAGAAAAATTCTTAAGCTTTTATTTGTCAACCTTTTTTCTGTTGTGTTTATGAATTTAAGGTCAGGTCGAGTTATCGGAATGGCGGATCAAAGATGCGAGCAACTACAATTGGAATACGACCAGTCTTATTTCTACCCTGATGCCGTGTGTGCCGTCAATGAACTTGAAGTTCTCCCTGAACCTAGTCAAACTTCTCCTCGACCCAATCCAAATTCACTTTGGGAGGCATTCTCTCATGCCGACCCTACCCAACTCCAGGCTATTAAAGCCATCCTCAAGGGCAAGTCCCCCACCGACCACATTCCTCCCGAAGGTGGCCTTCATATCTCTACCCCTCGGTCAGTGGCACACCAACCCAATGTGCCCACTCATGGCCATTCCCATACCGGGCTCATAGCCCCAATTTCTCCTCATCCGGTGGCTAATCTAGATCACCCCAATACGAATGTTGTTGTCCCTTCTAGACCACCAGTTTATTCTTCTAATCATCTCAACCCTACTCACCCTTTGGTGCATCCCTCAATATACCCTTCTCATCCGGTCACTTCGGCCCACCAAATCCCAGTCCCGGTGCACCAAGCACTCACTTCTCCTCCTCCTCTTAGGGAACCTTCTGTCGATCAGGCCATGATTAACAAAATCAATCGCATGGATAAGCAGTATAGAGAGCTTAGACGTTTGATCGACACAAAGGCAGCCCCTGAAATTTCTCTTCCTTCCCTCCCTACTTTTCATCTACCTCCCTCTGAGATGCCGGTATACCATCGCTACAATGGAACCGGTAATCCATTCATTCACATCAAGGACTTTCTTTATGAGTCGGTAATGTGGCAAAACGATCCAAGGGCCCTTGCTTTTATTTTCAGAAGATCATTAGAGGGATCAGCTTTAGAGTGGTTCTACTCGCTTGACTCTTTGAAGGCGAGTAACTTTGAAATTGTCAAAACTAAATTTTTGCAGAGATATCAAGACAGGGTCGGACCAACATATTCCATCACTGACCTCATGGCCGAAAGAATGAGAAATGATGAAGATTTTACCAGATATGCTGATAGATGGAGGGCAATGGCAGAAAAGCTGACGAATGCACTTTCAGAGCCGGAGCAAGTAAAGATGATCATCACTAATGCCACTCCGGCCTTAAAGAATATGCTGGCTTTGCATCACCCCACCTCCATGAGTGAACTCTATGAGAGGGCACGGTACATTCAGACACAGCTTAGGGACTCACCTATCATGAACTTGTTTGATCCTAGACCCCGAGCTATCAAGAAAACCACTTTTACCACAACCGGTCCAGTGACTGAGGGCGCAGTGACAAATGAGAACCTCAATGTTGTAGGGAACCCACCTAGAAATTATCAACACCAGTTTAGGAACCCTCAACAAAACCAACCATTTAGAAACCCTCGTCAACCTCAACATCAACCTCAGTTCCAGCCTCGTCAACAACAAGTTCCGATCCCTCAGCGACCACAAGCCCCAGTTCCCCAACCAGCGCGGCAACAACTGGCCAACTACAACCAAGCACCCCCTCCCATGGCCTATGAACCCCGAAAGGTTGAACCCAAGAGGAACAATTACCCGCCTTTGCCGTACTCTCTCGTGGACATCTTTAATGCACTCATGGCGGCAGGGCAAATTGCATTGCCAAGGGAGAAGTTGGAGTGGCCTCAAAATGCCAACACAGAGCGATACTGCTTGTTCCATAGATATCCTGGGCACACCGTGGAAAATTGTTTTCAGTTCAAAGACTATATCCACGATCTTAATGAGCAAGGCAATATTGACTGGGACCAAATGGGGGAATGCATCAGAACAGTGAAAAATCAACCTCAACGGCAGCATGCACCGGCTCGGCGGCAACAACAACGAGAACCCCGGCATGGGGATTATCCAAAACCCTTTACCTCTACATGCACCCGCGCACAGGAATCAACACGTTAATCCCATCATGATTTCTTCTGAGGAGTATCATGATCGGGGCCAGAATTGGCAAATTGAGGGAGCCACCTCCGCCATGCACGTAAACCGAACCGTCCATTCTATACCCCAAGCTACATCAGCCAACCCCATTACTCCCAACCGGCCACCCATCATCCGAGCACCATCACGACCCATCATAACACCACCAAACACACAACTCCAATCGGGACGGACCCTAATACGCCCGGTTAATCCACCACAAACATCACCACCACTAGGACCCATCATCATCCCGCCCCGAGCAACTGTACCTTCACAACCTACCTACCCTACTATGCCTCAAATCACCATCATTACGCCCGTCGCAAGAGCTCCCATCATTCGATCTAACCCACCACCCACCACTACCACCCCAGCTATAGCTCCTCAGCTTGCCACAGTACTCAGGAGTGGGCGCATGTTCCAAAGGGTCTTTCCCCAGGCCGGCCAATCAGGGTTGGCACCAGGAGCAGAAGAAGAACACATTGAAGAGCCGTTGCCTGGGACATCCTATGACTTGTTGAAACATCTTGATAAAACCCTGGCACGGATCTCTATCTTAGAGTTGATCAAAAGATCTAGAGTCCATCAAGAGGTTCTCCAACAGTACTTACGACGAGTAATGGTAAACGAGAGCCTCCCCGAAAAATCTCATCAGTTTTGGTCCCGAGAAGTGAGTACCCGGCCCTTACATTCACAAAGGAAGAGTTGGCCGACCCAGAAATAAGGAAATGTGCCTTATGCATCACAGTCCACATCAACGGAGTAGGCATTAAGTCATGTTTGGTCGATACCGGAGCATCCATTAACGTTCTGCCACCAGAAACATTACATCTTTGTGGAATCTCCAAAGAGGACATCCGGCCATCTCAAATAACAGTGACCGCATATGATAATTCAAAGAAGCCAGCAGACGGCATGATTACATTGGGTGTCAAACTCGGACCTCGCATACCACTGTCAACTTTCACATACTAGAGATGGATCCGACATACAAAGCTATTTTAGGATGACCCTACTTGGAAGCACTAGAGGCAGTCGCCTCCACCAATCACCAGTGTCTTAAATTCCCTTACAAGGGACAGGTGATTAAGGTGACTAGCATGCCCCTAGATCATCCATCTTCTCCACCACCACCCCTTGGGTTGCCAAACGAGCCAATTTTTACAATCTTGGATCTTCCAGAAATAAGTAGGCAACCCAGGCAAGTGTGGAGAAGGAAAAGAGAAGAAAATGAAACTATAGGGTGGCATATAATAAAAAGTTTGGGATACCAGAAGGGCCGAGGACTAGGCAAAGAACTGCAAGGCATAGCTGAGCCAATCAATCTAGTGAGGATACAACCAAAAAGCGGGGTTGGATATGATGGAACGATAGCGAATGGTCAGAATCTCAGAAGCAGATACTTTTCTGGATGCTTACAAAAGTTTTTCATCAAGAAAGAAACCATTCAACTGGCTGAGAACAAGGAAAGACAAGAGATGGAGCAAGACAAGAGAAGAAGAACTGACGACCCTGAAGATGACTTGTATCCAGAAATATCTCTTTTGTTTTCCACCGATGAAGAAGGGTCAAACAATGAACCACTCCAGGCTGAACCACCTGTTGACCCACCTGAGGGTCATATTGCCAAACTGACTCGAGAAAAAGGAGGGCCTTCCCTCATTATGTCATCTTTTGGGGCCGATGCCCCAATTCACCGTAATGCTCTCCCCGGGCTCCTTGGCCCGATCCCTATTTCTAGGCCCTCAGGCCCAACTTATGGGTCCACGAACCCACTTGTTGCTTTTGGGCCACCAAGCCCCTCTATTGAATCTGGGCCTTTATGCCCATTTTCTCAAACTCTTGGGCCACCGAGCCCCTCTACTAAATCTGGGCCTTTGTGCCCATCTCCTCCAACTCTTGGGCCACCGAGCCCCTCTACTAAATCTGGGCCATTGTGCCCATTTTCTCCAATTCTCAGGCCCTCGAGCCCATCTCCTAAACCCGGGCCCTTAAGCCAGCATCCTCCTCTTATTGGGTCCATGAACCCATCTTCCTCTATGATCATCCGGCCCTGCGGCCCATCACCTCTTTCTGTCAACATTGGGCCCGAAAGCCCCATCTATCAAACATTGCTCGAAGTCTTCCCCTCTTTATCAATATCTTCGCCTACTTTGGCTCCCGTAGTTGATCTCAACCCAAATCGGGCACCTGACGCCCATTCTGTCTTCATGTTTAGCACTCCCCAAAAAACAATGCCCTCGAAACTCAAATTTCGATCGAGGAAACATCTCAACTTGCCTCGGAAGGGCATTCGACCCAAGGAACCACCAGATCCTTGATTGACCTTCTTTGCCCTCTATCTTCTCCAATAAATTCCACTCCCTCTACCTCCTCTTCCTCCTCTTATTTACCTTCTTCTTCTTTAGAAATAGACCAAAAAATCAGAGGTAGGAGAGTTCCAGAAAGATACCCGCATCAGTTAGCTCAGAAAAGCTTAGAATGTGCCAAGCTACCGGAGTATCCAGAAAATGCAATTCAGCTGGATGAAATTCGATATGAAGAGAAAAATAACATTGATCAATACTCTGGAAGAAGACTGCTCGATCTTTGTCCGGCACTGTCATCAATGTCAATTTCACACTGACAAGATTCACTCTCCCCCATCTTCCCTTCACCTGGTTCACGCCCCATGGCCTTTCGCTATGTGGGCTTTTGACGTTATCGGACCCCTCGGTGACCCAAACTCCACAAACAAAACCAAATCCTTCATCCTAACTGCAACGGAGTACTTCACCAAGTGGGCGGAAGCGGAAGCATATGTGGAGATCAAGGCATCAACAGTCTGCACCTTCATCAAGCGCAACATCATTGCCAGGTTCGGGATCCCGGGCGACATCATCACCGACAATGGACAGCAATTCATCTCTCAGGAGCTGCGTGACCTTTGCAACAGGTATTGCATCAGATTGCATCATTCATCTCCATATTATCCTCAAGGCAACGGTCAGGCAGAAGCCACCAATAAAACCCTGATAAGAATCATTAAGAAGACTTGTAAGTCTAGCAAGTTCACAGACTGGCCAGATAAGTTAGTTGATGCTCTATGGGCCTACCGCACTTCTATTCGAACCCCAATAGGTCAGACCCCCTATGCCTTGGCATTTGGGATGGAGGCGGTAGTTCTATACGAAGTAATCATTCCATCCCTCCGAGTCCAGATCGATCGATGAACGCCGAGATTCTCTTCTTGCGCAACTCGAACTCTTGGATGAAAGGAGGCTGGCCGCTGCTAAACATGCTAGGTCTTACCAAAATAGACTTAAAAGATTTTATCAGAAGAGGGTGGTGGAGAGAAAATTTGTAGTCGGTGAGGTTGTGCTTAAAAGAATATTTGTTAAGCCGGGCGGTCCCCGCTCCAAACTTCAACCAAATTGGGAGGGTCCTTATGTTATTTCGGCTGTTTATCCCGGTAATTCATATAAGCTAACTAATGCAGAAGGAGAAGAACTAGCTCATCCCTGGAATGGTGTATACCTCAAAAAATATTTCCCTTAGAAAAAAAATCACAAAAAATTTATAAAATCCAAAGGTGTGAAGTATCATGATAGCATCTAACGCTTACTTGCCCGGTGCATCAACTTGTCGCTTAGGGAAATAAGAATAGGCATCATACTGCACACACTACACACCTAGTTTTGAGATCCGATGATCGGAAGTCAGAGAGAAAGCTAGGCAACGCTTGGCAAAAGAAGGTCAACCCAATCCCATTCTCTTCTCGTTTCGGTCCAGAATAGATGAAAGGGGTTAGAATAAAGAGTATCGAAAATGCCCATTGCCTTAGTTGGAAAATGCCTCCGAAGGTCTGACTTCTTAAAAAGATGAAAAAGTACCAAAAGATGGGCAATGACCCCTCAGGTCGGCAAAAGAATAGACCTGTCTGAATGTGTACCAACAAAAGCCCAAGAAAAAGGCTCCAAAAGATGGGCAATGAACCCCTCGGGTCAAAATCAAGCAAAAGAAAAGAAAGACCTGTCCGAATGTGGGCCATCAAAGAAAAGGGCTAGAAGGAAGGACCCAAAGAGGTCAAAACCTGAACGGGCAATGTGGGTATTAGTAGAGAAACGAGTTCGACATCCCTGAATTCTACTAAGGACTTACCACCAATCATCTTCCTTCTTTAACCTCAAAGGATAGGGTTGACCGACTAGACCCAAGAAGAACCATAGCCTATCAAAGGCGGAAGGTCAGAAGATCTCGGACAAGGCACTTTCTTGCACGTGATGCCTACTCTTAACCCTTAGGTAACAATGAGAGGCACCTATGGCAAGCAAGGCAACGGATGAGATGGTCGTTTCCCTCACACCGAACACAAAAAAATCGAATACTTCAAAAACACCAAAAATCTTAAAACACCAAAAAATCGTAAAAGTTCCAAAACATCAAAAACATTATAAAACCATCAAAACCCAAACAAATCAGAAATCCCAAAACACCTAAAAATTTGCTTCTTAAATTGGCTAGCTGCCTTTGCATTCATGTTTAATTTCAGTCTTGCATACTTTCTTTTGTGCATACTTATGTTATCTTTACCTTGATAAGGCCGATGTCCCTTGACAAAAGGTCAAGGCAACTTTGCCCTCTCCTCGCAAGGGACTAAGCCAAAATAAAGTTCTAACCTCTTTTCTCAAGTGGATGCAGGAACAGGAGAAGGCATGCCAACTTCATATCCCCAGACACTTGGAGGAAGCAAAAACACAAAAAAAATCAAAAATTAAAAAAAAAAGTGGACTACCCCGACCCCTATTAGGACTTGCATTTAGTATTGCATCTATCAAAATAAATAATATTTGAGATGTTGAAGACCTCAAGTCTAGAGGGGGCTGAGCCTGAGAACCCCTTCAACAAAATCAGTGAGGGCTCAGTCATTCCCTAGGCTTGCGGATAGGCCAAAGTTGAATATGCGGGGACGACGGTTTCTTCATAGATGTCATGACCCGTTATAGTCAACCTATATCTTCAACTATTTTCTTATACTTATTTGTATTTCTTTAAACCCAGCATGCATCATTTCATACACCATCATGCATCATCCCACGACAACCATTTCCTGCTTCCTTCCAGTCCCATCATGAACCTTTTTAAAGATGGCCTTTTATAGCCCCTAGAGGAGGTCTTGTTTTTCTGAAAAATTGGCTTTCAATATGTTTCAACAATGTTTTCATCAAAACAAGAAGTTTTTCCATGTCAAACTAAACCGGTATTTCTGAGTAAACCTCATGAATTTGAAGAACCCAACCTTTGTTGATTGGCTGTCTCCTCTTTACTTTTCGCAATTTACTTTTCAATGCATTTCTACCGAGTCCAGCACACCATGCAGTTCAGGTCCTGGCCGGTAACAATTCTCCCCCACGTGGGATTTTAGTTATTTATTTTCAGTACTGTTTTTCTCTTTAACCAATCAACCAGAGGGAAGGTTTCGATAAGACAAAGGGTAATCTCGGAGTCTGGTAAAGTTTTATTCCACTCAACTAGGCCAATGCGGGCGTGTCTAAATCTACACCTTGGCATCACTTTTCAGTCCATTACCACTTCATTCCGCTACGCCTCATTACGCTTCGCTACATTCGCCTACGCTTCGCTACATTCGCCTACGCTTCATTCGTGTCACTCCCCTACAAAGCCGACGCCAAGGCGAGGCAAGCTGTAGACATGCAATTTTGGCCTAGTTGGAGAGCTCAAATTCTTGTTTTCATGAAGAATATTTGAGTAACCTTTCAAGGGAACCGAGTTTTCCGGAAAAATTAAGGTCTTTGGCACATTTCAAAGAGGGAAAAACCCTGTGTATAAGGGCACCTGGCGCCCTACTTATAGGGCACCAGGCGCCCTATAAATAGGGCACCAGGCGCCCTGTTTATAGGGCACCAGGCGCCCTATAAACAGGGCACCTGGCGCCCTGTATACAGGGCACCTGGATCCAAATTAAATTGATTTGACAGGCCGATTTGACCCCCGCGGTGACTTGTCTTGTCGACACGACATATCTCATGATGCTAGCGCCCCATATACAGGGCGCTATGCCACATGGCACTGTTTTTCGAAAATGGCCAAAGTGCCCTCTTTTGGGCTATAAATAGACCCCCATTTGGAGCTTGGAGGAGGTTCCAACTCCGTGCCACCCTAGAGATCATCCAACACTACGATTCCAAGCCACATTCACCCTCCAAAAGCCTCCAAACCGATCCAAAATCCTCCACCAAAAACCCTAAAACCATCTGTTCCTGTCACCCAGAAAAATGATTTTCCTCCAACTTTGAGAGCTTCTATCCGTCTCTCCTCTTATATCTAGCACCCAAACCCTCTTCCATGGGCTTCATTTGAGTATTGTCTACAAGGAGGAGCTCTTACTTCGTCCCAGAAGCCATCCAGCACTCCGGAGCGGCGCCGTGAAGAGAAGAAGAAAATCTGTTCGGGCCAGACTTAGTGCCCCGTATACAGGGCGCTTTGACTTTGGTCAACGCACCCCATAAAGGGGGCACCTGCTCCTGGCGCCCTATATACAGGGCACCAGGAAGGGCAGAAGTTTGTTTCATCATTTTTCGAAGTCCGATCGCCCGTTTAATCGAGTTCTCTTCTCCCTTTTTCACTTTTGCATTGATCACTATGGTATTTAGCATGTCTTAGAGCATTTTTGCATTTCATATATGTACAAAACCTACCAAAAAATAGGGGTTGGGATCTCGTCCCAATCCGGTTAGTCTTTTCCCATTTGCATGTTTGAATCTAAATTCGAGCACGATACTATGCTTTCGTTAGAACTAATGAAACCTTCACTTGTCTCCTTGTTTTCTTATGGACATTCTTAGGTAGATCCGATCGAGGCGGAGCTTCAACCGGATTGAAGGCAAAGGATTCACTAAGCTCTCTTCTTTCGGCCGGCCGAGAGAGGAGAAGTCGGAACTCAACAATCTCCCCGCTTCCGAAGGTACGACGGT
This sequence comes from Cryptocoryne crispatula var. balansae, assembly GCA_036172225.1. Classification (NCBI taxonomy): domain Eukaryota; kingdom Viridiplantae; phylum Streptophyta; class Magnoliopsida; order Alismatales; family Araceae; genus Cryptocoryne; species Cryptocoryne crispatula. The sequence goes on along the minus strand of CM069923.1, from coordinate 16,149,533 downwards.
CATCTTTCTATTTCCTTTTCATTTCTCCATTTCATTTCTTTTCATTCTACTATATTTTGGAGCCTTTGGCTCCTGGCGACCACACCCACTAACATCCCATCCACCAAGTCACCAAGGCAAGCGTAGGGGCCGGAAGGGGTAGATCTACGGATGTCCCATTTCGGGTGCTTACAATTGGTATATTCAGGAGTTGATAGTCATAGTCAATGTTGTGTTCCTATCCAACCGAGACATTGAATGGATGAAGATTTATATCTATGTGGTAACTGATGATGGAAAGACTCTTTGGAGAGAAGTTTATCCCCGAAGCCGTTTGGGATCATAGGATGTGGCTTGTACATTTCTTTATCAATAGGCCGTTAAAACTATTATTTAATTTAAAAGAAGTTGTTATTTTAATTATACCTCAACCAAATGGGCTCTTGGGCCTAGGAGGTCACACACATAAGGACCAATCCGTAAGTTTGGGAGCTTGGGTTAATTTATAGAACAAGGAGGGTTTTTGTGAAAAACTCCAACTTCTATAAATAATAGAGAAGAGGACACAAACCCTATGAATCCAAGGGATCTCTCTATGCCCCAGCCACCCTTTTTCACTATCCTTCATCCTAGTAGCCGCCATTCGATGGTGGAGTTCTGTTCGGGATGAGTGGTCGACGTCGGTGTGAAGGAGAACCCGACTTCGGAGGTGGTTCATGTGGATATGACTAGTGGCCGCACACTTGAGTGGCTTGGAGTGCATAAGAATGCTCGATCTTCTCTGATCTATTAGAATTATTTGAATCCCACAAAGGTACGTGTTTGAAATTGTTTCGAATACCGATTTTGGCGACGTCGTTCGATTTTGATCAAAACCAAGACATTGATATACGAGGAATCAAAAAATTTTTGCTACACTAATCTGATTAGACCGATTCCTTACAGTGGTATCGGTGCCAGGTTGAAGTCTTGTTTGAATCAGATGTCATTTTGACGTAATTTTATATATTTTATGTTTTCTGAATATGTACAAATGTCCATATTGATGGAGCAACCATAAATTGTATGGGATATGGTTTAGAGATTGGTTGCTCAAAGATGAATCTCATGACAAAGGGCTTTCCAACTCCATAAATCGTTCAAATTTTGGACTACCAAAGAGTCTGATAGAGGGTCTGAAAGATGGTAATTTTGTTTTACAGAAATCACCGGTTCGATTTGGGGATTTCTTCAGATCTTCTTCCATGGAGACATTTGATGTCTAATATATAGCTTAGAAGATAGGTAATATGATTACCAAGTGTTTTCCATCATTCTTTGGCTTTGAACGGTGATGTCGATGGTCGATTGAGTGTTTTCCGATGAGGTGAAGCTCTAGGACCAATAACGTTTCTTTCCTAATTTCCTATTGATTGGGACTTTTTTCACAGAAATAAAGTATCATTTTTGGATTCCTTAATCTATTTAGAATCGATCTACTATTTTTTAAGATTTTTTTGGAAGCTAGAAATTCCATATTTAAGATGGTCTTAAAAGTTCTCTTTCATGGGTATTGTTCATCCTGCTTATCGGATGGAGAAGACGGGATCGTCGGGACCTGATAGAAGGTGGCTCGCGGGCTCCCATGCCCGCGGTGCACGGGACGATGTCATGTGTTGGCGCCTGCGAAGCACCCAAAACAAGGATGGAGCAACGCAATGGCCAAGGCCCTTTTAATTTTATTTAAAATTGTTTTTTTAATGTATGTGTGAATGCTTGGATGGTCATGAACTTAGAATGTGCGTCACGTGATGATGCTTATTTGATATTGGCATGTAATTAAGGGCCTACATGCCTAATCTTCTCTCTTATCAATTCTAATTGTATATTCTACCTCCTTCTAAAATGTACTCCCCTTGACTAAGATCAAGGTTTCTTATTCGATTAATGTACATTTATGGGTTTGCATACCCTTAATGCTCTTGTAATGACAAGAAGACTAATCGAGGTGGAGGAGAGAGTGAGATGCAAAGGGAAGAGTTCTTCAAGTCATGATGAGATGTCAACACCAACATAGGATGCTGAATCCTTTAATGCATACCAATTTAGCTTCAATCATGCATTAATGCAATGAAAATCTATAATCATCTATTTAAATTTTGCATATTTGATATGTATGTGTATGTGCTAGATACCTTAAATATATGGTATTCAAAGGTATACATATATATGTAGCACATACTATGCCAAGACTAAAATAAAAATCTCTCATTTAAATAGGTTGATAAGCATGGGACATTAAGAATGATCTATGTAGCCTTCCATTGTTATGATCACGATGAGTGAATCTTAAATTGTGTGAGTTTGTTATGTTTCCCATAAGGCTCACTCAGCAAGGGATTGGTGATCGTGGTCACGGCTTAAATTCGAACCTTGGGGTGGACCATTGGCATGGCCTTGTTGTGTTTCCCACAAGGGCTATGTTGAGAATCCATACATATAACCTACCAAGCAGATTTGACCTAACTAGAGTATATGACTTGTGTTTCCCACAAGGTCATGACTCTAGAGACTAAATGATTAAGAGTTGCAAGAGTCGCAACTGACAAAAGTTGCCTACCTATTAAGTATGTGATAACTTATTGTGTTTTACACAAGGTCGTCACCATAAGGTTAATAGGGTCTTAGTCTCTACTAGGATATCATGTTATCTTTTCTTTGCATAATGAGGGATATGCAAATTCCCCAAAATTAGTGAGAGCATAAATTAGGATAAAAGACCATATCTTAATTTACTTTGAATGTTTGCAATATTTTCTAAATAGAATTTTATCTTCGTTATAGAATTAGATTCTTAATCACCAGTTATCTTGCATACTAAAAGTCATTAGGCTCATCAACATTAACTTTCTTGACTAGTTTGGAACCATGAGAAATGTTCTCATGGTTGACCATGTAACCAACCTACTTGGGAAGTGGGTGCCTACTAATCATCTAATGTAGTAAGAGAAGATGAGATTTTCATCTCATTAGAAAAATGTATTGTTTGCCTTATGCTAAATGTTAGCCTCTATATGAAGTCTAGAGGCAACATGAACAGATGAATATGAGATCTATGGCTCATGGTGATGAGCAAATTTAAGGGAAAGATTAAAATAATAATACGTCTTCAATACTTCTTGTTGGTAAGACCAATGAAAAGAAGTGAGATCATTAGATGAGAAAATGAAGGTATAGTTAAAAGTCAAAAAGTTGGTCAAGAATTTTAAGCCCAAATTAGACATAGGATTGCTCTTCTACTATCATGATGATGATTAGTGGAAATGATGCAAAGTATATTGAATATACAGTGAAGGAGAAGCTTGAGAAGCTTCTGGCATCTCAGCCATTGACTTACTTCTCATACACATATACACATTAAGTATAAGATACAATTTGTGTATATCATAGTATAAGATACTAAACATATGTCTTATGGTATTAGATACCATATGTATATATCTTGTATGAGATAATATATATACATATCTTCTATAAGATGTTATATATGGATCTCTTGGTATAAGGTACTGGATATGCATCTTATATTAGCAAAAGTTGTTGATAATGACAAGAAAGTGAAGGCTTGATACATAAAGATTAACCTACATATACAAATGATGCAAGAGTTGTATAAATGATAGTGGGAGGTACAAATCTTTAATAGCCTTTTTGGTGAGTCCTTATCTTTAAGATTGTTGATTTTATCCTTCTATATGAACATTATCAATATTTCCTACTTGAATAAATATTGATTTATTTTGAGTTATGAAAATGATAATTGTTCTAAGATTATGAATGGCAAAATGTTTGCTAGTGGGAGCTTAGTAAATAATTTACTCATACGAGATATGGAAGCTCTCATGGTATGTGTGAATGCTTTGCTTAGGAGGAAGTGGGTTGATATAGATCAATCTATTTTTTTAGCTTAATATAGATATAGTCATATCAATGAGAAAAGACATAAGGAGTTCCATATGGATGGAAACGTGAAGAAAAATAATTTTGAATCATTAACCAAATATGAGTCTTATCTCATTGAAAAATGACTAACTCTCCATTTACTAGAAATGGAGGGTGGATCAAGGAGTTATTAGAACTTGTACATTTAGATGTATGTTGGTCTGTGTCTATTAAGGCTAAAGATCGATATTCATACTTTATCTTTAATAGATGATTTCTCTATGCATAAATATGTGTGCTTGTGAAGTACGAATATGAGGCTTTAAGAAATTGTTAAAGGTTAAAAATGATGTAAAGAATAAATAAAAGAGTATTAGAGCTCTTTGATTAGATCAAGGAGTGAAGTACTCAAATACTAAATTCACACATCATTTGAAGGACAATTCAACTTCGTCTTAATGGACATCTCTCTATAACTCTTAGCTTACTTGAGTAATAGAAACAAGGGTGATTGCGCTATGTGTGATGTGACTTATGTAATGACAACCTTTGCAAAATCTTCTTTGTCTATTTAGGGCTAAGCACTCAATATAACCACTCCATGTTGGTACCATCTAAAAGTATTCTGATTATTCCATATATGATATGGCAAAAGAGAGTTAACCCTTGATCTTAAGCTAGTTATGATTTCGGAATGTCCGACCATGATGAAAATGTATAACCCATAATAATTAGAATATAAGATAGAAAGTGTAGACTTGTGTAATATCTTAAGAAAACTGAAGGATATTTAAATATACAACTTTATGAGATAAAGGGTATGTTTTGCTCAGCTTACTGTATTCTTAGAGGAAGAGTTTCTCTTTGAGGAAAACAATGGGAGCAAGAAATTTCTGGAAGGGGTTCCAGACCACAATCAAAGACACTTCTATTAAGGTACTAATTGATAATAGCACACATCATAGGTTTTATTTATGCTGATTCAACTTTGTAGATATGTGAAACATATCTTTGATGGAAGAATATAAGCACAATAAAGTGAAGATGTTGATCCAAAGACCTATGAAAGGGCAATATTAGATATTGATTCTAAAATAGGAGGAGACAATAAAATCTATAATAATATCCATTTATTTCAGCCAAGTTCAGAACTTGGTAGATCCACCTAGGGTAGAATACTCATTAAGTGTAAATGTAAATAGAAAGAATGGATTTGAGTGAATTTGAAGGTGAGACATTCAAGGCATGGATGATTGAAAAGGCATCATCTAAGTTAAGGAATTGACTATGATGATATCTTTTAATCATTGTTATAATTCAATCCATTTAGATTTTATTGGTGCACAGTTTGACTATGAGATATGTCAATAAAGATGTTAAGGTAATATTTCTCCAATGGTGAAATTTAAAGGGTGGTGTATACGATACCACCTTTGTTGTATATGATACAATTTGAGGGATGTGAGTCCCAAAACATACGAAGAAAGTGTACATGTTGTTAATGTCCATTCATGAACTAAAACAACATTCTCAATATTGAAATATAAGATTTGATAAGATTGAATCTTATGACTTCATTTGGAATGAAGAAGAACCTTATGTGCATAAGAAGGCAAGTGAGAGTGCCATTATATTCTAGACATTTTAGATAGATGGCATACTACTCATTATGAATGATGTAGGTATGTTATCATCCATGAAGCCTACTTATAAAATATATCCTTCATAATTATTCTTGGAGAAGTTTCCTAAGGATTTAGGTCTATGGAGATAGATCTAAAAGGAATGCTTGGCTTGACCCATTTGTTGTACATAGACACCATAGTCAAAGGGTTTGACATGAAAAATCCTATATAGGTGACTTGCCTATGAGATATGGAGTTTATCTCTTTTAAAGAGAGATGAAATACATGAGTATAGTCTCTTATGCCTTAGTCATAGGGTTTATCATGTATACTATGTACATAGCCTTATATGATTTGTACTCTAAGTGTTATGAGTACTCATTAGGAAAATTCTATGTGAGAGTCACCGGATAATTAAGAAGTATATCCTTAAGTACTTAAAAAGTACCAAGGATGCATTTCTAGTATGGAGGATATGACTAAAAGTTTTGAGTTATACTTAAGCTTTTAGTTCCATATGACTAGTAGTTAGATAACCTTAGGGTACATGTTTACCTAGATGGTGGTGTAGTGAGCTAGAAAAGCTTCATGTTATGAACACTGTAGAGTTTACAAATTATAATTGCTGCCGACTGCTTATGAAGTAGTCTAGATAAAAAAGTTCATCTTATATTAGAGAGTTGTCCCTAATATCTCTGATAATACACCATTATTTTGTAAAAATGATGGACCATTACTTTTGTAGTGGAGCCTTTGTCTCATCAGAAGTTTAAACACTTCTATGACAATACTACTTGATCAGAGTGGTTGCAACTTAAAGAGATATGATTAAAGATAGAGTATCTTAAACTATAAACATTGTAGATCCACTAACTAAGGCCCTGACTCAAAGTGTGTTTGAATGTCACCTTGGGCTGATGGAGATCAAACATGTGGGTGATTGGCTTTAGTGCAAGTAGAAAATTGATAGAAATGTATGCCCTATAAGTCAATCATATGTGATATGATTTTATATTTCTTGTAATATCTTATTCAGTATTAATGGCATTATCTTCATTACTTACAATATCTAAATGCGTCTATCGTAATGAAGTCCTAGGTTGCATGCAATTATAATTGAATCATGATGAGATCATGATAATGAGACCATTAAAATTTGGGGCCTAAACCCTTATTTCATTGGCAACATCTCTTTTAGACCATTAAAATCAAGTTGAATCATTCATTTGGATGAACCGAAGAGGTTACTGGAAATCTGAAGATGAGTTGTTGATCCCTAGTTGAATTTCGGTGTGCTGAGCATGGACCATTATGTCATGTCCTTTTGTCGAGTCATTGTACATTTTTTGTTTACCATTAGGATTTCCTAGTTGCTGTTGTCAACTCCGAAAATTTGATGGGCCTCTCCTTTTCAAGGAAGTTTGTGAATCTGGATCGTCACGACAAGAGGGGATGAGAAATAAAGAAGAAAACACGGAAAGCAACTCTCACCTCGGTCCCACACTCACATTGATCTCCGAGCTTTCATCCCTTGGCGTCTCTCAATCACCAAAGAGATGGTTTGGGTCAAGTGGGAGGAGGATAAGAAGTAGAAAATTAAAACATGTGGTCACCAGGAACCGCGGGTTCCTATTTATGAAAAAACGATGACTATGTGTACCTTAGCGTGAAGAGTGCGGGTCAAAGCTTCTCCTTCTTCGGCCGGCCGATGAAGAAGAATCCTCAATGCGTGGGTGCTTGATTTCCTATGCAACTAGACAAACAAATATATGAAAAGACTATTAGAACTAGACAAAGTGGAGTATATGTAAGAAAAATGACATAAAACACACAATCGACTAAAAACTGACCGGATTCGGGTTATCTCTAACCCCTCTTTTTTATTTTTGGATTAACAAAATAAAAAAATGAAAAAAGATGTAAAAATGATTGAAGGATGGAGAATCACGAAACAAAGATATAGGAAAAAGAACAGAAAGATTATGATAAGTATAGAGAGAGATATGGCCAAATATGGGTTGTCGAAAAAGCCGAGCAGCAGTCCAGGATCTGCCAGGAGTGACTTTGCTTATGCGCTTGTCATGACCAGCCCCAACCTCTGAATCTTGTGCTGTCAATTGTAAACTGAATAAGACTTGGAGAGGAAGAACTTTGATGTTGAGAGCTCGGGTAGAAGACATCCACACGCTGCTGTAGAAGCTGAAGAAGAGAGACCTGGCAGATCACCTGCAGACCAGCCTTCCTCTCTCCTGAACCAACTTTTCTCTCTCTAAAAACTTGAAATTCTCTCTCTAAAAATCACAAAATGGATGCAGGAGGGATCTTGGACGTCTTGAGATGCTCGGGGGGTCACGTACATGCCTCTAGAACGACCGGAATCAGAGTCTATTTATAGGAGAATAGCCGGTCCAATCTTGGCTAAAAAACATGTCACCTTGCTCCCTACCCTAGGGTGCATGTGCCCCACTGAGGGGCGCATGTGCCTCCAAGTGGGGGTGCATCCTATCCACCCGAAAAATTTGGTCCGATCTGATCAAAAAATTCTATCCGATCCGTTCAGAGGTAGAGTTCTGGTTGAAAACTGGTTCCCTCATGCCCTCGATCGGGGGCACAAGGCCACGTGCCTCAGGGGCAGGGTGCATGATCACGTGCCCTGGATCTAGGGCACATGTGCCCAGGGACCAGGGCGCATGGGACTGTTTCTGTGCATCTTTCTTCTGGAAGCCATTGTGGACACTCCCGAACTCAGAATTCGACGCTGTTTGTTGTGTTGGAAAGATAACAGGCCGAAGAAGCTTTATATAGTAACGGATCAGCCATAACACCCTCCAATGCTTCATAATTTTATCCGGAAGTTAGGCCAGTGAACAAAAGATCCGATACTGGTAGGAATGATTCTGAAGGCCAACCGAAAAGACATGGCATGAAAAAAACTTGTTTGGAATGTGAGTCTGACCATAACCTTCAATGCATGATTATTAGGCATTGGTCATTCAGCCAATTTCCATGTTTACACGATTTACGTATGGCTTTCGCTCAAAAATTATGGCTTTGTGCAGAAAACTTCAGAAAATATCTGATTTCGTTCGGTGAAGCTCCAAATCAACATTAAAAGGACCCGGCATCATTCTAAGATTAATCACACATATTACTTTATAAAACATGAGTTTCATGCTCTGAATTAGGCAAATTTGGCGTGTCTACAGCCGTCAGGTTATTCTGATCAATAATAGGGTGGCATAGAGCATACTGGAGTTGTCCTATCATTTTTTGTCGTCAACCCAAGTTGTACATATTGCTACTGGCTTTTCTAGTCATTCCAAGTATTTTGGGTTGTCCCTATCTTTTCCAAACATTTCTTCGAGTTTTCTAGGATCTTCCCATCACTTTCGGTCACCAACCTGAGTTGTACAGGTTGCCACCAGCATTTTCGATCATTCTGAGTATTCTGGGTCATCCCTGGCTCTTCCAGGTATCTTTCTAAGTTTTTTAGATCCACCCATCATTTTCGGTTGCCAACTCGTGTTATACAGGTTGTTGCCGGCTTTTTCGGTCATTTTGAGTATTCTGGTTCATCCCTGACTCTTCCGAGCACCTTACTGAGTTTCTCAGGTTATTTTCATCATTTTTGGCCATCAAGCCGAGTTGTATGGGTTGCCACCAACTTTCTGGGTCATTCTAAAGTTTTCCACGTTGTCATCACTTTTTCGAGTTTTGGATCACCATCCGGGCCTTCGACGCCACCAGGAGGATAAATTGGAAGTTACAGCCTCATACATAAGTCTTAGGATGAGTGCCTTTTGGTTTACTAACTTGAGGAGCTGCGGTTAAGAGCCCTCTTTTCAATGCAACAAATAGGAGTCAAATTGGACATGCTGTTTGCAAGTTACGACTCACGGAACACGCGTGTGTAAGAGAGAGTGTACCGTGCCCCCGAACTGGGGGTGCGGTCACCATGCCCTCATAGTGAGAGTGCAGCTTGCGCGCCCTCAGACCAAGAGCATGGTTTGCGCACCCCCAGTCTGAGGGCACATTCAGTTCCAAAATCTAGAAATTACCCCGATTTGGGCTACTAAACTAATTTTTAGAAAGTTTCCTTCTCTTAAAACGCTTATTTTGACTGCACCCCTGAGTCAGAGGCGCATTCATTTTGTCAACTGCTATTTTTAGTAATTTACTAGAATCTTTTTGAGGTTTTTAGCAATGACATGCCGAACGCGCCCTCTAAGTGGGGGTGCGCTCACTGTGCCCTCAACCGGAGGGTGCGGCCTGCGTGCCCCCAAATAGGGGGCCAGTCGGTTAATTTTCATGTTTTGCACTGGTTTTGATCCTCTATAAATTCTGGCCATTGGGGTACAATCTAAGACTCTTCTCCTCATCTTACAGCCACCTTAGGCTCATCCCAACCTCTCGGAATCATCCTCTCTTCATCCCAGAGTCTGGAGATCATCCCAAAGTTAAAAGAAGTTGGTCTAAGTTCCAACGTGCTGCTTTTGTGATCATCAACTTATACAGATATCCCTGATAATTTTGTTGGCCAAGCTTACTTCATAAGAAGGGTTCTTCATCGAGCTATCTTTCATCTCTAAGAAATGGATATTGATTCTAACATTGCCTCAGCTCATGATGGCTTCTACACCGATGCTGCGCAGACAGATCCAAAGTTTCTTTTTCTTGGTCATCGTCTTCTCAGTCAAATTCATTGCACTTACTTAAAAATTCAGCATATGCATTTTTCATAGAAAATTTTTCATGGTGAGTCCCCTTTTGTTTCCAATAAAAATCATTTAATTCCAATATCTGTGGTACCCATAGCACATCCTACATCGATGTTGCTCCAAGAGTTTCAGAATTTCACTGTCTAAGATCTAGCTTATCAAGTAAATTAAGGTTATCTATCATAAAATTCAATCAAAAGTGTTTTAATCTAAAATAATCCATCGCAAGTCTTCTTTATTTTGAAATAAATTAGAGTCTATTCTAATTTTTTTATTGTCTATGGTGATCACTTCAATAAAGTCACGCAATATGGTACTGTTTCCAATTTTATTTCACTTCCATAATTTCTATAGGTATAAAAAAAATATTGAGAAGAATTTATCAACTTAGAAACTCTTTCTATTTAAGTCTTCTATCTATTGCAACAAACGTCACTCAATTTTGACATTAGGACTGCTCATGGCGATCTCTACATCAAAGCTGCGCGAAACAGTGCCACCGCGCCCCTAGACCCAGGGCGCACCCACCGTGTCCTCATGTCAAGGGCACGGTCACCCCAGTGCTCTGTCCGGCTAGATCAGTGATATCTCACCCATTTTAGCTCCGATTGAGCCGTTCAAGTTTCTACCTCTGTCTTTCATCCAACATCATTTATAAATCATTTATATTTAGTTTTTGTATCATATCATATATCATAAAAAAACAAAAAAAGGGTTAGGGCTCGCCCCAATCCAGTGTGTTCAACTCTGATTGCTCTTTTTATTATCTTCCTTATTACAGTTCATATACTTCCCATAGTTCTAATCGTTTCTTTCACTTGGTTTATTATTTTAGTTTCATAGATACAACAAGCTAGCTTTGGTTGGAGACTCTCCCTCATCGGCCATTTGACGAGGAAGAAGGTTGAACCCGAACATCAAGCTTCCGCGCTAAGGTACACACGATCAAATCTTTCTCTTATTTCATTTAAATTAGAACCCGTAGTTCCTGGCGATCACATTTTCATTTCTTCATGTGTTAAGTTTATTTAATCTTTACTCTGTCGACTCCAGAAACGGGTTCCGGATCAGCACCTCAAGAGAAGGTGATGATAGATGGAATAGGAGAAAAGGGAGTGAATTGAAAAATACTCGAAAAGCAGTAAAAGGTCCTCACCTTGGTCCCACACTCACATGGATCCCCAAACTTTCATCTCACGGCGTCGCTTGAGCACCGGAGACGGTTCAGGTCATGTGGGAGGAGAGTGAGGAATAGAATAACTTAGAACATGATAAGAGAAATTGTGGTCGCCAGGATCCGCGGGCTCTGCTTTATGTAATGAAAATAGAAAGAAGTTGACCGTGTGTACCTTAGCGCGGGAGATGATATGTGGGTTAAACCTTCTTCCTCGTCGGTCGGCCGATGAGGGAGAGTCCAACCGATGCTAGCTTGATCAATCTGTGCAACTTAAGACAATAAAACAAATGAAGAGTTTGATTAGACTTGTGAGAAGCATCGTAACTATAGAGAGAAGATGAGAAAGAAGCAATTGGTATCGAACTCACTGGCTTCGGGGTTAGCCTTAACCCCTTTTTTGTGTATTTTTTTTGATATAAAATTATGCAAAAACTAAATAAAAATGATGATAAAATGATCCTAGATGAATGACGAAGACATAGAAACTTGAATGGCTCAAATTGGAGCTAAAACAGAAAAGATATCACCAATATGGCTGGATAGCACACTGGACTGAACGTGCCCTAGGTTTGACGGCGCGGTGAGCGCACCCTAGGTGTGAGGGCGCGGTCTGCGCGCCCTTGGTTCAGGGGCACGTTGCACTGTCTGGCGCAACTTCGGTGCAGAGCTCGGCACGGGGAGTCCCTATTTTAGAATTGAGTTCCGTTTGTTGAAGTAGACAGAAGACTTAGAGAGAAAGATTTCTTATGTTGATAACCTCTCCAGAATCCGCCTGTACAAGTCTTTAAAAATTCTGAAAGTGGATGGATGTGAAAAGTAAAACCTGGATGCGCACCCTCAGTGCAGCAATCGTCACAAATAAACGGCAAGTCAGAATCGAGTGCCATCAGTTGCAGATGAAAGAGGACGAAGAGAGGAACAACTCCTCTATTGAAGACTTTTGTAGCAGGAGTCTTGGATTTTCTTCAGAAGTCAATGAAGTCGGTTGATGCAGAACACACGAATCGGGCTTTCTCTTTCACTTCGGGATCGATCTCTCGACGTCGGATCGGCTTTGGACATCGAGACGGCCTTGGGAGAGAGCTTGGACAACCTCAGGACAAGCTAGGCATGGGGGATTAACCTTAGGTCATTGAGAATGGCCCTCAATTTATAGGGATGAAACCGGTGCAAAAAATGGAAACTACACCGACCGCGCCCCCGCTTTTCAAAGAAGGCGGCGCAGGACGCGCCCTCAAACCAGGGGCACGCAGGGCGCGCCCACAACCCAGGGGCATGGTCTATGCGCCCCCCTATTTCAAAGGAAGCAGGGGGCGCGTTACGTGTCTCACTGCTAAAAATCGATGGAATCTTCTAGAAATTGCTAAAAAATTGACTTGACAAACGTAACTCGCCCCCGAACTAGGGGCACGGTACAAATAATCAAAAATCATCGACGGTAACCTTCCAAAAATCCAGTTTAGAAGGTGTAAACCGGGGAAATTTCCGATTTTCAGAAACTGATCGCGCCCCCGCGTTTCAAAGAAAGCGGGGGCTCGCAGGGCGTGCCCCCAGTTAGAGGGCGCGCAGGGTGTCGACTCCAGAAACGGGTCCCGGATCGGCACCTCAAGATAAAAAGGTGAAAGATGGAATAGGGAAAAAGGGAGTGAATTAGAAAACACTCAGAAAGTGGTAAAGACTCCTCACCTCGGTCCCACACTCACATTGATCCCCGAACTTTCATCTCACGGCGTCGCTTGAGCACTGGAGATGGTTCGGGTCATGTGGGAGGAGAGTGAGGAGGAGATGAAATTAAAGCATGAGAAATGTGGTCGCTAGGAGCCGCGGGCTCCAATTTATAGGATGTAAATTAAGAAGTTGAGTTGAATTTGACCGTGTACCTTAGCGTGGGAGAAAGTGTGTGCGGGTTCAACCTTCTTCTTCTTCGGCCGGCCGATGAAGAAGAGTCCAACCGATGCTAGCTTGATGTATTTGTGAAACTTAGCGTGGGAGATTGGGATGTGAGTTCAACCTTCTTCTTCTTAAGCCGGCCGATGAAGAAGAGTCCAACCAATGCTAGCTTTATGTATTTGTGCAACTGATAAGCCGGATCTTGGGCAGTGAAGTTCTGGAAACTCCCAGCACAATGTCGATGTAGGACATGCTATGGGAACCACAGATATCCAAATTGAATGATTCTTGTTGTAGATAAAAGATAACTAACCGGGTAACAATTTCTATGAAGGATGAATAGGTTGAATCCACCATTAAATGTACTTAAATTGACTGATAAGATGATGACTTAGAAGAGAACACTTCGGATCTGTCTGTGCAGCTCCGGTGTTGAAGCCATAACAAGCAGAGTAAATGTCAGAATCGATCTCTGTTTGTTGGAGATGAAAGATATCTCGATGAACCACACTTAGTATGAATGAAGTCAGGACAGAAAATGACTAGAAATATTTTTACAAGCCGATGATCAGCAGTACAGCACGTTGGAGCATAGACCGGCTTCTTCTTCACTTTGGGATGATCTCCGGGCACCGGGACGAAGATAGAACTATTTGGGGAGATTGGGAAGAGCCTAGGGTGGATGGAGGACGAAGAGATAAGTTCTGGAGGATGGGGATGCCCTTATTAGGTCGTTCATATGAGTCTCCCTTTATAGGGGATGAGAACCAGGTCAAAAAATAGCAACTTTTGATACATCCGACCATAGGTTGGATTTCCTTCAATTAATGTTGCTAATTTTCATCCTGAGGCATATAGAAACTTACCCAAATGATTGAAAGAGATTTTAAACCGTGGATCACCTTCCCCATGCTCAAAATATGTCTCCACTTGATGAGGAAACAAATCTGGTCCAAAAATGGCAAGTCTTGATATACAAGACAACAAGTTGGATTGCCATCATTAGATGATGCTAATTTCGACCATGAAGCTTCTAGATGCTATAAAAAGTGATATGGAGGAGGAAAAAGGAAAGTAAGGTCGTGAATTGGTCAAATATGTGCACAATGGGCTGGGCTTGCATGCAATTGGGCTTGATTGGTGCTGCGTGCAGACAGAACTGCGCATATGACTTCCAAAGGGCGCTGCAGACAAATGGGAGATAAGAATTGAATGCTGTTTGTTGTAATGGAAAGATAACTCAGAGAAGAAGATTATTCATGTTGAGGACTTATTCATTATATGTCCACATAATCCTGTGAAAAATTTTCAAATAGATGATATGCTGGGAAAAGCATAATCTGGCACACCACCAAGAGTCTCTTGTTCGGCAAACACGGATTTGATTAGAAATTAGAAAATCATCCTCATATTTCCAATAAGCACCTCAGCTCATCCAAAAGGGTGGTTCATCATGATTTTGATGGTCTAAAAGAGATGTTGCCAATGGAATAATGGTTTAAGCTCTAAATAAGGCCAAATTGGCGTGTCTACAGCTTGCCTCGCCTTGATGTCGGCTTTGCAAGGGAATGGCATGTAGCGTAGAGGAGTGAAAAGTAGAGAAAGCATAGTGAACCGAGATGGATCGTAGTGAAATGTAGTGGAGTGAAATGGCGATGGACTGAAAAGGTGGCATGAAGGTGTAGATATAGACACGCTCAACGACCAGATTCGGCAAGACGAATCTCCTCAAGTCTCCTGATTAACCGCCATGTTTCATCAAGTCTTCCTATGTTCGATTGGTAAGAGATGTGCCATTGGCACGAGAGAAGAATAGCCAACCCCCAGCGCAGTGGGGAGTCCCCGAAACATGGGTTCGTAGGTTCATCATCAGTTGGTAACCCGATCTTTGCGGTGTTCCTGTACTGTGATGGGCTAAAGTTTTAAAAAGAGATTTGTTTTGAAAAAGTAAAAGAATA
Organism: Cryptocoryne crispatula var. balansae; assembly: GCA_036172225.1. Lineage (NCBI taxonomy): Eukaryota > Viridiplantae > Streptophyta > Magnoliopsida > Alismatales > Araceae > Cryptocoryne > Cryptocoryne crispatula. The sequence goes on along the minus strand of CM069923.1, from coordinate 16,134,265 downwards.
CCAATCGAGCACATTCAGGCTCTTAGATTCATTTAAGTCTTCCATGAGACAAGATTCGATTCGGAATGGAATGATCTCAGATTCTGAAAGGCAAATGTTTAAGCATAGACCGTGAAGATAATGACGGTGCAAGTTCTGATCAAAATAGAAGGCCCTTGGCGGGATGAATTGGCTGCCATGGTGGGATGAATAACAAAGAAGTGTTGCCATGGCCATAGTGGTGATGGAGGATTTGGAGGCATAAGGCGATTACCGAACATAGTGGGATTAACAGACACGGTGGGATATTAGAAAGGTTGGTGGGACTAGAAAACACAGTGGGATTAGAAAACACAGTGGGATTAGAAAACATGATGGGATTCAGGATACAAGAGGGTGAGAAGGTGAATATTTTAAAAGAATGTATGAAATGATCATGAAAAATGCAATGCAACTAATACTATATGATGCATGCTGGGCTCAAGAAAATAAAAACAAAACTTGTCTAACAATTAGTTGAAGATATAGATTGTCTATGAGGTCAGGATACCCATTTGGGAACCATCGTCCCTCACTGCACAATTTTGGCTTATCCGTGAGCACAAAGAATGACCTAACCGTCGTGGATTTTGATGAAGGGGATCTCGGGCCTGGTCTTCTTTGCATTCACGGTCTTCAACATCAATGCATAAAATAAATAGTAATGCACCTAATATATGCTAAGAAAGGAAATGATAACGGTGAGTTTGCGGTGTGATGACATGCATTCTCACAAAAGAGTTCATGTGTCCAAATGAGGGCACAAAGCAAAAGCTTCTCGGCAAAGTTGAGGCCGAGGTAATGATGACACCTCCTCCTGAGAATCCTCAGGGGAGGGAAGTGGCGAGCATCACCTTATTGAAGTCTTGCAAAGAAAGCTCCTTGGTAGAGTTGAAGCCGAGGTTATGGTGACACCTCCTCCTAAGAATCCTCAGGGGAGGGAAGTGGCGAGCATCGCCTTATTGAAATCTTGAAAATGCTCCTCGACGAAGTTGAGATCGAGGTCATGGTGGCACCTCCTCCTAAGAATCCTTAGGGAGGGAAGTGGCGAGCTTCGCCTTGTTGTGAAGTTCTCCTCATTTGTTCTTCGTGCCTGAAACACTAGAAAAAGGAGATTAGAATGCCAATATGACTTATCCCCCTTGCAAGTTGCAGTATGTCTTGACCTTTGTCAAGGGGTGTAAAGTTTTTCTTGAGCCTGAAACACTTAGAAGGAAGAGATTAGAACAACAATGCGGCTTATCCCCCTTGCAAGTTGCAGTATGCCTTGACCTTTGTCAAGGGGTATAGCCTTCTTAGGAGTGTAAAAATCAAGTAGCAAATATGCAATGAAGAATTTGAAACATGAGAGATTGAAAGTAAATATGAATGTAAAGACGAAAATTCAAACCAAGCATGGTGATAAAATATTTTAAAAAGTTTGAAAATTTTTGTTGAATTTGAAAAGAAGTTTTCTTTTTTGTTGAAAAGATTCAATTTTTTTGGGATTTTTGAAAAATCTATTTTATTTTTTTTGAGTTTTTGAAAATATTTATTTTTTTTGAGTTTTTTAAGATATTTAACTTTTTTGTAGTTTTTTTTGAAAATATTCAACCTTTTTTTGGAGTTTTTGAAATGTTCAACTTGTTTTTTGAGATTTTTTTTTGAAAATATTTTTTTTTGGAGAGAAAAATCAGTATTGACACAAGTTCTCATTACTTGGTTGTTTTTTCTAGGTTCGTTGGTAGACACCATGTGCAAAATGGGGTTCCTTACCCAAAATCTTTCCGACATTCAACCTTTGATCGGCTAGAGTTTAGCTTTGATTTGGTTGGTTCACCCACACCTTGGGGGTAAGAATGAAGAATTGAGGGAAAGTCCTTGATAGGCTTTGGAGATGTCGAGAGGGATTTCTCTACTCGCACCCAATTGCCCGTTGGGGTTCGACCTCTTTGGGTCTTTTCTTCTTTATTGACAAACCTATTTTTGTGGCAAACATTCGGATAGGTGCTTTGACCTGTGGGGTCATTGCCCATCTTTACGTGCCTTTTTTTTCATTTTCTGCATTTTTGGGTACTCATTCAGACAGGACCATATTTGTTTAAACCTGTGGGGTTCATTGCCCATCTTTTGGCACCCATTTTTTTTTTAGAAGTTGGACCTTCTGAGACGGCCTCCTACTAGGGCAGCGGATGCTTTCAATACTCTCCCCCTCTAATCCCCTTCACCTATCTTGGACCGAACAGAAGAGAGTAGGGTGAGGGTTTTCCTTCCATCTCTAAGCTTTGCCTAGCTTCTCTCGGGTGTTGGGTCATCTGGATTCTGGGATCAGGACGTGTTGTGTGTGTAGAATGGTATCTACTCTCGACTCCTAGACAACAACCTAGGACATGTGGACTCAAGTCATACTGGTAGTTCTCTCCATTTTTGAGGTAGATTACATTCCATAGGTGAATAAATTGCAAACATGCCTTGCAACGTAAAGAATTTGTTTAATAAGAACAAGGTAGCTACAAATATCGTCAGTCATGAATTTCTCTCAATTAAAATTGTCATGTGAAATTCAAGATCATTTTTTTTTTTAAATATTGCTTTGCAGATGACATAATGATGATGAATGCAATTTCATGTAATACCTGAGAGAAGAAGAAGTTCATTGCTGATGACGGCTTTGCTTGTGCTTGCCTTGCTTGTCTGCCATGCCTTGCCTTGCCTTGCCCAACTGCTTCCACTGTTGATATCCACCATATTGCATTGGATTGAAGATTCATAGTCATAAGATGAAGTGAAAATGTGGAGGATATAATTTAGCATGGCGGAGTCAAAATTAATGATGTAAAAGGCAAAGATTGTGGTATCACTCAGGAAATTTCTCTACATTGATTTTTTTTTTTGAAAATAAAATTTTGAAAAGGAAAGAGGATGCAAAAAGGAAAAAAACATGTTTGAAAACAAAAGTGTGCTAAAGTGGGCTCTTGGGCCGAAGAGTTGATAGTGGGCTTGAACGCCCGGGAAGGGTTGGAATCAAGGGGCATGTGGGCCCAAGAGTTGAATGCGAGCCAGAGGGCCCAATTGATGTTGATGGGCTTGAGGGACTAACTAGAGGTGATGGGCTCAAGGGCCTAACTAAAGGTGATGGGCTCGATGGCCCGATTGAAGGTTGAGCTCAAGGGACCCAACGAAAAGAATGGGCATGTGGACCCGATTTAGGTGATTGGAAGTATGATTGTGATTTGGAAGATTTGTGATGGGCTCGTGGGCACCATCGAAGAGTATGGGTGCGTAATCCCAAAGTTGAAGAAGTGGGGGCACGGGGGCCCAATTTCAAAGAAGTTTGGACACGCGGGCCCAATGGTGAAGAAATGGGGGCATACAAGCCCGAAGTTGAAGGAGTGTGGGCATGTGTGCCCGAGTTTGTTGGAAGGTGGGCACGTGGGCCCGATTTAGAAGAAATTTGGGCACATGGGCCCGGTTGTAGAAAAACATGGGCATGTGAGCTTGGTTGAGGTGAATTGCGGGCACGTGGGCCCGATATAGGTGAATTGTGGGCACGTGGGCCCGATTTAGAAAAATTAAGGGCATATGGGCCCGATTGGGGAGAATTATGGGCACGTGGGCCCGATGGAAGGAAAGGGGCACGTAGGCCCAGTTGGGGAAAAGGGGCGCATGGGCCAAGTTGAAGGAAAGGGGCATGTAAGCCTGATTGATTAAAAGAGGCACGTGGGCCCAGTTGAAGAAAAGGGGGATAAGAGCCCGGTCGATTAAAAGGGGCACATGGGCCCGGTTTGATAAAGGGGGCATGTGGGCCCGGATGATGGAAAGGGGCACATGGGCCCAGTTGATGAAAAGGGGCGTAAGAGCCTGAGAAAGGGGCATAAGGGCCCAGTTGAGTGGGATAAAGTGTGGGCCGTGGCCCTAAGATTGACAGATTTTGGGCCCATGGGCACGATTGATGGTTGTAAGTAGGATAAAGAAAGGGCGGTGGCCCTAAGATTGAGGAATTGTGGGCCCATGGGCCCAATCGTTGATTTTGAGAAGAATAAAGAAAAGGTCGTGGCCCTAAGATTGATTGATCTGGGCCCATGGACCAGATTGTTGCTTAGGAGAAGAATGGGGTAAGGGTCGTGGCCACTAAGATTGATGCTAAGGGATTTGCCTCGCCTTCTTTGGAGGAGGTCCTAGTATCCCCTTGCTAAGGTCTACATCCTTCAGGAGGCTTATCGATTCATTCTCTATTTCATTGACCAATTCAGTCTCCTTACTTCCCAGTTCAGGGGTCAATTCAATCTGACCATCTTCATTGATCAATTCTAATGATGGTAATAGTTGATCAATGCCTGATAAATCTTGCCTAGTCCATCATTGGATTGACAATCAACTAAGTTTATGATTCCTTCATCTAAGCTCCCTATAGCAGGCTTCTCCTCAGGATGTTCTATGGAAGAGGGCATGCCTAGTCTAGGGGATTCCAAAAAGGTAGAAGGGTTTGGTTCGACCTCCCCTACTAGCTGACTTTGATCTTGAGATATAGCAATGACATGCTGAAAAGCTGATTCCTCTGCCATGGCAGGAGCACAAATGGTTGGAGTGATTGATTCCTCTACTAGGGCAAGAGCATGAAGGGTTAGAGGGACTGAATCGTCTACCATGGTAGGAGCATAAAAGGTCAGAGTGACTGGTTCCTCTACCAAGGCAGGAGCAATAGAAGAAATAAGGGCCTTAACCAACTTAGGGTGAACCCTATTTTGAGGGGTTGATTGAATAGCCAAGGGTTGTTTAATTGGTGTTGGCATAGTAGTTGGTTCAGGCTGAAGAGCTATTGGTAAACATGGTTGAGGAGTCAAGGCTTGAATGGTTAGCTGAGGGGTTGTTGGTGGAATAGGCTGAGAAGCTAAGGGCCAGATGGTTGGCCGAGGGGCCTTTGGACATGTTGGTGAGGTCAAAGGCTGGGGAGCTCGTTTTGGTAATGAAGTATTTACACAAGCGACAAGGGGAACTTGATTGTGCTCAGTTGGTTTCGCCATTGACTTGGGTTGCATGACTGGCTGAGGTTGGGGCATGGGTAGCCTAATCAACTGGCATCGAGGAGTCGGCTGAAGATGATGATCTGGATGAGGTTGGAGAGGGCTCCTAGGTTGGTGCATAGCATCAATGTTCTTCTTAGCCATGGGCCTCAATTCATCACGATATTGTATTAATTCCATGTCTCTTTTTGCTTCCCCAATTATTGAATAGCCTGGCCCATATCGTTTGAAGAATTTGGCCTTGACAATTTCGAAATCCCATATCTCTACTTCGTTCAATGAAAAAAACCAATCTAGGGCTACACCCTCTAAAGATCTCCTAAAAAGAAAGGCAAGGGTCTTTTTATCATTATGCCATCGAGATGATTTGCTTAGGAAATCATTGACATGGGTGAAGGGATCACCTGAGCCATTGTAGCGATGGTAGGTTGGCATTTGTGATTGGGGGATGTAGATAGTATAGAGGGGGAATTCGATGGTTTCTTTATCCTTGGCAACAGGTAGGGAGGAATTCACCAGGGGGTGTGCATGTGGTACCTGGATGGGAGAAAGGTGGGTTGGTGTGCGAGCTGAAGAATGACCCACAATGGGGTGAGTAGGTAAAGTAACATGGCAGGGCTGCCCAGGTGGGGTTATGGTAAGAGGTCGAACTGCCGATTGGAGAGGTGAGGCAGCTCGATTGACTTTGGCTGGACCTTGATTAGCAGGCATCTTGCCCTTCACTAGAGATTGTATGAATGACAAGGTATTGGGATCAAGATGAAAAGATAGATCCTTAAGAGCTTGTTCTATACTAAATGAAACAGACTGATGGGCATCCCCTTGCACTTCAGGTTCCATAGCAGCATTGGCATGGCTCTCAGGTTGTTGTTGGAGCTTGTAGAGACCTTCCCCGTACTCTTGTTGCTTGTAGTAGTCCGACCTCCCAACGTGGCTTCCAGACTTTAGCATCATGGGCATCCTATCGATATTTCTTCAAAGATGGTTAAAAAAGAGAGCAATCAAAGCACACAATTGAAGATATTTCTTTTATGTTTTGTTTTGTTTGATTTTGTTTTGTTTCAATTGGTTGTTTGGAAAACAAGTTGAACACAAAATTAAAGAGCTTTTTTTGTTTTGTTTTTTTAGGTGTTTTGCAAGAAGAAATTTTTGATTGTTTTCAATTTTTGGTGAGCAAGCAAGTTATGCAAACAAGGTTTTAAAATGACTACTCGACAATTTTTGGGTTGAAACCATAGATTAGATAGATTGTTAGCAATTGTTCACTCGAATGGGTATGGTTCCTATTGCTTCAATCTTCAAGACCTAAGGTTATCACTCAATCACCACGAGTAGGAACTTGGGTTCTTCGGGTTTTGGGAAAGTGGTACAACCGGCCCAATCGTGAGGAGAGGAATACTCCACGGATGGGGACTTACGGAGGTCTTGATGGAAACCACCAAATCAACTAGGAAGGAATATCCCAGAAGAGAGGTAAGAATCCACCAAGAAGGTGTTTGGAGGGTGAGGGTGTGTTGGGAAAGAGAGCCCCCGCCTCGAATGCCCTACGGATTGGAGCAAGTCCGGTACCCGATGCAAAGCTAATGCAAAAATGAAAAATGGAGGGTAGAAGGAGAAGAAGCAATCAATATGCAAACATGAATGAAAGCTATTAAATAAATCAAACAAGTGAATGCAAGCAAGACAAGCAATGATAGAGTAAACAAGTAACTAGCAACTAACAACTAAAAGGTGGTTCGCGCGGGAACCGGTTTGTGTTGGAGTGTTCAAGTGGGGACAAATATGAAGTAAAGGTAAAAGGATGGTCCACGCGGGGACCGATTTTAAAATAAAGTGGCTCACGCGGGAGCCGAGTTTTGAAAAGGTAGGTGGTTCACGTGGGAACCGGTTTTTGAAGGAAAAGGGGTGGTTCACGCGGGAACCGGTTTGTTTGATTGAAAAAGGAAAGAGGGGGGCCACGCGGGGCCAATCTAATTGGTGCAAAGGGGTGGTCCATGCGGGGACCGATCTGAAGGTAAGTTGGTTCACGTGGGAACCGAGTTGGAAAAGAAAGGTGGTTCACGCGGGAACCGGTTTTTGAAGGAAAAGGGGTGGTTCACGCGGGAACCGGTTTTTGTGAAGAAAAGGGTGGTTCACGCGGGAACCGGTGTAAGAGTTGACAAAATGTAAAGAGAGCCACGTGGGGCCAATCTAAAGGTGCTGCAAATGGGTGGTCCACGCGGGGACCGATCTGAAAGTAAGTTGGTTCACGCGGGAACCGAGTTGGAAAAGAAAGGTGGTTCACGCGGGAACCGGTTTATAAGAAGAAAAGTGGTTCACGCGGGAACCGGGCTGAAATTAAAGACAAGAAATCAAGTCCACATGGGGGACAATCTTAAAGGAAGAGTAATCAGCAAGTTTTTAAAGGTAAATTGACATGGAAAAGGGTAAAGGACAAGCCGGTTCACGCGGGAACCAAGTCGGAAAACAACTAGTTGCACGGATCAATCAACCTAGCACGGTTGAAGACATTGGTTGTCCCACCGTGGTCGCCAAAAAGCTGTCAACTCCAGAAACGGGTTCCGGATCGGCACCTCAAGAGAAGGTGAAAGATGGAATAGGAGAAAAAGGGAGTGAATCAGAAAACACTCGGAAAGCGGTAAAGACTCCTCACCTCGGTCCCACACTCACATTGATCCCCAAATTTTCATCTCACGGCGTCGCTCGAGAACTGGAGATGGTTCGGGACATGTGGGAGGAGAGTGAGGAGTGAATTAACTTAGAACATGAATAAAAAGAAAGGTGGTCGCCAGGAGCCGCGGGCTCCGCTTTATGGAATAAAAACAAGATTTAGTTAGATTTGACCGTGTACCTTAGCGTGGGAGATCGGGATATGGGTTCAACCTTCTTCTTCTTCGGCCGGCCGATGAAGAAGAGTCTCCAACCGATGCTAGCTTGATAGACCTGTGCAACTGATAAGCTGGATCTTGGGCAGTGAAGTTCTGGAAACTCCCAGCACAATGTCGATGTAGGACATGCTATGGGCACCACAGATATCCAAATTGAATGATTCTTGTTGGAGATAAAAGATAACTCACCGGGTAACAATTTATATGAAGGATGCATAGGTTGAATCTACCATTAAATGTACTTAAATTGACTGATAAAATGATGACTTAGAAGAGAAGACTTCGGATCTGTCTGTGCAGCGCCGGTGTTGAGGCCATAACAAGCAGAGGAAATGTCATAATTGATCTTTGTTTGTTGGAGATGAAACATATCTTGATTAACCACACTTATTATGAAGGAAGTCAGGCCAGAAAATGACTATAAATATCTGTAGAAGCCTATGATCAGCAGTGCAGCACGTTGGAGCATAGACCGGCTTCTTCTTCACTTTGGGATGATCTCCAGGCACCGGGACGAAGATAGAACTATTTGGGGAGATTGGGAAGAGCCTAGGGTGGCTGGAGGACGAAGAGAGGAGTGCTGTAGGATGGGGATGCCCTTCTTAGGTCGTTCATATGAGTCTCCCTTTATAGGGGATGAGAACCAGGTCAAAAAATAGCAAGTTTGATACATCCGACCATAGGTTGGATTTCCTTCAATTAATGTTGCTGATTTTCATCCTGAGGTATCTAGAAACTTACCTAAATGATTGAGAGAGATTGAAAACCGTGGATCACCTTCTCCATGCTCAAAATATGCCTCCACTTGAAGAGGAAACAAATCTAGTCTAAAAATGGAAAGTCTTGATATACAAGACAACAAGTTGGATTGCCATCATTAGATGATGCTAATTTCGACCATGAAGCTTCCAGATACTATAAAAAGTGATATGGAGGAGGAAAAAGGAAGGTAAGGTCGTGAATTGGTCAGATATGTGCCCAATGGGCTGGGCTTGCATGCAATTAGGCTTGATAGGTGCTGCGTGCGGATAGAACTGCACGTCTGACTTCTAAAAGGCACTGCAGACAAATGGTAGATCGGAATTGAATGCCGTTTGTTGCATTGAAAATAGGACTCAGAGTGGAAGATTATTGCTGTTGAAGACTTCTTCATTTGATGTCCACATAATCCTGTGAAAAATTTTCAAATAGAGGATATGCTGGGAAAAGCATAATCTGGCACACCACCAAGAGTCTCTTGTTCGGTAAACACGAATTTGATTAAAAATTAGCAAATGATCCTCATATTTCCAATAAGAACCTCAGATCATCCAAAAGGGTGGTTCATCATGATTTTTATGGTCTACAAGAGATGTTGCCAATGGAATAATGGTTTAAGCTCTAAATAAGGCCAAATTGGCGTGTCTACACAGGGCGCGCCCCCGGGTTGAGGGCGCGTAGGGCGCGCCCTCCCTTTTCAAGGGGATAGGGGGTGCGGTAGACTCTCTCTCTCCTACGCGCGTGTTCCGCGTGCCATAAATTGCAAATGGGATGTCCGATTCGTCTCCCATTTGTTGCATTGGAAAGAGGGCCTTCAACCGCACCTGCTCAAGTTAGTAAACCAGCCAACATGACTTCCAAGACGTTCGCACGGGACTTTGACTACCGGTTTACCGTCTAGAGAAAGGCCAAAAACCGCGGCGAAGATCCAAAAGAGCACGATTCTGGTCGAGGAATCTCGGGTCAACTCGGGATGACTTAAAATGATGACTGAACAAGTCCGGTATGATCAAAAAATCTAAAATCATCGAAAAATCTGAGAATAACCCGGTAAACGTGAACCGAAACTCAGAAAAGCCGTAAAACCCTAAAATTGACCGAAATGGCCGTATGGCCCCGGTTGATGAAATATTCGGCTACGATTGCCCCGGATGACCCAAAAAGACCCAATGATGACCGGAAAGGCCTAACATGTGATCCGGGATAGCCGTGTCAGTACAGATCGAAAAGCCATAACAAAGAAACCGTTATAGACTAACGCCTACTGAAATGACTTGTTGGAAACCCCGAATGTTACGGAACACACACGGGACTCCCGAGATGTTCAAGCATGGACCATTCAAGGTTGATCATCGAGCAGGTTTCGTGTTTTCACGGTTCACGTGTGGCTCTTGCCTGAAGGTTACGACATTATTCCGGAAATCATTGGTCCTTTCCCAACTTACAAGGGGCTCCACCAACATCCTTAGCTCAGCTCCACGAGGTAATCCGAGTCAGGTAATGGTCAAATAAGAATATCACCTATGGAATAAGAGTCTGGGGCTCCGAATCAAGCCAAATTGGCGTGTCTACAGCTTGCCTTGCCTTGATGTCGGCTTTGCAAGGGAATGGCGTGTAGCCAAGCGGAGTAAAACATAGAGAAAGCATAGCGAAGCGAGATGGATTGTAGTGGAATGTAGTGGAGTGAAATGGTGATGGACTGAAAAGGTGGCATCAAGGTGTAGATATAGACACGCTTAACGACCAAATTCGGCAAGATGAATCTTCTCAAGTCTCCTAGTTAACCGCCATGTTTCATCAAGTCTTCCTATGTTCAATTGGTAAGAGATGTGCCATTGGCACGAGAGAGGAATAGCCAACCCCCAACGCGGTGGGGTGTCCTTGAAACATGGGTTCGTAGGTTCATCAGCCGGTAACCTGATCTTTGCGGTGTTCCTGTACTGTGATGGACTAAAGTTTTAAAAGAGATTTGTTTTGAAAAAGTAAAAGAATACCAATCGAGCACATTTAGGCTCTTAGATTCATTTAAGTCTTCCAAGAGACAAGATTCAATTCGGAATGGAATGATCTCAACTTCCAAAAGGCAAATGTTGAAGCTCAGACCGTGAAGATAGTGACAGTGCAAGTTCTGATTGAATAGGAGGCCCTTGGCAGGACGAATTGACTGCCATGGTGGGATGAATAGCAAAGAAGTGTTGCAATGGCCATAGTGGTGATAGAAATGAAATATTTGTAGGAATTAGGTGATTACCGAACATGGTGGGATTAACAGACACGATGGGATATTAGAAGGGTCGGTGGGACTAGAAAACACGGTGGGATTAGAAAACACGGTGGGATTCAGAATGATCAGAATTAGGATACAAGATTTAGAGATTAGGGTGAGAAGGTGAAGATTAGGAAATGATGTATGCATTGACAAAACAAAATGTAATGCAACTAATGCTACATGATGCATGTTGGGCTCAAGAAAATAAAACAAAACTTGTATAATAAATAGTTGAAGATATATATTTTTTATGAGGTCAAGATACCCATTTGGGAACCATCGTCCTTCATAGTACAACTTTGGGCTTATCCATGAGCATCGGAGATGACCTGATCATCATAGATTTTGATAAAGGGGATCTCGGGTCAAGTCTTCTCCGCACTCACGGTCTTCAACATCAATGCATAAAATAAGTAGTAATGCACCTATGATATGCTTAAAAGGAAATGATAACGGTGAGTTTGCAGTGTGATGACATGCATTCTCACAAAAGAGTTTATGTGCCTTGATGAAGACACAGAACAAAAATTCCTCGGCAAAGTAGAGGCCGAGGTTATGATGACACCTCCTGCTGAGAATCCTCAGGGGAGGGAAGTGGCAAGCATCTCTTGCAAAAGATTTCTTGGCAAAATTAAGGCCAAGGTTATGGTGACACCTCCTCCTAAGAATCCTCAGGGGAGGGAAGTGGCGAGCATCGCCTTGTTGTGTAGTTCTCCTTGTTTCTTCTTCGTGCCTGAAACACTAGAAAGAAGGAGATCAGAATGCCAATATGGCTTATCCCCCTTGCAAGTTACAGTATGCTTTCACCTTTGTCAAGGGGTGTAAAGTTTTTCTTGTGCCTGAAACACTTAGAAGAAAGAGATTAGAACAACAATGTGGCTTATCCCCCTTGCAAGTTATAGTATGCCTTGACCTTTGTCAAGGGGTTATAGCCTTCTTAAGGGTGTAAAAAAAATAAAGCAGCAAATACACAATGAAAAATTTGAAACATGAGAGACTAAGAATAAATGTAAAGACAAGAATTCAAACCAAGCATGGTGAAATATATATTTTTTTGTTTTGAAAAGTTTGTTGGAATTTGACAAAGAAGTTTTGTGAAAAGATTCAATATTTTTTAAGATTTTGAAATTTTTTTTGGAGTTTTGAGATTTTTTTGAAGTTTTGAAGATATTCAGCTTTATTTTTGGAGTTTTTTGATAATATTATTTTTTTGGAGAGAAAATTCAGTATTGACACAAGTTTTCATCACTTGGTTGTTTTTCTAGGTTCACTGGTAGATACCATGTGCAAAATAAGGTTCTTTACCTAGAATCTTTCCGACCTTCAACCTTTGATCGGCTAGAGTTTAGCTTCGATTTGGTTGGTCCACCCGCACCTTGGGGGGGGGGTTAAGAATGAAGAATTGATAAGGAAGTCCTTGATAAGGTTTGGAGATGTTGAGAGGGATTTCTCTACTCACACCTAATTGCCCATTGGGGTTCGGCCTCTTCAGGTCTTTTCTACATGTGGCACTCACTTTGACAAGTCTTTGACCAGTGGGGTCCTTGACAATATTTTGGTGCCTTTTTTTCATTTTCTACTTTTATGGGTACTCATTCAGACAGGCCCATATTTGTTTAAACCTGTGGGGTTCATTGCCCATCTTTCAGCACCCTTTTCTTTTGAGAAGTTGGACCTTTCGAGACGTCCTCCTACTAAGGCAGTGGATGCTTTTGATACTCTCCCCCTCTAGTCCCCTTTGCCTATCTTGGACCAAGTAGAAGAGAGTAGGGTGAGGGTTTTCCTTCCACCTCTGAGCCTTGACTAGCTTCTCTCGGGTGTTAGGTCATCCGGATTCTGGGATCAGGATGTGTTGTGTGTGTAGAATGGTATCTACCCTCGACTCCTAGACAACAATCTAGAACATGTGGACTTAAGTCATACTAGTAGTTCTCTCCATTTTTTTGAGGCAGATCACATTCCATAGGTGAATCAATTGAAAACATGCCTTGCAATGTAAAGAATTTGTTTAATAAGAACAATGTAGCTTCAAATATCGTCAATCATGAATTTCTCTCAATTAAAATTGTCATGTGAAATTCAAAATCATTTTACAAAAATATTGCTTTGCAGATGACATAATGATGATGGATGCAATTTCATGTAATACCTGAGAGAAGAAGTTCATTACTGATGATGGCTTTGCTTGTGCTTGCCTTGCCTTGTCTGCCATACCTTGCCTTGCCTTGCCCAACTGCTTCCACTATTGATATGCATCATATTGCATTGGATTGAAGATTCATAGTCATAGGATGAAGTGAAAATGTGGAGTATGTGATTTATCATGGTGGAGTCAAAATTAATGATGTAAAAGGCAAAGATTATGGTATCACCCAGGAAATTTCTCTACCTTGATTTTTTGTTGAAAGTAAAACTTGGGAAAAGAAAGAGAATTCAAAAAGAAAAGAAACATGCTTGGAAACAAAAGAGAGTTAAAATGGGCTCTTGGGCCTGTGAGTTGAAAGTGGGCTTGAAGGCCGGGAGTAGTTGGAATCAAGAGGCACGTGAGCCTAAGATTTAAATGTGGGATAGAGGGCCTAGTTGATGTTGATGGGCATGAGGGCCCGATTGAAAGTTGAGCCTGAGGGACCCAATGAAAAGAGTGGGCACATGGACCTGATTTAAATGGTTGGGAGAAAGATTGTGATTTGTGGTGGGCTCGCTGGCGCCATTGAAGAGTATGGATGCGTAATCCCAAAGTTGAAGAAGTCGGGGCACGGGTGCCCGATTTTGAAGAAGTATGGGCACGCGGGCCCGATGGTGAAGAAATGGGGGCATACAGGCCCGATTTAGAAAAAATTTGGTCACATGGGCTGGGTTGTAGAAAAACATGGACATGTGAGCCCGGTTGAGGTGAATTGCGGGCATGTGGGCCCGATTTAAAAGAATTAAGGGCACATGGGCTCTATTGAGGAGAATTATGGGCACGTGGGCCCGATGGAAGGAAAGGGGCACGTAAGCCCAGTTGGGGAAAATGGACATATGGGCCTAGTTGAAGGAAAGGGACATGCAAGCCCGATTGATTAAAAGGGGCATGTGGTCCCGGTTGAAGAAAAGGGGCATAAGAGCCCGGTTGATTAAAAGGGGCACATGGGCCCAGTTGGATAAAGGGGGCATGTGGGCCCGGCTGATGGAAAGGGGCAAATGGGCCCAGTTGATGAAAAGGGGCATAAGAGCCCGATTGACGAAAAGGGGCATAAGTGCCCGAAAATGGGGCATAAGGGCCCAATTGAGTGGGATGGGGTGTGGGCCATGGCCCTAAGATTGACAGATTTTGGACCCATGGGCCTGATTGATGGTTGTGAGAAGGATAAAGAAAGGGTGGTGGCCCTAAGATTGAGGAATTGTAGGCCCACGGGCCCGATCGTTGATTTGGAGGAGAATAAAGAAAGCGTTGTGGCTTTAAGATTGATTGATCGTGGGCCCATGGGCCAGATTGTTGCTTAGGAGAAGAATGAGGTAAGGGTCGTGGCCCTAAGATTGATGCTAAGGGATTTACCTGCATAGTTGGAGGAGGTCCTAGTATCCCTTTGCTAAGGTCTACATCCTTCTGGAGGCTTGTCGATTCATTCCCCATTTCACTGACCAATTCTATCTCTTTATTTTTTTGTTCAGGGGTCAATTCTATCTCCCCAGCTTCAGGGATCAATTCTAATGATGGCAACATTTGATCTATACTTGGAGAATGCTTGCCTAGTCCTTGACAATCAACTAAATTTGTGATCCCCTCACCTAAGCTCCATATAGTAGGCTTCTCCTTAGGTTGTTCTGGGGAAGAGGGCATGCCTAGTTTAGGGGATTCTATAATGACAGAAGAGTTTGGTTCGACCTCCCCTACTGGCTGACTTTGATCTTGAGAGAGAGCAAGGATATGTTGAGGAGTTGATTCCTTTGCCATGGCAGGAGTAAAAATGGTTGGAGTGATTGATTCCTCTGCCAGGGCAGGAGCTTGAAGGATCGAAGTGTCTGAATCTTCTACTACAGCAGGAGCAAGAATAGTAGGAGTGATTGATTCCTTTGTTGAGGCAAGAGTAATAGAAGAAATGATTGGTTGTTGTGAAACCAACTGAAGAGGATCCCTATGCGGTGGGATTGATTGAGAAGCCGGGGTTTGCTCGATCGGCTTAGGATGAATGATTGGCCGAGGGACAGTTGGTGAAGTGGGTTGAGAGGCCAAGGCTTGCGTGGCTAGCTGAGGGGTTGTTGTTGGAATAGGTTGAGAAGCCAATGGTCGGATGATTGGCTGAGGGGTTGTTGGTTAAATAGGCTGAGAATTCGATTTTGATAATGAGGTGTTGGCACAATTGACATGAAGAGCTTGATTGTGCACAGTTGATTGTGCCATTGACGTGAGTTGCATGTCTGGCCGAGATTGTGGCAGGGGTGGCCTAATCAACTGGCGTCGAGGAGTCGGCTGAAGATGATGATCTGGGTGAGGTTGGAGAGGGCTCATAGGTTGGTGCATAGCATCAATGCTCTTCTCAAGCCTGAGCCTCAATTCATCAGAATATTGCATCAATTCCACATCTTCTTTTACTTTCCCAATTGTTAAATAGCCTAGCTCATATAGTTTCAAGAATTTGGCCTTAACAATTTCGAAATCCTATATCTCTACTTCATTCAATGAAAAAAACCAATCTAGGGCTGCACCCTCTACAGATCTCCTAAAAAGAAAGGCAAGGGTCATTCTATCATTCTGCCATCGAGAGGATTTGCTCAGGAAATCATTAACATAGGCGAAGGGATCACCTGAGCCATTGTAGCGATGGTAGGTTGGCATTTGTGATTGGGGGATGTAGATAGTGTAGAGGGGGAATTCGATGGTTTCTTTATCCTTGGCAACAGGTAGGGAGGAATTCACCAGGGGGTGTGCATGTGGTACCTGGATGGGAGAAAGGTGGGTTGGTGTGCGAGCTGAAGAATGACCCACAATGGGGTGAGTAGGTAAAGTAACATGGCAGGGCTGCCCAGGTGGGGTTATGGTAAGAGGTCGAACTGCCGATTGGAGAGGTGAGGCAGCTCGATTGACTTTGGCTGGACCCTGATTGACAAGCTGTGGGAACCTCAGGAATCTTTTTGTTTCTTGGAAAAGATTTTTTGTTTTTGTATGTTTTGAAATATTGACATCCGAATTTTCTAGTAAAGTCAGTGATAGACCATAAAAATACTAGATAGTCCGGGTGATATTAAAAGAGTATAGAACCGAGGTTTGGGTTTCGTGAAAATATTTTTTGACCTCTCTCCATCGGATGGTGCGAATATCCGATGTTCATTTACATCGAGCAAACACTCGAACACCCTTGATTAACTGCCATAGAGATCTTGTTTGACGAGAGCGTGCACATCCACAATGTTTAAAGAACACAAAGGGCCTCGGCCTTTCAGGCCCGATGAGATGCAAACAAGTTTGATTAGATTTTGTTTGAAGTTGTTTTATGTTTGATTTATGAATTGATTTGGATGTGGTTTGAAATGTTGATTTCAGATTTCCATTTAACTTGGATTTAAATGTTATTTGTTTTGAGCTTGTTTGAATTGTTTGGTTTGTTTTACTTCAATTGGTTGAAGTTTATTTTATTTTTGTTTGAACTTGATATTTTATATGTGTTTATCAATTTTGACTTGTTTAAGTTTAATTGACATGTGTTGAGTCATTTTCATGTGATTTTCTCATGGCGGTTGGTGTTTTAATACCGATTTGGGTGTGTTCAGTATGTTTTAAATGTTTTGAAGTTTGGTTCAAATTGACCAAACTTGAATTTCAGATTGTTAATGATATGAATTTGGCATGTTTTAAGATGAATTTCATATGCATTAATGTTTTCTAGATGTGTTCATTTCAATTGGTTTGATTATTTGATTTGCACTTGTTGAGGAAATTGAATTCCAGTGGATTAAGTGTACTGAACCAATTTTTCCAGATTGTATTAAACATGATTTTTGTTGAATGTTAAAATTTTAATGATCTGTTTTAAGCATGTTTTAAGATTAATTTGAATGTATTTTCAGATTTAATTAAGTTAATTTCAGATTTGGTTAACTCTTGTTCGGTTTGCATCACATCCGGTCTGTCGGGCTAGTGTTGATGCCCAGTCACATGCAATCAACTTGGCACTTGCAATGTTCATTGAATATTCATGTTCATGCTGGTGTACATCAGATGTGGCAGTTCATATGCCATGTTCAATGCTGTCATTGGTGCAAATGTGTGAATGTCCTTCCCTTGGTGTAAAATCCACTTGATTGGGAAAATTTTGGCAGCATGCCGCCTTAATTTTCAATTGGTGTGGAATTTTACCCGTCCTACAAGGCATAGTCATTTGACTTTCCAAGTAGTGGGAAGGGTCCGTCTGCAATGGGAAGCGTGTCCCATGCCTATGCCCGGGTCAGCATTCCGGTGCATGCCGGATGAGCCGCCCAATGAAGCGTCCAGTTGTGGACTAACTCCTTATTTAATTTTGGCATTTCGCCTTCAGATTTATTTAAGTGTGCTTTTTAAATGTCCAAGGCCCAATGGGCCAGCTTTATCAGCACAATGTGCTGGTCTTCATGTCGCATGGCCTGAGAAGGCCGGCTTCATACCATGTCGGCCCGATTGGCCCAATCATGAGCTTCATGGGCCCTGGCGGCCTGCTTTGAGCTTCATGACCCAATGGGCCTGATTTGCACCTCCATGGCCTGATTGACCTGATTTGCACTCCATTTTTGCACCTTTACATCTTGCTGGAGCAGCGGAGTAGGTGAGCCTCGGAGGGGATGGAATGGGTTGGCTAAGGTGCTGTTTAGGTGGGCTTTTGGTAGGACTGCACAAGGGGCAGGTTTAGGTGTGAACTAGGACTGGTTTAGGAATGCACAAAGGGCATTTTGACATGTAGAAATAAGGGCCACCCGGCTTAACTCTAGGCCCGTCCGGCAGATTCCAAGAGGCCCGGGCTGTCACCCCTCCTTCCACACATCAAAGAGGATGTTTGGTTTGTTTGGGGGTGCTGTAGAAGCTGTATTGGGTGTGTTGCACATAGGGCAAACTAGGTGACCATCAAAGGGGCCTGACATGGGTGCTCACAAGGGGGCAGAACTTGGGCCAGCAAGGGGGCCTGTTTTGCATGCCATTCGGGGCCTGATTGGGAAAGGCAGGAGGTGCATGTCCAAGTGACCATCAGTGGGGTCAAACCAAGCATGATAGTATAAGGTTTAGAGGCCAACATGGTGGGCCAAAAAGGTGCACAAAGGGGCTGGTTCAGAGGCCTATTTTAAGGGGCAGCAAGGGGCTGTTTTTTGTGATGGCCAAATAGAGGGTACACTTGGGGCTTTCTGTAGACAAATGTGAAGGGCACTCAAAGGGGCTGAATGGGCATTAATCAGAGGGTATGCCACCATGGAGAGGGGTAGAGAAGAGAAGGGGAAGAGTTGAATTAAAAGGCTACATTGGAACACACTTTTTCAACTCACCGGTTTTTTCTTCTCTCTTGCACTGCAGGTGGTGTTGAAGATGATGGGATGAAGGTGCCACCAAACCCTTATTCTCTTTATGTTGTATGAGAAAAGGGGGTCTTCTCCTTGCTGATGTTGATGGATGTATCAAAGGAATGAAGAGAGCTTTCTGCACTTGTTGAAGTTGGCACACCAATCAGGTGGGCTGGTTGCACCTGCTGCTGGCGCGCCTGCTGGAGGGAGGTCTTTTCTCCTTCTTCTTCTTCACTTGGCACACCACAAGGGGGCTGGAGAGGTTGCTGACTTGCTGATGAAGACGTCCAAGCAAGGAGAAGCTGTCTTGGAGTAGGGTAGAGGAGGAGAGGCAGGGCTTCCGCAGGGTGATCAGCTTGTCCTGCACATGGCCAGCTGAGGGGGCTTTTATAGGGGCTGAGGGGCGCCATCTCCAGGAGGAGATAAGGCTGGAGGTTGTTTAGAGGAGATAAGGATAACTCAAGGGAGGTTGGGGATGATAAGGATAACTCAAGGGAGGTTGTTGAGATGATTGTGCGCCAACTAGAAAGAGAGGGAGAGAAGGGTGCGCACCCTCTCCTTCTTTCAAGGAGATGTGCGCACATGACATGTGGCAAGAAGGCTGGTTCGACCGAGGCTTGGATGAGGATAATCTTGGTTAGTTGTAGGATTAGTTAGGATGAAGATAAACCAAGGGAGAGATAGGGATAGGCCATGGGAGGTGGTTGAGGGAAGTGGTTGAGTGGGACCCACCAGCCAAGGATGGAGGAGGTGGGTGCACCTCCCTCCCCTATTTTCTAGGGCTTCTTGCACAAAAGTAAGGAGAGAGGAAGCTGGTAGGTTCGACCAAAGCATGTGGAGGGAAGAGAGAGACCCAATCTAGTCCATTCATCTAAAAGACTCCCAATCCGACGGCTACTGTTAATTCTGGCCAGAAAGTGATTAAACACACCCAAAATTAAATCAGAAAAAATATGGGACAGTCATTGATGACCATTGATCTTATGATACATCCAAATGTGTGGCTGATATCTCCCTAAATGCCCAGGATCTCTGATTTTACCGATTTCTCCGATCGGTGTGATCTCAACCGTCGATAATGCCGGAAACTGTAATTGAATGCAATTGCCTTCTCCCATTGGCCAAATTTATTTTCATGCATCAATATTCATGAGATCAAAGTTTTGGGTCATGAAAATTGAAAATTTCAGCTCATGGGTCGATCCAGAGCTAATCGGACCATTATGCCCCTGGTGCGAGAACATACGGCTTTCCGTCCAGATTTGCTCTTTCTTGCATATCTCTTCATCTGGGGGTCGGATTTTCGATCCGTTTCGAGCATTGCCTAGATCTATATAACCTTGAAAATGTGGTAAATTTGGAATTCCATGTTAGAGTCCCAATTTGTCCCAAAGTGTCAGGGGCAAAATGGTCATTTTGGCCTTCCGGTGTCCGTTTTTCATGTTTTGGGCACCATTGCAAAGCTCTTGACCGGGGCTATGTAATGAGCATATTATATTGGCCATTTGTAACATGTAAAGCCATGCCAAGGCATTTCCAAAGCCTGTTTACATCATCTATTCATGATTTTTTCGAATCTGGGTCAGATTTTCTGCACCGGCTTCGGCATTGCTGAAATTTGTATCAAGCAAGCTAAGCGAAAAAGTTTGATGCCAACACAAGCGTCTTTCCCTTTGCTAGGGATTGCACAATTGAGAAGAATTTATGATCAAGGTGGAGAGATAGACCCTGAAGGAGTTGCTACATGCTGAGCGGAGCAGGCTGATGGGTGGGATCTTGAATTTCGGGTTCCCTGATGGTATTAACATGGCCCTCTAGTTGGACCATGGGTTGCTGTAGCATGTAGTGACCCGTCTTTTAGTAGTCCAGCATCATGGGCATCCTATCGATCTTTTTTCAAAGATGGTTAAAAAAGAGAACAAGCAAAGCACACAATTAAAGATTTTTTGTTATGTTTTATTTTTTTTTGAATTTTTTTGTTTCAATTTGGTTGTTTGGAAAACAAGTTGAACACAAAATTAAAGAGATTTTATTTTGCTTTGTTTTTTTAGGTGTTTTGCAAGAAGAAATTTTTGGTTGTTTTCAATTTTTGGTGAGCAAGCAAGTTATGCAAACAAGGTTTTAAAATGGCTACTTGACAATTTTTGGGTTGAAACCTTAGATTAGATAGATTGTTAGAAATTGTTCACTCAAGTAAGTATGGTTGCTATTGCTTCAATCTTCAAGACCTAAGGTTGTTAGTCAATCACCACGAGTAGGTACTTGGGTTCTTCAGGTTTTGGGAAACTGGTACAATTGTCCCAATCGTTCGGAGAGGAATACTCCACGGATGGGGACTTATGGAGGTCTTGATGGAAAAAACTAAATCAACTAGGAAGGAATATCCCATAAGAGAGGTTAGATTCCACCAAGAAGGTGTTTGGAGGGTGAGGGTGTGTTGGGAGAGAGAGCCCCCGCCTCGAATGCCCTCCGAATCGGAGCAAGTCTAGTACCCGATGCAAAAGCTAATGAAAAAATAAAAATGGAGGGTAGGAGGAGAAGAAGCAATCAATATGAAAGAACATGAAATGAAAGGAAGCTAAAAAAATCAAGCAAGTGAATGCAATCAAGACAAGCAATGATAAAGTAAACAAGTAACTAGCAACTAGCAACTAAAAGGTGGTTCGCACGGGAACCGGCTTGTGATGAAGTGTCCAAGTGGGGACAAATCTGAAGTAAAGGTAAAAGGATGGTCCACGCGGGGACCGATTTGAAAATAGGCTCACGTGGGAGCCGAGTTTTGAAAAGGTAGGTGGTTCGCGTGGGAACCGGTTTTTTTGAAGAAAAGGGGTGGTTCATGTGGAAACCGGTTTGTTTGATTGGAAAAATGAAGAAGGGTCACTTGGGGCCAATTTAAAGTGGTGCAAAAGGGTGGTCCACGCGGGGACCGATCTGAAAGTGGGTTGGTTCACGCGGGAACCGGTTTATAAATTAATGAAAGGAAACTGACTAGATTCAGGTTATCTCTAACCTCTCTTTTTTTATTTTTTAAATTAATAGTCTAAAACTAATGCAAGAAATGTAAAAAATGATAGAAAGATGGATAATGATGAAACAAAAGATAGAAAAAATAACATAAAATTTTTTAGAATAATTGAGAAAGATATGGCCAAATCTGTATTGTCAAAAAAGCCGAATAGCAGTCCGGGATATACTAGGCAAAACTTTGCTTCAAACCACACCACGACCAGCCCCGAGCTCATAATCACGTTCCATCAATTGTAAATAGAAGAAGACTCATAGAGGAAGAACTTTAATGTTGAGAGCTCAAGAGCATACGTTCACATGCTGCCGTAGAAGCAGATGAAGGGAGACCTGGCAGATCACCTGTAGACCAGCCTTCCTTCCTCTTGAACTGGCTTTTCTCTCTCTAAAAACTCAAAATTATCACTCTAAAAATCACAAAATTGATGTAGGAGAGAGCTTAGACATCTTGAGAAGCTTGGGGGTCGTCAACAAACCTCTAGAATGATCGAAATTGGTTTCAGTTTATAGGAGAAGACCGCCCATATCTGGTCTTAAAAAACAAGATCCTAGCACCCTAGCCCAGGGTGTATGTGCCCCCTTCTGGGGGCGCATGCTATCATTATAAAACATTTGATTCAATCTGATCAAAAATTTCAATTTGATTTGGTTAGAGAAAGAGTTCTGATAAAAAATTGGTTCCCTTGTGCCCCTGATCGGGGGCACATGGCCATGTGCCTCAAGATGGGGGTGCATGGTCACATGCCCTGGGGGTAGGGTACATGTGCCTTGGGACCAGGGCGCATGGGACTGATTTTGCGCATCTTTGTTCCGGAAGCCATTGTGGACACTCTCGAACTCGAAATTTGGCACCGTTTGTTGTGTTGGAAAGATAACATGCCAAAGAAGCTATATACAACAACACATAAGCTATCACACTTTTTAAAACTTCATAATTTTATCCAAAAGTTAGGACAATGAATGAAAGATCAGATACTGGTCAGAATGATTCCAATGGCCAACCAAAAAGGCACGGCATGAAACAAAACCTGTCCGAAACATGAATATATCCATAACCTTCAATGCATGATTATTAGGTACTGGTCACCCAGCCAATTTCCATGTTTACACGATTTACGTGTGGTTTTTGCTTGGAAATTACAATTTTGTGTAGAAGACTCCGAAAAATGTCCAATTTTGTTCGGCAAAGCTTTAAATCAACATTAAAAAGACCCGACATCATTCTAAGATCAATCATGAATGTTACCCTATAAAGCATGAGTTTTATGCTCTGAATTAGGAAAATGGCATGTCTACAATGACCTTCAAGACGGAGGAGGGACTTTGTCAAGTAGCTAATACACAAGAGAAGGTAATGGGTGGGTGGTTTGAAACTAGATGTAAGATAAATGACAAGTAGCGGCTCTTAAAGTTGGAGAAAAATCATGTTTTTGAAGAAGGAAATTGTGGGTTTTTGGGTTTTGGGGGGAGGATTTTGGGATGACCTAAGGGCTTGAGGGGTGTTGTGAAGGCTTGGATACGTAGTGGTGAATGAGATGAAGTGGGAGACTGGCTTGGAGTCCCCCAAAACCTCCAAATGGGGGTCCTTTTATAGCCAAAAGAAGGGAACTTTGAGAATATTCAAAAGGCTATTCCATGCGGCGAAGCGCCCACCTAATGGGGCGTTAGCATCATGAGGCTTGTCAACTCAATAATATGGTTGTCAAAAAGGTTAGATCAGCTTGTCAACTTGATCTGACCAGGTACTAGGCATGTATATAGGGCACTTGGTGCCTTGTATATGGGGTGCCTTGTGCCCTATATATGGGACGCTTTGACCCTAGTGAAAGCACCTCTGATCCAGCTTAAAATGCATCAAAAGTCCCTGATCTTATAGAAAACTCGGTTCCCTTGAAAGGATACTCAAATATTCTTTATAAAAACAAGAATTTAAGCTCTCCAACTGAACCAAATGCGTGTCTACAATAGGTGCTACAACAAGTCCTTGTGGGGACTGGATTGAAGGTGACGACTTGATCTCCTTGTCTCTCATGATGGGTCAAGGGCATAAGAGGGTGTCTCTAGGTTCTGGTCCAAATGGGGTGCAAATCAGGCCTTTCTGGCAATAGAAGCTCAAGATAGGCCTTGCTGACCTTTGAAGATCAAAATAGGCTGCGAAGGCCATGAAGCTTGACTTGGGCAACCGGGCTGACATAACATGTAGCCGGCCTTATCAAACCATAAGACATGAAGCTGGCCCATTGGACCTTCTGTCGACTCTGAAAATTCGACGGGGCCTTCTCCTTTTCAGGGAAGTCCATGAATCCAGATCGTCACCTCAAGAGGGGATGAGAAAAAAAGAAATAAAATATGGAAAGCAACTCACACCTCGGTCCCACACTCACTTTGATCCCTGAACTTTCATCCCTTGGCGTCGCTCGATCACCAAAGAGATGGTTCGGGTCATGTGGGAGGAGGGTGAGAAGAAGGAAATTAAGACATATGGTCTCCAGGAACTGTGGGTTCCAATTTATGAAATTAAATTGACCGTGTGTACCTTAGCGTGAAGAGTGTGGGTTAAAGCTTCTTCTTCTTCGGCCGGCTGATGAAGAAGAGTCCTCAACGTGTGGGTGATTGATCTTCTATGCAACTAGACAAACAAACAAGTGAAAGAGGCAATTAGAACCAGACAAAGTGGAGTATATGTAGAGAGAATAACATGAAACACACAATTGACTAGAAACTGACCGGATTCGGGTTATCTCTAACCCCTCTTTTTTTCTATTTTTAGGATAAACTGACTAAAAATAATTCAAAAAATTTTAAAAAATGATAGGAGAATGGAGAATCATGAAACAAAGATATAGGAAAAATAACAGCAAGATTCTGAGTAGAATAGAGAGAGATATGGCCAAATCTGGGTTGTCGAAAAAGCCGAGCAGCAGTCTAGGATCTGCCAGGCGCGACTTTGCTTCTGCACTCTTCACGACCAGTCCCAACCTTAGAATCAAGTGCCGTCAATTGAAAACTCAAGAAGACTTGGAGAGAAAGAACTTTGATGAAGAGAGCTCTGGCAGAAGACGTCCACACGCTACTGTAGAGGCTGAAGAAGAGAGACCTAACTGATCACCTGCAGAACAGCCTTCCTCTCTCTTGAACCAACTTTTCTCTCTCTAAAAACTAGAAATTCTCTCTATAAAAATCACAAAATCAATGTAGGAGGGTGGTTGGACATCTTGAGATGCCTGGG
This sequence comes from Cryptocoryne crispatula var. balansae, assembly GCA_036172225.1. Classification (NCBI taxonomy): domain Eukaryota; kingdom Viridiplantae; phylum Streptophyta; class Magnoliopsida; order Alismatales; family Araceae; genus Cryptocoryne; species Cryptocoryne crispatula. The sequence continues at coordinate 16,109,572 of CM069923.1, read as the reverse complement.
GGGTCGTGCCCATGCCTTTGGAATGACCAGAATCAGAGTTAATTTATAGGAGAACAAATGGCACGATCAAGACTAAAAAATAGGCCACCTTGCGCCCTGGTGCAGGGCGCATGCGCCCCACTGAGTGGTGCATGTGCCTCCTAGTGGGGGCGCATGGGACTGTTCCCAAAAAGACCTTATCCGGTCGATCAGTTCAGTGGTAGAGTCTCGGTGAAAAACTAGTTCCCTTGTGCCTCAAAGGCAGGGTGCATGTGCCCTCAAGTGAGGGCACGAGGTCACGTGCCTCACTAGTAGGGTGTATGGGCACGTGCCCTGGGTCCTAGGCGCATGTGACCAGGGACCCAGGCGCATGGGACTATTTTTGTGCGTCCTTCTTCCGGAAGCCATTGGGAACACTCCCGAACTCGGAATTCGATGCCGTTTGTTGCGTTGGAAAGCTAACAGGCCGAAGAAGCTTTCTATAGCATTGGATCAGCCATCACACTCTTAAAAACTTCAGAATTTTGTCCGGAAGCTAGGATAGTGAACAGAAGATCCGATACAGGTCAAAATGACTCCGACGACAAACCAGAAAGGCACAGTATGCAACAAAACTTGTCCGGGGTGTGAATATGACCATAACCTTCAATGCATGATCATTAGGCATTGGTCATTCAGCTAATTTCCGTGTTTACACAATTTACGTGTGGCTTTCGCTCAGAAATTATGGCTTTTTGCGGAAAACTTTAGAAAGCATCCGATTTCGTTCGGCGAAGCTCCAAATCAACTTTAAAAGGACCCGGAATCATTCTAAGGTCAATAATACATGTTACCTTATAAAACATAATTTTTATGCTCTTAATTAGGCGAATTTGGCGTGTCTACAGCTTGCCTCGCCTTGATGTCAGCTTTGTAAGGGAGTGGCATGTAATGAAGCGGAGTGATTCGGAGTGAACTATAATGGAATGCAAGTGAGTGTAGATGAATGTAGCGGAATGGAATGGTGATGGACTGAAAAGGTGGCATCAAGGTGTAGATATAGACACGCTTATCTACCCAATCCAGCAAAATGAATCTAACTAAGTATTCTAGATCACTTTCATGTTCTATCAAAACCTCATATAATTGACTGGTAAAAGGCATGCCCTTGGCACGAGAGATGAAAAGTAAAGGATAAAGGATGTAGTGAACCCTCATCATGGTGAGGAGTCCTCGAATTCGTAGGTTCATCATCAGCCAACAACTCGAACTTTGCGGTGTTCTTGTACTGTGATGGGCTAAAGTTTTAAAAGAGAAATTGATTTTAAAATGAAAAGAATACCAATCCATCATATTTGGAATCTCAAGTTCATTCAAGTTTCACCAAAATACTCAGTTTAATTCTGAGTGGAATAATCTCAAATTCTAAAAGGGTTCGTTTAAGCATAACAAAATTGCTCGGGTATTGTGAAAACCATGAATCACGCTCTGGCAGAAAATCAAGTATTCGGAAAACGACAAAACATACATAAGCCATAGTGGGATTGAAAGATAATGATGATACTAACATAGAATGATGGGATAGAAGAAACAGTGGCATGAAAATTGTCATGACACGGTGGGATAAAAGAAAGAAAAGAATAAAACATGGTGGGATGAAAGAAAGAACAGAATAAAACATAGTGAGATAAAAGAAAGAGTAAAACATGAAGCAATAAAATTGGTAATGATGAAGAATGAAAAGGAGATGGATATGAAAACATAGAAAATTATATAGAACATAGTTGAAGATATAGATTGTCTATTGGAGGTCAAGACACTTGATTAGGAACCATCGTCCCTCCAATGTTCAATTTTGGCTTATCCGTGAGTGTGAAGAAAATGACCATGCCGTCACAGATTTTGTTGAAGGGGACCTCGGGCCCAGTCATTTTCACTCTCAAGGTATTCAACATTAATGCATATAATATGTATCAAATGGACCTAACATAACTAGGTGACAGATAGTAGGAGTGATGTGAAGTGCAAAAATGAAGTGATGGTGATGATGATGTGAATTTGAGAATGTGGATTTGAGTGAAGTCTTTAGGCGAGGTCTATCAACTTGCATCATCCGCTTGATTCATCAGCATCTCTGGTCCATCCTTGTCTTGCCTTCTGACGGAATACAGCACCACGATAATGTTCAGTTGGGTGGTGCTTCCTCTCTTTTTGCCATAGGGTTGGTATGTTGTTCCTTCTGGAACACCAATCTCACCACTTCACCTATTGGACTTAAAAGGTTGCCTGATGACCCTTCTCTTTTGCTTCTTTAGCTCCTGAAAACACTTAACAAAGATGATTAAATTTTTATCATGACTCATCCCTTTGCCTGTTTATCATTTGCCTTGATTTTGAGTCAAAGGGAGGAGCCTTCTTAACAAGGTGGAATAAAATAAATGACTAAAATGAAATGGTGGTAAGGGTTGAGAGAACTTACCTGCCGTGGTGTGAATCCTCTCCTCTCCTGCATTGAAATACCTGAAACACTTGATAAAAGGGGATTAGATCTTCACCACGACTCATTCCTTTGCCCATTATGGTCAACTTTGACTTAGGTCAAAGGGAAGAGCCTTCTTAACAAGGTAATTAAAGCAAAAATGGATATGTAGTGCAGAAATGGAAATATGCATGATAGTCAAATAAAAATGGATGTAACTAAGGCAATGATCATGACTGAGCAAATTTTTTTTAGGTTTTCTTAGAAATATCATTTTTTGGATTTTCAAAAGTATTCAATTTTTTGAATTTTTGAAATATGCAAATTTTTGGAGTGGGGACCCCCCGGCTTAACGAATATGCATTTGACTACCATTTCACCGATCTCAAATTTTCTTTCGACCACCCTCTTTCGATAAAACCTTTTATGTCTATTCCGATAAGTCTGGGCATGCTCGGCGGCGGCTAGCCTTCTTTCATCCAAGAGTTCAAGCTGTGCAAGGAGAGATTCTCGTCTCTCATCAACAGGAATATCCCTGTCGAGCTGAACTCGGATAGATGGAAGTAATACTTCGTAGGGGACCACTGCTTCCATCCCATATGCCAAAGCATACGGGGTTTGTCCAGTGGGAGTCCTTACAGAAGTACGATAAGCCCATAGAGCATCTACAAGCTTATCAGGCCAGTCGGCAAACTTGCTAGACTTACAAGATTTCTTGATGATTTTGATTAAGGTTTTATTGGTGGCTTCTGCTTGACCATTGCCTTGAGGATAGTATGGTGATGAATGATGCAATGAAATGCGATACCTGTTGCAAATATCACACAGATCTTGAGAAAGAAATTGTGGCCCATTATCAGTGACGATGTCGCTGGGGATCCTGAACCTTGCCAGGATGTTGCGCTTGATGAAGGAGCAGACTGTTGATGCTTTAATCTCCACGAATGCTTCCGCTTCAGCCCACTTTGTGAAGTACTCCGTTGCCGTCAGAATGAATGATTTTGAGCGCATTTTAAAGTCGAGGTTACTCAAGGAGCCAATGATATCAAAAGCCCACATGGCGAAAGGCCATGGGGGCATGAATTGGATGAAGGGAAGATGCGGGTAAATGAATCTTGTCGGCATGGAGTTGACATGAAGGACAATGCCGGACAAAGATGGAGCAGTCTTCTTCTAGAGTTGGCCAATAATACCCTTGTCGGATGATTTTCTTAGCAAGGGCTTGGGCATTCACATGACCACCACAAACTCCAGAATGTGCTTCCTTCAGCACCAACTCAGCTTCTTCTTCATCAAGACACCTGAGTAAGATTCCACTTAGGCTTCTCTTGTAGAGCACTCCTCCTAGGATTGCATACCTCTGGGATACTCTTCTGATTGCCTTCTTTTCCTTGGTGGTTGATCCAGGTGGGTATGACTGATCTTGACAATACCTCGCAATCTTGTCATACCAAGGTCTCTCACCTTCTTCTAATTCTTCCAACTCAATTAAGGAGATTTCTTCTTTATGTTCCAAGTATTCCTTTCTGTTTAACCTCTCCTTAACCTTTAGAAAATGTCCATCCTCAATTGCTAAAATTGTTCTCTTACAGATGTGGATAGTCCACACTTGCCTACCTAGCGGGACAGATAGAGATGAAGCTAGTGAAGCTAAGGCATCGACGAGGATATTCTGAGAACGGGGGACATGAACAAAGGTGAGTTTAAAGAATAGCTTGATGTAGCAAGTGGTGAGCTCCTAGTAGGGTTTGAGGTTTGGATGGGAAGTTTGGTATTTGGATAAGACTTGGCGTAGGATTAATTGACTATCACCTATCACCCTCAGTTCGGTGGCACCATGGAAATGAGCGGCCTCCAGCCCGGCCAGCAAGGCTTCATACTCAGCTATGTTGTTGGTTGCTGGAAAGTTAAGCTGAAAAGCCTGTGGAATGGTGACACCTTCAGGTGACAGAAGGACAATACCTATCCCTCTACCATGAGAGTTTAGAGCCCCGTCAAAATATAATGTCCAAAGATTGGAAGATCGGACTGACATTAGTTTGTCATCCGGGAACTCCGACCGGACTGGGTGAAAGATGGGTATGGGATGATGGGCAAGGTATTCAGCAATAGCATAGCCCTTAATTGCCTTCTGTGGGACATAAGTGATATCAAATTGGGATAAGAAACTTTGCCATTGCCCTAACTGATCAGTCAAGACTGTCTTCTCTAACAGAAACTTAATGGGATTGATATGAGCAATGAGCTTGACTTAGTGATCAAGAAAATAATGTTTGTGTTTCTAAACCACCCAAACAAGAGCAGCACAGGTCTTTTCTACCACAGTGTACTTCAGCTCACAAACATCAAACATCTTGGACAAGTAGTAAGTAGCTCGTTCTTTCCCTTCTTCATCAACTTGTGCAAGGACTGCCCCAAGAGAGTTCTCAAGAACTAAAATGTAGAGGACCAATGGCTTGTCGGGAATTGGTGGTCTAAGTACAGGGGGACTTGCCAGGTATGTTTCTAACCCATCAAACGCCTCCTGGCACTTCGAATCCCATTTAAACTTGGCCCCCGTCTTGGTTAACTCATAGAAAGGTTTACACCTTTGGGATTGTTGTGAGATAAACCGGCGGACAAATTGTAACCTCCCAATCAATCCTCGAAGCTCTTTCGTATTCTTCGGAGGAGGCATACCAATAATTGCTTTGGCCTTGTTTGGGTCGATCTCTATGCCCCTTTTGCTTACTATAAACCCTAGTAGCTTTCCTGATGAAACTCCAAATGTGCACTTCTTAGGGTTCATTTTCAACTTATATTCCCTAGCCCTTTGCAAGACCTTTCTTAACACTTCAGGATGATCTTCTCGGCTCTTGGACTTGATAACCAAATCATCCACATACACCTCTACAAGGGTGTGCATCATGTCGTGAAAGATAGCCATCATAGCCCTCTGATATGTAGCACTAGCATTCTTTAACCCAAAGGGCATGACAACATAGCAATATGTTCCCCAAGGTGTAGTGAACAAGGTCTTCTCTTGGTCCTCCTCAGCTAACCAGATCTGATTGTATCCCGAATAGCCATCCATGAATGTAAGCATTTCAAATCCAGCTGTGTTATCAACCAAAACATCAATATGAGGTAAGGGAATATCATCCTTAGGACACGCTCAGTTTAAGTTCCTGAAATCTATACAAATACGAATTCGTTCATCCTTCTTCATAACAGGGACTATGTTAGCCACCCATTGTGGATATAGGACGACTTTAATGAATTTTGCTTGGTGTAGTTTGTCGACCTCTTCTTTCATTTTGAGTGCAATATCAGGGTGGAATCTCCTGAGCTTTTGTTTAACCGGGGTCATTCCAGGTTTCAAGGTTAATCTATGTTCAATCAATGAATTGTCTAATCCCGGCATGTCTTCATATGTCCATGCGCACGTGTCCTTATATTCTTCCAACACTTTGATCAAACGTTGTTCTTCTAAGGGAGTGAGGTTTGCACTGATGAGGATAGTCTTAGGATCTTCCAGGGTTCCTAAATTCAGTTCCTTGGTTGGTTCATTCCCTGTGGCTGACGGTTCCTCAAATCTTTTAAGCCCAGATGCATACGCATCGGCCAAATCCTCAATTTCATCCTCAAATTCAGGACCTTCTCCGATACCACCTCATATCCTCCCAAAGTATGATCTATGTTATGCTCATCCTCATATCGGATTTCATCTAGCTGGATGGTATTCTCTAAAAGGTTTGGCAGCCTTGCACACTCTACACATTTCTGTGCCAATTGTTGCAGATACCTATTTGGAACTTGTTTACCGCCGACTTTCCTATTTCCTAACCTAACTTGGCATACTGAAGATAAAGCTTGAAAGGTGGTATTTACAGTGGAGGGAGGATTTAGTAGATCGATTAATGATTCAGAAGAGAGGGATCCCAGATTGGGAGCGCCCTCTGGGATGAGTAGAGATGTCTCCTCAATGGAAATGTGAGTTTCAGAGAAGACGTTTTTTTTTTTTGGGAATTTCAAGTAAAAAGATAGAATGAGTCAGCATGACTTGAGGTTTTCTGGAAACTGACTGAATTACCAGAGAGAAAAACTTAAGAATAAAAGGGAAAAAGGGGCTCGTGGGCCCAATGGTAACAGAAAGTGGACACATGGGTCCAAAACTGATAAAAAAAGTAAACGGGTATGTGGACCCGATCTTAGAAATAAATGGGCATGTGAGCCCATGTTGGGAAAAGCCCTCAGTTCTGAAGTTGATGAGGGAAGCAAATGGGCAAGCTGGCCCAGTAAGAGTGGAAGGTTGAAGAGGGCACATGGGCCCAAATTGGGTAAGTGGGCCCAGAAGCCTATCCAAAAGATCTAGAAACAATGGTACAAGATTCAAACATGGAATTGTTGTATTTGGGCCTCGTGGAATGGTTCTGACTTAGGTGGTATGCTCAACCAGATAATCCAAGATTGGTCTACCCTCAAGTGGTTCTTGGTGCTCTTCCCCACTTGAGAATAGACGAGTCAAAGATAAGCATAGGTCTTCCAAGTCTTCTTTTTACTCTGGAGCCTTCCTTATCTTGACAACTGTAACGAAACTCTTGTCATCTTCAGCCATCATCATGGTCTCCCCTTTGATAAAGAAGGTGTGGAGTCCCATGGCATATCCTGGCTGGAAGATCCTCCTTGGGATGGAATCCTCTTCATATCCCAACCCCTGCCTGCGTGGCCTTTTCACAGTTTGAATCAGCTGAGTGATCCCTTGAAGATCCTTGCCTAAACCTGTTCCAGGCTGAGAGCCCAGTTTTATCATCATCCACCATCCCACTGTGTCAGGTAGAGAGGCGTTCATGCATCTGACTTCTAGTAAATCTCCCACTGAGATCTGGGGCTGTATCGACAGTCCTAAGGGTGATGTAAAAGTAGGATCATTCATCTCGTCCCTTATAGGCATGCTAGTCACCTTGACCACCTGTCCTTTAAAGGGAAACTTTATGCACTGGTGGTTTGTCGAAGCCACAGCTCCTATTGCCTCCAAGTATGGCCTCCCAAGTATAGCCCGAAAAGTTGGATCTAATTCTAGAACATGAAAATCTGTTGTGACCGTACATGGTCCAAGTTTAACCTCTAGAGTGACCACCCCATGTGTAGACTTCTTAGAGTTGTCGTAGGCCGTCACCATGGCACAAGATGGCTTTATTTGTTGTTCAGAAATACCGCACAACTGCAAAGTTTCTGGCGGCATAACGTTGATAGAAGCTCCAGTGTCAACCAAACATGATTTTACTTCGACATTGCAGATGATAACAGCCACATGCAAAGCATATCTCCTGACCTCTAGATCTGCTAATTCTTCCTGAGAGAAAGTGAGTGTTGGGTGCTCACTTCTAGGGGCTAACACTGTAGTGATCTTCTCAGGTGGGAGATCTTCACTCACCATGACCCTTTGCAAATACTGCTGTAGAATCTCCTGGTGCACCTTTGATCTTTTGATCAACTCAAGTATGGAAATATGGGATGATGTTTTATCTAAATGTTTCAACAAATCATACGCCATGCCCGGCAATGGTTCTTCCACTTGTTCCTCCTCCACTGGATCCTGCAGTTGAGTACTAGCTTGGGGAAAGAGCCGCTGGAACATCCTCCCAATCCGAAGCACCGGGGCTATTTGGCGGTGGGGTAGAGGTGATGGTTTAACTAGGGTCGACTGTGGTGGAACAGGTGGTGTAGGTGCAGGTATGGTAGACGATGGGATTGGTGGTTCTGGGATGATTGGGTTTATGGGTAGAGGGGTTGGAATTGGAGGTGGTAGTGATGGTGATACTGGTGGCCTGATAAGAAGAGGCCGGGGTGCAGGAGTGGTTGAGATATTTACACTATCATTCTGAGGTTTTTTACACTATCACCATCTTTTTCAAGTTTTGGACTACAGCTCAGGCCTTCGGCGCCAATAGAAGGATAAAGTAGAAGTTATAGTCCTGTATGGAAGTCTTGAGATATTTACCAACTATTTTACCAATTTAAGGAATTGTGTATGCAAGTCCTCTTACATACGCAACAAACAGAAGTCAAAACAGACATTCCATTTGTAGGTTATAGCTTGTGCAACAAGCATGTGTAGGAGAAAGAATTGAATGTGCCCCTTGTCGACTCCAAAAGACACAACAGGGCTCTCCTTTTAAGGGTAGTCTATGAATCTGAATCATCACCTCAAGAGGGGATGAGAAAGAAAAGAAGAAAACACGGAAAGCAACTTTCACCTCGGTCCCATACTCACATTGGTCCCTGAACTTTCATCCCTTGGCGTTGCTCGATCACCAAAGAGATGGTTCGGGTCATGTGGGAAGAGGATGAGAAGAATAAACTTAAGACATGTGGTCACCATGAACCGCGAGTTCTGATTTATGCAATGAAAATGACCGTGTACCTTAGCGTGAAGAGTGTGTGTTAAAGCTTCCCCTTCTTCGGCCGGCCGATGAAGAAGAGTCCTCAACGCATGGGTGCTTCATTTCTTATGCAACTAGACAAACAAATAAATGAAAAAGACAATTAGAACTAAACAAAGTGGAGTATATGTAAAGGAAATAACATAAAACACACAACTGAATGGAAGCTGACCGAATTTGGGTTATCTCTAACCCCTCTTTTTTAGTTTTAGGATTAACATACCAAAACTAATTCAAAAACATGTGAAAAAATAATAGGAGGATGGATAATAATGAAACAAAGAGATAGGAAAAAGAACAGAATGATTATGATAAGAATAGAGAAAGATATGGTCAAATCTGTGGTGTCGAAAAAGTCGAGTAGTAGTTCAGGATCTGCCAGGCATGACTTTGCTTCTGTGCTCATCACGACCAGCCCCGACATCAGAATCACATGTCATTGATTGAAAACTGAAGAAGACTCAGAGAGAAAGAACTTTGATGTTGAGATCTTGGCAGCATATGTCCACATGCTGCTATAGAAGCCAAAGAAGAAAGAAAGCAGATCACCTGCAGACTAGCCTTCCTCTCTCTTGAACTGACTTCTCTCTCTAAAAACTTGAAATTCTCTCTCTAAAAATCACAAAATTGATGCAGGAGAGATCTTGGATACCTTGAGATGCATGGAGGGTTGTGAACCAGCCTTTGGAATGACCAAAATCGGTCTCTATTTATAGGAGAACAACCGGTCTAATCTTGGCTAAAAAATAGGAGATTTGCACCCTGGCCCAGGGTGCATGTGCCCGACTTTGGGGCGCATGCGCTCCCTGGAGGGGGTACATCTTATCCTTCCTAAGAAAAAGGTCCGATCCGGTCGAAAAATTCGATTCGGTAGAGTCCTAATCAAAAAACTGTTTCCCTCATGCCCCCGATCGGGGGCACATGGCCTTATGCCTTAGAGTGGGGCGCATGGCCACGTGCCCTGGATCCAGGGCACATGTGCCCAGGGACCAGGGCGCATCGAGATTGATTTTATGCCTCTTTCTTCCATAAGCCATTATGGACACTCCTGAACTCATAATTCGATGCCGTTTGTTGCGTTGGAAAGATAATAGGCCAAAGATGCTTTATATAACAATGGATCAGCCATAAATTTTTCCAAAACTTCAGAATTTTATCTATAAGTTAGGCTAGTGAACAGAAGATCCGATACTGGTTGGAATGACTCTGACGACCAACCGAAAAGACATGGCATGAATGTATGATCATTAATCATTGGTTATTCAGCCAATTTTCGTGTTTACATGATTTACGTGTGGCTTTCGCTCGGAATTTATGGCTTTGTGCGGAAAACTTTAAAAAACATTTGATTTCATTCGGCAAAGCTCCAAATCAATATTAAAAGACCCGGCATCATTCTATGATCAATCACACATGTTACCATATAAAACATGAGTTTTATGCTCTGAATTAGGTAAATTTGGCGTGTCTACAGCTTGCCTCGCCTTGATGTCAGCTTTGTAAGGGAATGACATGTAATGAAGTGGAGTGATTCTGAGTGAACTGTAGTGGAATGAAAGTAAGCATAGATGAATGTAGTGGAATGAAATGGTGATGGACTAAAAAGGTGGCATCAAGGTGTAGATATAGACACGCTTACCTACCCGATCCAGCAAAATGAATCTCACTGAGTATTCTAAATCACTTTCATGTTCCTTCAAAACCTCATATATTTGATTGGTAAAAGATATGACATTGGCATGAGAGATGAAAAATAAAAGGATAAAGGAGTAGCCAACCCTCAGCATGGTGAGGAGTCCTCGAATTCGTAGGTTCATCATCAGCCAATAACATGAACTTTTGCGGTGTTCTTGTATTGTGATGGGCTAAAGTTTAAAAGAGAAATTGATTTTAAAATGAAAAGAATACTAATCCATCATATTTAGAATCTCAAGTTCATTCAAGTTTCACCAAAATACTCAGTTTAATTCTGAGTGGAATAACCTCAAATTCTAAAAGGGTTCATTTAAGCGTAACAAAATTGCTTGGGTATCGTGAAAATCGTGGATCATGCTCTGGAAAAAAACTTGGTTATTTGGACAATGACAAAATAGACTTAAGCCATAGTGGGATTGAAAGTTTATGGTGGGATAAAATAATAGACATGGTGGGATAAAATAATAAAGCATGGTGGGATAACATAGTAAAACATGGTGGTATAAAATAAAAGACACGGTGGGATAACATAATAAAACATGGTGGGATAACATTGATAATGATTAAGAATGAAAAAGAGATGGATGTGAAAACAAAGAAAATTATGAAGACAATAGTTGAAGATATAGATTGTCTATTGGAGGTCAAGACACCTGATTAGTACCCATCGTCCCTCCAATGTTCAATTTTGGCTTATCCATGAGTGTGAAGAAATGACCAAGCCGTAGTAGATTTTGTTGAAGGGGATCTTGGGCCCAGTCATCTTCACCCTCGAGGTCTTCAACATCAATGCATATAATACATATTAAATGAACCTAACATAGCTAAATGACAAATGGTAAAAGTGATGTGAAGTGAGAATATGACAAATGATGTGAGGATGTGAATCTGAGTGAAGTCTTCAAGCATGGTCTATCAGCTTACATCGACTACCTAATTCATCAGCATCTATGGTCCATCCTTGTCTTGCCTTTTCACGGAATACAGCACCACGATAATGTTCAGCTGGGTGGCGCTTACTCTCTTTTCACTTCAGGAACACCGATCTTACCAATTCACCTGTTGGGACTTAAAAGGTTGCCTGCACATTTCTGATTAGTACCCAATAGACGAAATTGTCATGTGAAGTATATTTTTTCCGAAATGATCAACTGAAGCTTTAACTATTAGAGCCATCATTTGGAGGTCAAAACAATATTTTTGATGGTAGTTCCTTTAGCAAAAATGTCATTCTCAACATTCTAGACAATTTTTGATTTTTTAAAATTTTTAAATTTTTTTTGAATTTGTTTAGTTTATGTGCCTCCGATCGGGGGCATGCGCCCATGCACCCGGGGGTGGGGCACCTGGCCACGTGCCCCCAGATGAGGGCACATGCACCCTGAGCCATTTTTTTTTTCAAAATAAAAAATATACCTGTTGGCCTTTTTTCTTTTGCCTCTTCAGCTCCTGAAAACACTTATCAAAGATGATTAAATTTTCATCATACCTCATCCATTTGCCTTCATATCATTTGCCTTTATTTTGAGTCAAAGGGAGGAGCCTTCTTAACAAGGTGGGATAAAATAAATGACTAAAAGGAAATGGGGGTAAAGGTTGAGAAAACTTACCTGTCGTGGTGAGAATCCTCTCCTCTCCTACATTGAAATGCCTGAAACACTTGATAAAAAGGAATTATATCTTCACCACGACACATCCCTTTACCTATTATGGTCAACTTTGACTTGGGTCAAAGGGAAGAGCCTTCTTAACAAGGTAATGAAAGATAAAAAGAATATGCGATGTAGGAATAGAAATATGCATGATAGAAAAATAAACATAGATGCAACTAAGAGATGCATTTGTTTGGGCGTTCTCTTAAAAATATTCAATTTTTTGTATTTTTGAAATATTCAATGTTTTTTGGATTTTTTTGAAATATTTGAATTTTAGATTTTTTAAAATATTCAAATTTTTTAGATTTTTGAAATATGCATTTTTTTGGCTTTTTATACATATTTTTTGAATTTTTGAAATATTCAAAAATTTTTAGATTTCTAAAATATGTATTTTTTTAGATTTTTAGAAAATACATTTTTTTTATTTTTGAAATTTGCATTTTTTGATTTTTGAAATATGTATTTTTTTTAGATTTTTGAAATATTCAAATTTTTATGTGTACAAAATGTTGGTATTTTGAGACAGTTCATTGATTTTTGGGGTTTGTCAAGACTCAAATGGTAGATACCATGTGCAGAATAAAGTTCCATACCTAGAATCCTTCTAACATTCTTTTTTTGATCAGCTTGGGTTCCACCTGGATTCGGTCGATTTACCCTACCCTAGGGGTTTAAGGAGGAAGAGTATAGATGAAGTCCTTGATAGGGTTTGGATATGTTGAGAGTGATTTCTCTACTCACACCTAAATTCCCCGTTGGGGTTCGGCCTCTTTGGGTCTTTCCTACTTTTTTTGCTCTTTTCTATGTGGCACATATTTGGACAGGTCTTTGACCCATGGGGACATTGCCCATCTTTTAGTGCCTTTTGACTTGACTATTATTCTGGGTACCCATTCAGATAGGTTGATCATTTTTCTTTTTATAACCTGAGGGGTTCATTGCCCATCTTTTGGCATCCTTTTGCACCCTCCGAGACGGCCTCCTACTAGGTTGGCGAGTGTTTTTGATACTACCCCTCTTTAATCTTATCTCTCTATCTTGGATTGAGTAGAAGAGAGTAGGGTAAGGGTACTCCTTCTGTTTCTAGATTTATGCCTTGCATTTCACAAGTGTCAGGTTTTCTGGATTCTATGATCGGGAGATGTTGTGTGTGTAGAATGGTACCTACTCTTGACTTCTCATGAATAGCTTAGAATCGATGACTTGAGATTATACTAGTAGTTTCTCCATTTTTTTATAGAAAGTACTTTTTGAGGTAAACTCCATTCCAAGGATGATTCAATTTTTCTCCATCTGCATTAGTCAATTCATATGCATTGCCTGGATACTTTTCAATGATTACAAAAGGCCCTTCCCAGTTAGGTTGCAATTTGTAGCGGGGACACCCCGGCTTAACGAAAATTCTTTTAATGACCATCTCACCGATCTCAAATTTTCTCTCAACCACTCTCTTTTGATAAAACCTTTTAAGTCTGTTCTGGTAAGTCTGGGCATGCTCGGCGGTAGCTAGCCTTCTTTCATTCAAGAGTTCAAGCTGTGCAAGGAGAGATTCTCATCTCTCATCAACAAGAATATCCCTATCGAGTTGAACTTGGAGAGATGGAAGTAATACTTCGTAGGGGACCACTGCTTCCATCCCATATGCCAAAGCATATGGGGTTTGTCCAGTGGGAGTCCTTACAAAAGTATGATAAGCCCATAGAGCATCTACAAGCTTATTAAGCTAGTCGGCAAACTTGCTAGACTTACAAGATTTCTTGATGATCTTGATTAAGGTCTTATTGGTGGCTTCTGCTTGACCATTGCCTTGAGGATAGTATGGTGAAAAATGATGCAATGAAATGTGATGCCTATTGCAAAGATCACATAGATCTTGAGAGAGAAATTGTGTCCCATTTTCAATGACAATGTCGTTGGGGACCCGAATCTTACAATGATGTTGTGCCTAATGAAGGAGCAAACTGTTGTCGCTTTAATCTCCACGAATGCTTCCGCTTCAGCCCACTTTGTGAAGTACTCCGTTGCTGTCAGAATGAATGATTTTGAGCGCATTTTAAAGTCGAGGTCACTCAAGGAGCCAATGATATCAAAAGTGTAAGGAATCGTCCATTAAAATTTGGTGCAGCGGAAGCGACGATTCCTATGGGTTCCTTTAGAATCCGTCTCAATCAGAACCGAACGACGAAAACCGAAAACCGATCAAATCGGGTTCGAATATACCTGATAGGGATTCATATAATCCCATGGAGAGGAAGGAGATGAGCTTCTTAAGCTATACAAACCGTTCAAACGTCCGGTCTCCAGCAGTATCCACACGAACTTCATCCACAGCAGGTTCTCCCTTCTCGCCGACCTCGAGAACTCTTCCCGAACGGAGCTCCATCGACCATGGACACCTTCTAGAGAGAGGAGGAGGTAGGGAGGAGGCTAGGGACGTGGTTTTCACCCTTGGCTTGATTGGGGTTTGGCTGAAACCATTAGTATTTATAGAGAATTATGAATTTTTTCATAAAAGCCCAAAATCTCTATAAATTACGCCCTTGCCCCTGTACTTGTGGATAAGTCCTTTTGTGTGTGACCAACTAGGCCCAATAGCCTATTTGGTTGAGGCCTAAATAAAATAGAACAATTCTATTTAATTTTAATTAAATCCATTATCCGATAACAGATTAATCGGCCTACCGATCATGAAGGGTACAAGCCACATCCCATGATCCCAAATGGCTATGGGGATAATCTCATCTCCATTGAGCCTTTCCATCATTAGTTACCACATGGATATAAACCCTCATCCATCCAATGTCCCGGTCGGAAAGGAGTACGGCATCGACTGTCAACTCCTTAGTGTACCGACTCTATAGGATCCTGTACTCGGAATTAGATCAATTGGAAAACTCCTTTTCCAATTATCCTATCTACCCTGGCCAGGGATTTAGAGTACTATCCCATAGGACATTCACTCTCACTTATCGAGAGTGGACGATCCCTTGTTGTCCGCTCAATTGCCTCCATCGGATTTTCCTTGTACCCGATCCATCGCTATATAGGACCATCTAAATTGTGATCCATAAGTCAATGGTCAAAGCACAAGTTCCACCCAACAAGGCATCTTTGGCGACTCAGGTCAAAGGTCCAAACATGCAACCGTGATGATAGAAAACCCTGATAGACAGTTCGGTAAGATACCATCCAGGGTTTCTAATTCGGTCAGTTCAGTGAACTCATTCAACTAATGAGCACCTGCATGTGTATCTCAGTGTCTCCACACTAATGACCAATGAGATCGGTCATCCTCATCACATGAGAAGACATCACATACACTAGTCTATCCGGATCCTTGATGTCCCGTCTCAAGTATCCTATGACTAGGAACATTTTGATCAAATACCTCTAGATGATCAATCTCATTATCATGATCTCATCATGATTTAATCATCATTGTATTTGATCAAGGACTTCATTATTTTATTCGCTTCTAATAAGAGCTTATAATGAAGATTTGCCTAATTAATTGAATGAGATATTTCTAGAAATGTCGAATCATATCATATATGATTGTCTTGTAGGGCATACATTTCTATCAAAAAGCCCACATGGCGAAAGGCCATGGGGCATGAATTGGATGAAGGGAAGATGCAGGAGAGTGAATCTTGTCAACATGGAGTTGACATGAATGATAGTGCCGAACAAAGATGGAGTAGTCTTCTTCTAGTGTTGACCAATAATACCCTTGTCGGATGATTTTCTTAGCAAGGGCTTGGGCATTCACATGACCACCACATACACCAGAATGTGCTTCCTTCAGCACCAACTCGGCTTCTTCTTCATCAAGACACCTGAGTAAGATTCCACTTAGACTCCTCTTGAAGAGCACTCATCCTAAGATTGTATACCTCTGGGATACTCTTCTAATTGCCTTGTTTTTATTGGTGGTTGATCCAGGCGAATATGACTGTTCTTGGCAATACCTCGCAATCTCATCATACCAAGGTCTCTCACTTTCTTCTAATTCTTCTAACTTAATTAAGGAGATTTCTTCTTTGTGTTCCAAGCATTCCTTTTTGTTGAACCTCTTCTTAACTTTCAAAATAGTCTATCATCAATTGCTAGAATTGACCTCTTATAGATGTGGATAGTGCGCACTTGCTTGCCTAGCGAGACAGATAAAGATGAAGCTAGTGAAGCTAAGGCATCGGCAAGGACATTCTGAGAACGAGGGACATGGACAAAGGTGAGTTTGAAGAATAGCTTGATGTAGCAGGTGGTTAGCTCCTAGTAGGGTTTGAGGTTTGGATGGGAAGTTCGATGCTTGGATAGGACTTGGCATAGGATCAATTGACTATCACTTATCACCCTTAGTTCAGTGGCACCGTGGAAGTGAGCAGCCTCCAGCCCGGCCAGTAAGGCTTCATACTCAGCTATGTTGCTGGTTGTTGGAAAGTTGAGCTATAAAGCCTGTGGAATGGTGACACCTTCAGGTGACAAAAGAACAATTCCTATCCCTCTACTATGAGAGTTCAGAGCCCCATCAAAATATAATGTCCAAAGATTAGAAGATCGGACTGACATTAGTTCGTCATCCGAGAACTCCGATAGAACTGGGTCAAAGATGGGTATGGGATGATGGGCAAGGTATTTAGCAATAGCATAGCTCTTGATTGCCTTCTCCTGAACATAGGTGATATCAAATTGGGACATGAAGCTCTGCTATCGCCCTAACTGATCAGTCAAAACTATCTTCTCTAACAGAAACTTAATGGGATTGATACGGGCAATGAGCTTGACTTGGTGAGCAAGAAAATAATGCTTGAGTTTCTGAACCACCCAAACAAGAGCAGCACAAGTCTTTTCTACCACAGTGTACTTTACCTCACAAGCATCAAACATCTTAGACAAGTAGTAAGTAGCTCGCACTTTTCCTTCTTTATTAACTTGTGCAAGGACTGCCCCAAGAGAGTTCTCAAGCACCGAAATGTAGAGGACCAAGGGCTTGTCGAAAATTGGTGGTCTAAGTATAGGGGGACTTGCCAGGTATATTTTCAACCCATCAAATGCCTCCTGGCACTTCGAATCCCATTTAAACTCGGCCCCCACCTTGGTTAACTCATAGAAAGGTTTACACCTTTGAGAGTGTTGTGAGATAAACTGGCGGAAAAATTGTAGCCTCTCAATCGATTCTTGTAGTTCTTTTATATTCTTCGGAAGAGGCATAGCAATAATTGTCTTGGCCTTGTTTGGGTTGATCTCTATGCCCCTTTTGCTTACTATGAACCCTAATAGCTTTCCTCATGAAACTCCAAACGTACACTTCTTAGGGTTCATTTTCAGCTTGTATTCTTTATCTCATTGCAAAACTTTCCTTAGTACTTCAGAATGATCTTCCTGACTCTTGGACTTGATAACCAAATCATCCACATACACCTTTACAAGGGTGTGCATCATGTCATGAAAGATAGCCATCATAGCCCTCTGATATGTAGCACCAACATTCTTTAACCTAAAGGGCATGATAACATAGCAATATGTTCCCCAAGGTGTAGTGAATGAGGTCTTCTCTTGGTCTTCCTTGGCTAACTGGATTTGATTGTATCCAGAATAACCATCCATGAATGAAAGCATTTCAAATCCAACTGTGTTATCAACCAAAACATCGATATGAGACAAAGGAAAATCATCCATAGGACACGCTCGGTTCAAGTCCCTAAAGTCTATACAAATTCAAACCCGTCCATCCTTCTTCATAACAAGGACTATGTTAGCCACCCATTGCGGATATAGGAAGACTTTAATAATTTTTTATTGGTGTAGTTTGTCGACCTTTTCTTTTATTTTGAGTGCAATATTAGGGTGCAATCACCTTAGCTTTTATTTAACTAGGGTAGTTCATCAAAGTTAATCTACGTTCAACCAATGAATTATCTAGTCCAGGCATATCTTCATATGTCCATGCGAACATGTCCTTATATTCTTCCAAAACATTGATCAAACTTTGTTCTTCTGAGGGAGTGAGGTTTGCACTGATGAGGATAGTCTTAGGATCTTCCAGGGTTCCTAAATTCAGTTCCTTGGTTGGTTCATTCGCTATGGTTGAAAGTTTTCAAATCTTCTAAGTCCAGATGCATACACATCAGCCAAGTCCTTGATTTCATACTTAAATTAAAGATCCTTCTCTGATACCACCTCATATACTCCCAAAGTATGATCTATGTTATGCTCATCCTCATATCATATTTTATCCAGGTAGATGGTATTCTTTAAAAAGTTTGGTAGCCTTGCACACTCTATGCATTTCTGTGTCAATTGTTGCAGATATCTACTTGAACTCGTTTACCTCTGACTTTCCTATTTCCTAACCTAACCTGACCTATTAAAGATAAAGCTGGAAAGGTGGTATTTACAGTGAAGGGAGGATCAACTAAATCGATCAATGATTCAGAAGAGAGGGATCCCTGATTAGGAGCACCCTCTGGATGAGTAGAGACGTCTCCTCGATGGAAATGTGAGTTTCAGAGAAGATGTTTTTTATGGAATTTTATAGTAAGAAGATAGACTAAGCCCAAGTGACTCGAGGCTTGCTAGAAGCTGACAGAATTAACAGAGAGAAAAACTTAAGAATAATGGGGAAAAAGGGGCTCATGGGCCAAATGGTAATAGAAAATGGGCACATGAACCCAAAATTGATGAAAAAAGTGAACGGGTACGCGGACCCGATTCTAGAAATGGATGGGCATGTGAGCCCATGCTAGAAAGAGCCCTCAGTCTTGGAGCTAATGAGGGAAGTAAATGGGCAAGCAGGCCCAGTGAGAATAGAAGGTTGAGGAGGGCATATGGGCCCAAAGTGAGTTGTCAGTTTGGTAGAAGAGAGTGGGCTTGGAAGCCCATCCAATAGATCTAAAAATAATGGCACGAGGTTTAAATATGGGATTGTTATATTTGGGCCTCGTAGAATGGTTTTAACTTGGGTGGAATGCTCAACTAGATGATCCAAGATTAGTCTGCCCTTGTGTGGTTCTTGGTGCTCTTCCCCACTTGAGAACAAACGAGTCAAAGATAAGCACAGATTTTCCAATTCTTCTTCTTCTTCATATGGAGGCTTCCTTCTCTTGACAGCGGTAATGGAACCCTTGTCATCATCAACCATCATCATGGTCTCCCCTTTGATAAAGAATATGTGGAGTCCTATGGCATATCCTGGCTGGAAGACCCTCCTTGGGTTGGAATCCTCTTCGTATACCAACCCCTACGTGGCCTTTTCATAGATTCAATTGGCTGAGTGATCCCTTGAAGATCCTTGCCCAAACCTTTTCTAGGTTGATAGCCCAATTTCATCATCATCTGCCATCCTAGTGAGTCTGGTAGAGAGGCGGTCATGCATCTAACTTCTGGCAACTCTCCCACTGAGATCTGGGGTTGTATTGATAAACCTAGGGGTGATGTAAAAGTAGCATCATTCATCTTGTCCCTTACAGGCATGCTAGTCACCTTGACAACTTGTCCTTTAAAGAGAAACTTTATGCACCGGTGGTTTGTTGAAGCCATAGCTCCTATTGCCTCCAGATAAGGCCTCCCACGTATAGCCCAAAAAGTTGGATCCAGTTCCAGGATATGAAATTTGGTTTTGACCGTACATGGTCCAAGTTTAAACTCTAGAGTGACCACCCCACGTGTAGACTTCTTGGAGTTGTCATAAACTATTACCATGGCACAAGATGGCTTGATTTCTTGTTCAAAAATGCCACACTACTGCAAAGTTTCTGGCGGCATAATGTTGATGGAAGCTTTAGTGTCAAGCAAACATGATTTCACTTTAATATTACAAACAACAATAGCCACATGCAAAGCATATCTCTTGACCTCTGGATTTGCTAATTCCTCCTGAAAGAAAGTGAGTGTTGGGTGCTCACTTCTAGGGGCTAACACTGTAGTGATCTTCTCAGGTGGGAGATCTTCATTCACCATGACCCTTTGCAAATATTGTTGTAAAATCTCCTGGTGCACTTTTGATCTGTTGATCAGCTCAAGTATGGAGATACGGGCTGGTGTCTTATCCAAATATTTCAACAAATCATAGGCCGTGCCCGGCAAAGGTTCTTCCACTTGTTCTTCTTCCACTGGATCTTGTAGTTGAGTCCCGACTTGAGGAAAGTGCCGCTGGAACATCCTCCCACTCCGCAGCACTAGGGCTATTTGGCAGTTGGTTAGAGGTGATGGGTTAACTGGGGTGGGATGTGGTGGAATAGGTGGTGTAGGTGTAGGTATGGTGGGTAATAGGATTGGTGGATCTGGGATGATTGGGTTTGTGGATAGAGGGTAGGATTTGGAGGTGATAGTGATGGTGATGGTGGCGGCCTGATAAGAAGAGGCCGGGGTGAAGGAGTGGTTGTAGGTTGTGGGGTTGGTGGTGTGATAGGTTGGGGGTTTAGATTTGGTGGTGATTGTGGTGACTAGATGAGCAAGGGCCGGTGTGTAGCGATGATTGAGGGAGGTGTAGTCAAAGTGGGGGCTAGCCTAATGAAGAGTCAGTGAGAAGAGGTGGCGACCAGTGGTCGGGTTATTGAGCATGGTGGTGGTTGTGGAGTAGGAGGTGCACGGATTATCTGTCTAGGGGGGTTCTTAGCAGGAGGCCTAGCTGGGTTGACTGACATCGTTGCATTGTGATTTTCTAGTTGCCAACCTTGAGCACAGCTGGCAACTTCCTGGGCAATGGAGTGTACTAGTGTTGGCATCAAATTTTTCCGCTTATCTTGCTTGATATAGATTTCAACAATGCCAAAGTCGGCACGAAAAATCTGACCCAGATTTGGAAAATTCAAAAATAGATGATGCAAACAGGCTCTAGAAATGCCTTGGTCTGGCTTTACATGCTAGAAATGGCCAAGATAATGTGCTCATTGCATAGCCCCGATCAAGAGCTTCGCAACGGTGCCCAAAACATGGAAAACAGACACTGGAAGGCCAAAATGACCATTTTGCCCCCGACACTTTGGGATAAGTTGGAACCCTAACATGGAATTCCAACTTTACCACATTGTAAACATTGGATAGAGCTAGGCAACACTTAAAATGGATCAAAAATCCAACCACCGGATGAAGAGATATGCAAGAAAGATCAAATCTGGACAGAAAGCCGTATGTCGTCACACCAGGGGCACAATGGTCCGATCAGCTCCAGGATCGACCCATGGGCTGAAAATTTCAATTTTCATGGCCTAAAACATTTAGCTTATGAATATTGATGCATGAAAAGTAAATTTGGCCAATGGGAGGAGGTAGTTGTATTCAATTACAGTTTTCAACATTATCGATGACCGAGATCACACCGATTAGAGAAATCGGTAAAATCAAAAATCCTGGGCAATTTGGGAGATCTCAGCCACACATTTGGATGAATCATAATATCAATGGTCATCAATGATTGTCCCATATTTTTATGATTTAATTTTAGTTGTGTTTAATCAATATTCGGCCAAAATTAATGGTAGCCATCGGATCGGAAGTCTTTTAGATGAACGGTCTAGATTGGATTACTCTCTCTTCCCTCCACTTGGCTGGCCGAACTCCTCCCCATCTGCCATGTGCACAATCCCCTACAAGTTAGGGAGCTGGTCGAACTCCCCATCTGATGGCATGGCTAGCGACTTTGGCTTATCTCCCTCAACCACCTCAACAAGCTCAACAACCCTCATGGTTTATCCTTATCCCTCTCAACAACCCATGGCCTATCTCCATATGATGGTTGGACGAACCAGCCTTCTCACTCCCTTGTGCATTCAATTCTCTAGAATATAGGGGCTGGCCGAACCAGCCTTCCCACTCCTTTGTGCGTTCAATCTCCTAGAAGATAGGGGCTGGCCGAACACCCTTCTCTCCCTCTCTTTCTGGTTGGCGCACAACCTCAACAAATTCAACCATCTTGCCTTAATCTACTCAACAACCTCAACAGCCTTAGCCTTATCCCCATCTGTATATGGTGCCCCTTAACCTCTATATAAACCCCCCTGCTGCCATGTGCATCAGACAAGCTGATGACCCTGCGGAAGTCCTTCCTCTCTTCCCTCTACCCTGCTTCAAGACATCTTCTCCTTTCTTGGATGTCTTTAGAATCAAGTCAGAAACCTCTCCATATCAATTTTGGTGCTCCAAGTGAATAAAAAGAAGGAGAAATCTTCTCCCTCTTGCAGGTGCGCCAGAAGCAGCCCATCTGGGATACATCAACTTCAACAGCAAGTGCTCCATCTTGGTGCGCCAATTCCAGCCCTATACATAGCAATAAAATAAGAAGGAGAAGAAGAAAAGAGAAACATCCATTTTATCCTTCAATCTCCAACAAGAATCATGTCAAAAAGGTGAGGGAAGATGTAGCACTTTCTAGTTCTCTTCCTCCCCTCTTCTTTCTCTTCCCCTTGGCCATTCAAATATTCCAAAACAACCCAGCTGTGTTGGTACCATTAAAGAAATGTTAGACCTCTCAATGTTGGCTTCATAAACATTCTTTGATCAGCCCCTTTATGCCCCTCATTTCAGACCCCTTTGCTATCCATGTGTGCACATTCCATAGGTGACCTCAGAAGCAGCCCATTCGGCATCCCCAAGTGACCCCATACTGTCACCTAACACCATGCCTCTTGTTGCCATCCCTCTAGCAGCCAATTAGGCTCCTGAATGTGCTCCTAATCAGGCTATGTTTGACCATCCTTGTTGCCCAAGTGGACAATCTTCAGGAAAACACCCAAATCAGGTCCCTCTGCTAGCCTTGAAATCAAGCTCCTTTGATGGCTTGGAAACCAGCACCTACTTAACTCCTCTAATGGCCATCTAAACAGCACCCCAAACAAACCAAAGATCCTCTTTGATGTGTGTAAGGAGGGGGTGACAGCCCAGGCCTCTTGGAGTCCGCCGGATGGGCCAAGAGTTAAGCCGGGTGCCCCTAAATCAAACCCCATGTGTCTTTTTCTTCTTCCCCTTAGAGTATAGGGTGAAGGTTGACACTTTGATACTCTTGGAATCCGCCAGATGGGCCGAGACTACTCAGGCAGGCCTTCAATTCTCATGCTCTTTGTGCATTCCTAAACCAGTCCTAGCTCACACCTAAACTTGCCCCTTGTGCAGTCCTACCAAAAGCCCACCTAAATAGCACCTTAGCCAACCCATTCCAGCCCCTCTGAGGCTCACCTACCCCGCTGCTACAGAAAGATGTCAAGGTGCAAAAATGGAGTGCAAATCAGGCCAACCGGGCCATGGAGGTGCAAATCAGGCCCATTGGGTCATGAAGCTCAAGACAGGCCACCAGGGCCCATGAAGCTCAAGATTGGGCCAACTGGGCCGACATGATATGAAGCCGGCCTTCTAAAGCCATGAGACATGAAGACTAGCCCATTGTGCTGATGAAGCTGGCCTATTGGGCCTTGGACATTAAAAATCACATTTAACTAAATCTGAGGGCGAGATGCAAAATTAAATAAGGAGTTAGCACCACCACGTGGGTGCTCCACCTTGGACAGCTAGCCCGGACACGTATCCAGTATGTTGACCCAGACGTAGGCACGGGCTGGCTCCCATTACAGACGATCCTTCCCACTACTTGGAAAGTCAAAAGACTATGCCATGTAGGACGGGTAAAAATTCCACATTGATTGGAAAATAAGGCGGCACGCTGCCAAACTTTTCTTGGTCAAGTGGGATTTTACACCAAGGGAAAGACTTTGATACATTTACACTTTGACATGGCATATGAACTTCCACATCTGATGTATACCAGCATGAACATGAATATTCAATGAATATTTCAAGTGCCGAGTTGATTGCATGTAACTGGGCATCGACACCAGCCCGGTAGACCGGATGTAATGCAAACCGAACAAGAGTTAACCAAATCTGAAGTTAATTTAATTAAATCTGAAAACACATTCAAACAAATCTTAAAACATGCTTAAAATAGATCATTAAAGCTTTAACATTCAACAAAAATCAAATTTAATACAATCTGGAAAAATTGATTCAATACACTTAATCCGTTAGAATTCAAATGATTAAACAAGTGCACATCAAATAATTTACAACCAACTGAACAAAGAACATTTAAAACACATTAAAGCATCTAAAACACATCTTAAAACATGTAAATCAGATTCATTAACAATCTGAAGTTCAAGTTTAATCAATTTGAACCAAACTTCAAAACATCTAAAACATATCGAACACACCCGAATTAGTACTAAAATACCAACCAATATAAGAAAACCACATGAAAATAACTCAACACATGTCAACTAAACTTAAGCAAGTCAAATTGATCAACACATCTAAAATATCAAGTTCAAACAAAAATAAAATAAACTTCAACCAATTGAACTAAAATAAACTAGCTCAAAACAAATATCATTCAAATCCTAGTCAAATCAAAATATGAAATTAACATTTCAAACCACATCAAAATCAATTCATAAATCAACATAAGTCAACTCCAAACCAAATCTAATCAAACTTGTTTGTATCTCATCGGGTCTGAAAGGCTGAGGCCCTTTGTGTTCTTTACACGTTGTGGATGTGCATGCTCTCATCAAACATGATCGCTATGACAGTTTATCAAGGGTGTTTGAGTGTTTGCTCGATGTAAATGAATATCGGATATTCGCACCATCCGATGGAGAGAGGTCAAAAAATATTTTCACAGAATCCAAACCTCAGTTCTATACTCTTCTAATATCACCTGGACTATCTAGTATTTTTATGGTTTATCACCTATTTTGCTAGAAAATTCAGATGTTGATATTTCAAAACATACAAAAACAAAAATATTTTCAAAGAATCAAAAGATTCCTGAGGTTCCCACAACTAGACCAATTCCTAGGTTTGGATATGCTGGCGCTGGTGCCGATGCCAGAGTGAGAGCATGCAATGGGACTGAATTCTGAACAATCCCCAAGCTAGGTTGTTGTTGAGGTTGACCCGATGGACGCTGTTGCTGCTGCTGCTGCCTAGCCTTCATTGCCTGTATGCATTTCTCCAATTGGGCCCAATCAATACTGCCTTGGTTATTCATATCATGGATGTAGTTTATAAATTGAAAACACACTTCAACAGTGTGACCAGGGAATCGGTGGTAAGCACAGTATCGGGACATCTACATTTGCTAGCCAAACTTCTCTTTACTTGGGCAATTCCAACTATTTTTCTGTCATGAGTACATTGAAGATGTCAGTCAAGGAGTAAGGGAGTTGTCGCTAATTCTCTCTCCTAGGACCTCCCCTTCGTGGTGCTTGATTAGGTGGTGGCAGTGCCCTATTATAGGTAGGTTGACAAGGTTGCTGGGGTTGCACTACTGGCTGAGGTGGTTGTTGTGGTTGTTGTGGCCTAACCTGTTGTTGAGGGGGTGGTAAGAAGGGTTTGGCGGTGAGTTCCTGTACTGGTTTTGACGGTTCCCTCCCTGGTTCCCTACAATGTTTACAGCTTCATTGTTGACTACTCTCTCAGTTGTAGGCCCAACTGGCGCAGAGGTGGTTTTCTTGATGTTTCTAGGTTTGGGATCAAATAGATTTATCATTGTGATATCTTTGAAGTGGACTTGCGAATATCGGGCATTTTCATAAAGTTCATTCATGGTGGTAGGATGGTGCTTGATCAAAACATATTTTAGAGCTAGTGTGGTGTTTCTGATGAGCATCTTCACTTGTTCCCCTTCAGAAATAACATCAGTTAGTTTCTTTGCCATTCCCCTCCAGCGATTATTAGCAAACTTTATAAAGTCCTCCTTGGGCTTCATCTTCTCAGCAATCAAATCTGTAATTGAGCATGATGGTGCCACCCAGTCTCTGTATCTTTGCAAAAATTTGGTCTTTATAATATCAAAATCTTTTGTCTCAAAGGGGTCAAGTGCGTAGAACCATTCCAGTGCATACCCTTCTAAAGATTGGCGGAACAAGAAAGCAAGAACTCTATGATCATTTTTATAAAATGAGGACTCATAGAGAAAATATTTTAGGTGGAGAAAAGGGTTGCCAGTACCATTGTAGCAGCGATAAACTGGTAGTTCAGAAGGTGGCAGGTGAAGAACTGGGAAAGAAGGAATAGAGACCTCAAGAGTTGACTTGGAATCCAAGCGACATCTCAGCTCTTCATAATGTTCATTCATTTGGGTGAGTTAATCCATGATTACCTGGGTGAGAGCAGGTTCTTGGTTTACTGGTGGGGGTATGTGGTTAGATGTGTGATTCTGGAATTGAGAAGCATGATTTGGCAAATTCTCTGAAGATTGTCCTATGACTTGATGAGCCAAGGGAGCGACATGGTTGAAATAGGGTGGTTGGACAAATGATGGTTTAACCATGGATGGTTGAAACACAGACGGTTGAGCTAGTGATGGTTGAATCACAGATTACTGAATAATAGATGGTTGAACAAAGGATGATTGAATGAGTGGTGGTCGAACCATAGGACGTGGAGATGCAACAACTTGATTGGCTTCAGCCTGATCAGAGAAAATTTTGCCCTTCACCATGGATTGTATACGGGCATAGGTTTCTGGGTCAGTATAAAGAGGCAACTCTCTAAAGAGTTGTTCAACATCACTGGGAGCAGATGGTTGAGGGACCTCTTGTGCTTCTGACTCAAACAATGGATTAACATGACTATCTGATGAATTTTGTTGGTGACCCATCTCATGCTCTTGACGTTCATCGTGTTCCGCCATTCCAATGTGCCTTCAAGACCTTAATTGCATTGTCACCCTTCAACTTCAAGGAGAGGGTAAGACAAACGAGTTGGAAAAACAAACAAAGAACTTTTTTCTGGTTTTTAGTATCTTGCAAAAATGTTAGAGTTTTGAATTTTTATTTAACAAACAAGTGATGCAAAGACCGGAAAATAGGATTACACAATGATTTTGATTAAACCTTAGGTTTATAGATTTTTTAAGAATTGTTCTCTCAACAAATGGGTTAGGATCCTAACTCCAATCTCCAATGACCTAGGTTTCACACAATCTCACCATGTGTAGGTAACATAGGATGCTTCGGGTTTTGGGGAGTGGTACAACCAACCTGATCATGAAGAGGAATACTCTACATATGAGGAATTATAAAGGCCTTGATGAAAACCAACCAAGTCAACTAGGAAGGAATATCCCAGAAGAGAGGTCAGAATCCACCAAGAGGGTGTTTTGGATGGGAGGGGTAAATGAGAGAGTGAGCTCCTGCCTCAAAAGGAAAAAAGTGTAAAAGAAGAAGGTAGAGATAAGGAGCAGAGAATGCAACCAAGTAATAAAGAAAGTAATAAGCAATACATAAACTTAAATAAACAAGCAATGACACAAGGAAAGTAACTAGAAACTAGACAAGCAACTAGAAACTAGAATCTAGACATTGTTTCTCACGAGAGCCAAATAGAGGTAGTGAAAAGTGATGGAAAGAAGAGGGTTCAGATCTGATAGCCAAGAAAAAGGGTGGTCCATGTTGGGACTGATGTAAGAATAAGCTGGTTCACATGGGAACCAAGGTAAAAAGTGAAGGTGGTTCACGCGGGAACTGGTTTTGGGTAGCAAAGGGGTGGTTCACATGGGAACCAGTTTGAATGATCAAAGTGGGCCATGTGGGGCCAATTAAATATGAATAGGGATATGATCCAAATGGGGATAGATCTAAAGAAAAGTGGTTTGGTTCATGTGGGAACCAAAGTAAAGAAAGAGATTGGTTCACGTGGGAACCGGTTTGAAAAGAAAAAGGGTGGTTCACGAGGGAACTAGTTTAAATGGCAAAAAGAGGGTCACGCAGTGACCAATTTTAATAAGGGAAACATATGATTTGAGTGGCTGAAAATAAATGTTGGTTCACGTGAGAACCGGTTTGTAGAAGAGAGTTGGTTCGCGTGGGAACCAGTTTTAAAAGCAAAGGCGGGTTCACGCGAGAACCGGCTAAAATTAAATGACAGAAATTAAATGAGGTACTTGGAACTTTAGATAGATGGGTGAAATAAGAAGTTTTGAGATGGCATGAAATTAAGAAAGGTGGAAAGAAGGAAAGGCTCACGCGGTAACCGGTCTAGAACTAGAACTAGTTGTAAAGAAACACTAAGCACCCATGGTTAAAAACATTGCTTGTCCCACCATGGTCGCCACAAAGCTGTTGACTCCGAAAGACACAATGGAGATCTCCTTTTCTGGGTAGTCCATAAATCCAGATTGTCACCTCAAGAGGGGATGAGAAAGAAAGGAAGAAAACACGGAAAGCAACTTTCACCTCGGTCCCACACTCACATTGATCCCTAAACTTTCATCCTTTGGCATTGCTCGATCACCAAAGAGATGGTTTGGGTCATGTGGGAGGAGGGTGGGAAGAAAAAAATTAAGACATGTGGTCACCAGGAACCGCGGGTTCCAATTTATGCAATGAAAATGACCGTGCGTACCTTAGCGTGAAGAGTGCAGGTTAAAGCTTCCCCTTCTTCGACTGGCCGATGAAGAAGAGTCCTCAACGCATGGGTGCTTGATTTCCTATGCAACTAGACAAACAAAAAATTGAAAAAGACAATTAGAACTAAACAAAGTGGAGTATATGTAAAGGAAATAACATAAAACACACAAATGAATAGAAACTGACCGAATTCGGGTTATCTCTAACCCCTCTTTTTTATTTTTCAGATTAATAGACTAAAAATAATTTAAAAATGTAAAAAATTATAGTAGGATGTATAATCACTAAAAAAAAGAGATAGAAAAAAGAACAGAAAGATTCTGATAAGAATAGAGGGAGATATGGCCAAATCTGTGTTGTTGAAAAAGCCAAGTAGCAGTCTAGGAACTGTCAGGCGTGACTTTGCTTCTATCCTCGTCATGACCAGTCCCGACCTTAAAATCACATGCCGTCAATTGAAAACATAAGAAGACTCAGAGAGGAAGAACTTTGATGTTGAGATATTGAGGAGCCAATGTCTACACGCTGCTATAGAAGCCAAAGAAGAGAGACCTGGCAGATCACCTACAGACCAACCTTTCTCTCTCCTAAAATGACTTCTCTCTCTAAAAACTCTAAATTCCCTCTCTAAAAATCACAAAATTGATGCAGGAAAGAGCTTGGATGCCTTGAGATGTTTGGGGGGGGGCGTGAACCAGCCTCTGGAATGACCAGAATTGGTCTCTATTTATAGGAGAACAACCGGTCTAATCTTGGCTAAAAAAACAGGGGATTTGCGCCCTGGTTTAGGGTGCATGTGCCCCACTTTGGGGTGCATGCGCCCCCTAGAGGGGGTGCATCTTATCATTCCTAAAAAAATGTGCAATCCGGTCGAAAAATTCTATCTGGTAGAGTCCTAATCAAAAAACCGATTCTCGTGCCCCCGATCGGGGGCACATGACCATGTGCCTCAGGGTGGGGCGCATGGCCATGTGCCTTGGATCCATGGCACATATGCCCAAGGACCTGGGTGCATGGGGACTGATTCTGCGCATCTTTCTTCCAGAAGCCATTGTGGACACTCCCGAACTCAGAATTTGATGCCGTTTGTTGCATTGGAAAGATAACAGGCTGAAGAAGCTTTATACAGCAACGGATCAGCCATAACACCTTCCAATGCTTCAGAATTTTATCTGAAAGTTAGGCCAGTGAACAAAAGATCCGATACTGGTCGGAATGATTCTGACGGCCAACCGAAAAGACATGGCATGAAACAAAACTTGTTTGGAATGTGAGTCTGACCATAACCTTCAATGTATGATCATTAGGCATTAGTCATTCAGCCAATTTCCAAGTTTACATGATTTACATGTGGCTTTCGCTCAGAAATTATGTCTTTGTGCTGAAAACTTCAGAAAACATATGATTTCATTCGGCAAAGCTCCAAATCAATATTAAATGACCCGACATCATTCTATGATCAATCACACATGTTACCCTATAAGACATGAGTTTTATGCTTTGAATTAGGAAAATTTGGCATGTCTACACCCCTAAATTGGGGGCGCAGTCTGCGCACCCTCACCTTGAGGGTGCAGCCTATGTGCCCTCAACCCAAGGGCATGTCCAGTTTCAGAAACTGGTTCCCCCTACCATTTTTTGGCTTTTATAAGGCATAGCAATTGCGGATGAACGCTACCCCGAAGCAGGGGCTCAGTGACCGCACCGTGATGGTAGGGCATGGTCTACACACCCTCAAGTTGAGGGCATGTAGGGCGTGCCCTCACCTTGAGGAAACATGTAGTCATTTTCTTAGTTTTGCATCATCTTTAATTCTCTATAAAATTAGGTTATTGAGATATGATCCAAGGTTACTCTTCTCATTCTCCGGCTACCCTAAGTTCATGTCAACCTTGCCAAATTGTCCTCTTCTCATCCCAGTGCTCAGATATCATCCTAAAGTGAAAGAAAAGCCAACCTATCTTTCGTCATGCTGTTGTTCTAATCATTGGCTTCCACAAATTTTTGTGAGCATTTTATGGCTAGGCCTTCTTCAGAAGAAGTGTTCCTTGTCATGTTTAAGCAGGGATCAATTCTAACATCTCTTTGGCTCATGGTGGCTTCTACACCAGCACTGCACAAACGGACCCAGAGTCTACTATTCTCTGACAACGTCTTGTTAGTCAATTTCCATACACTTCTCGATGAATTCAGCCTATATAATTTGTATACAAACTATACCCTATGAGTTATCTTCTATTCCCAATAAAAATAATTCAATTCCAACATCTGTTGTGCCCGTAGCACGTCCTACATCGACATTGCGCTAGTGTTTCTCAGATCTTCACCTTTCAACATCAAAATTATCAGGTAAATTCAAACCTCTTCTTAGAAGATTCAAGAAAACTTTTCTTCATCTTAAATCAATCTTGGTAAGTTTTTTTAACACAAATAGAAGCCCATTTTGACTTTCATGTTGCATACAAAGTTCTCTACACCAAGGTCACAATGCTAGGTTGGGTGCCAGATTATGTTTTTCCCAGCATCCCTTATACTTACAAATTCTTTATAGAATTATATAAATGTATACTAAAGAAGTCTTCAACACAATTAATATTTTACTTTTAGTCCTTTTTCAATGCAACAAACGTCACTCGATTTTGACATCAAGTTTGTCTGTGTAGAGGTTTAAACAATGTTGCACCAGATAGAGTTTAATGCACCCCCAAACCAAGGGCTCGCACCCACCGCCCCCTCAATCATAGGGTGCTGCCTCTGCGCCCTCGCTTGTGTTCAGCTCAATCAGATCGATGATATCTTCCCCATTTTAACTCCGATTTAAGTCGTTCAAGTTTCTACTTCTTCCTTATTCATCCAGCATCATTTATACATCATGTTTATTTAGCATTGCATCATCTCATAATCATTTTTATTTAGTTTTGCATCACCTCTATATCATAAAAACCAAAAAAAGGGTTAGGGCTAGCCCCAAAATTGGTGAGTTTGTTTCCAATTGTCAATTTTCAGTCCACTTTCTTTATAGTTACTACAATTCAGTTAGTTCTAATCTTTCTTTCACTTATTTTTTTATTTTTTGTCTTCTAGTTGCATAGGTACATCAAGCAAGAGGTGGTTAAGGACTCTTTTTCATCGGTTGGCCAAAGAAGGAGAATGTTGAACCCACACACCCATTTCCTACACTAAGGTACACATGGTCACATTTTAAATACTTCATACTCATTTATTTAATTTCAGAGCCCGTAGCTCCTGGTGACCACTTTTCCTCATCTCTACCTCTACTTCATTTCCTCTTCTATTTTTGATTCCTTTTAGTTTATTTTTCTCATTCTCCTCTCACATGACCTGAACTATCTCTCCAATGCTCAAGTGACAATGAGGGATGAAAGTTGGTGGATCAATGTGAGTGTGAGACTGAGGTGAGAGTTCCCCCTTTCCTCACCCTTCTAAGGCTCTAACTCATGACCCATTTTCGGAGTTGACAACTTTTGGCGACCACGGTGGGGCAACCATTGTCTTCAACCATGCTTGCTTGATGTTCTTGTGCAACTAGTCTTTTCTTCATTCACATACTTTATTTTATTAATTAATTACTTTTATCCATATAATTCTATGTTTGCATAAATTTATTGCTCCTCCTCCTCTTTCTCTTCAATTTTTTTGCACTAGATTTTCATCAGGTACTGGACTTGTTCTGATTGATAGGGCATTCGAGACAAGGGTTCTCTCTCCCAACACACCCTCACCCTCTAAACACCTTTTTGGTAGATTCTAACATTTCTTTTGAGATATTTCTTTTTAGTTGATTTGGTTTGTTTCTATCAAGGTTTCCGTAAGTCCCCATCTATGGAGTATTTCTCTCTACATGATTGAGCTTGTTGTACCCTTTATCCCAAAACTTGAAGAACCCAAGTACCCATTTATGGTGAGATTGTGAGAACCTTAGGTCTTTGGAGATTGGAGCAATAGGAATCGAGCCCATTGGAGTTGAGTGAAAAATTGCTAACAATCCACCTATTCTAAGATTTGAACAAAATTATTGCATAATCATTCACGAATCTTTTCATAACTTATTTGTCAAACCAAAATTCAAACCAACAAACAAATAAAAAACACCAAAATAACCAAAGTTCTTTGCTTTAATCTGTGTCCAACTTGTTTGTCTACAAAAAGTAGAAGAAGAATCTCTCAAAGAAAAAAAAGTTCAACAAAAGAAAAAACTTTGCTTTTGGGTAATTACTTGCTTGTCCACCACAATCAAAAGCAAAAGGGTTCAGACTAACACATCATCAAAAGAAACTAAAGAAGAAGAACTATTTGAAATCAAAACCTAGCCAAGGTAGAACTAGGTCTATTTTTTTCTTATCTATGATGGTTAGGTTGGTTGAGATGTTTGGCAGAGTGAATTGCTAGACCATAGAAGCCGAAGAGCAATAAAGAAGGATGAAAATATTGGCTATAAGCAAAGTTCAACTTTAAAGCCATCGGCATCACACAATACCTTTTCAACTTATCCCACCTTGGTCACCAAGAAGTTGTCAACTCTGAAAATGGGTCCCAGGTTGGCACCTTAGAAGGGTGAGAAAAAAGGGAAAACTCTCACATTGGTCCCAAACTCATATTGATCCCCAAACTTTCATTCATCAGCATCGCTCAAGCACCAAAGAGACAGTTCAGGTTGTGTGGGAGGAGTATAAAAAAAACTAAAAAGAATCAAAAATAAAAGAGAGCATGAAGTAGAGATAGAAATGAATAAGAGTGGTAGCCAAGAGCCATGGGTTATAGTTTAAATTAAATAGCATGTAAATTAAGTAAAGGATGACAATGTGTACCTTAGCATGAGAAACAAATGTTCTGGTTCAACCTTCTTCTTCTTCAGCCAACTGATGAAGAAGAGTCCCCAACCGATGCTAGCTTGATGTACCTGTGCAACTTGAAACAAAGAACCAAGTAAAAGAAGCTAATAGAACCATGAGAAGTGTAGAAATTGTTAAAGAAAGAGTGGAAAAAATGGAATCGGACTGGAACTCACCAAATTGGGGCAAGGCCTAACCTCTTTTTTATTGGATTTTATTTTATAATGTAATATGTTTAAAACATAATAAAAATGACCTATGAATAATGCATAATAAAGAAAAATTAAATGTAGGAAGCGAAACTACTCCAATTGGAGTGAAAACTGGTGAAGAATGATCATTCCGGTCGACCTGCAATAAGGCACCCTTAGCACAAGTTTGATGCAAAGATTGCTACAAACAGCCCTGATGTCAAAATTAAGTGGCATTTGTTGAAATTGATAGAGGACTTAGAGAGAAAGAGTTTTGGTGTTGAAGACTTCTCCAAAATATGTCTTTTAATCGTTGTAGAAATTTTGGAAGTGGATAGATGTTGAGAACAGAATATGATTGCACATCCTCGTTGTAACGATCACCAGAGACAATCTGTAAGTTAGAATAAACTTCTATTTATTTAAAACTAAAGAATACTCATGAAAGGTGATTCTATATGAATAAAAATTTTCTTGAATCCTCTGATAATAAGTCTAAATTTACCTTCTAATTCTTATGTTAGAAGGTGAAGATCTGGAAACCACTGGCATGATGTGGATGCAGGACATGCTACGAGCACCACAAATAGCAGAATTGAATGATTCTTGTTAAGAATGGAAGATGACTTACTGGGGTACAGTATAATTATGGTATAAGCTGAATAGACTGAAAAATTTATTAATATTTACTAACAATGCAATGGTTGAGAAGGGTAGACTCTAGATCCGTTTGCACAGTGTTGGTGTAGAAGCCACCATGAGCCGAGGAGATGTCAAAATTGATACCTTTTTATTGGAGATGAAAGGTATCTCGACAATAATAACTTATTCTGAAGAATACCTTTTCAAAAAAATCTAACATAAATATGTAGAAGCCGATGATCAGCACAACAGCACGTTGGAGCACATATTGGCTTCTCTCTCACTTTATAATGATCTCTAGGCAACAGGATAAAGAAAGAATGACTTGAGAAGGGTGGAACAAGCCTAGGGTGCATAGAGGATAAAAAGAGTATGCTGGAGAATGGGCTTCTTTTCTTTAGGTTGTTCAAAAAAGTCTTCTTTTATAGAAGATGAGAAACAAGTCAAAAAGTAGCAAGTTCTTATATATTTGACCATAGATTAGATTTCTGCTATCTAATGCTGCTAATTTTTACCATGAAGATTCTAGACACTTACCAAAATGATATAAAGGTAGATGGAAATGTGTTTCACCCTTTCTATGTTCAAAATTAATCTTCACTTAGGTAGGAAACATATCTAGTCTAAAAATAGCTAGTTTTGATGTACAAGACAACAAGTTTGATTGTCATCATTGTTGGTGCTAATTTTTGTGATGAATATTCCACAAACTTATCCAAATGATATAAATAAAAAAGGAAAAGGGAGTTTGTGAATTTTGTTAAGTATGTGGCCAAATGGCTGGGCATGCACTCCATTGGTCTTGATCGGGTTTGAGCGTACGTAATTATGCATCTGACTTCCGAGGGGCACTACAAACAAATGGGAGATTAGAATTGTGTGATGTTTGTTAAAAATAAAAGATGATGATATAAAAGGGACCCTCTTTTAATCATATCAGAAATAAAAATATCTATATTTTGTTTATGGATGCTGAAATATGTCAAATGGTGGTGATCGAAAAGATCCAGCAACAACTGGAAAGATGCAGCATGACCCATAAGGCAATCAATGTTATTAAAACTTGATCATAACCATAAATGGTTTATCATAATGAAATGGTCATTAGGATGGATATGGTCCTCACTCGGTGTATGCTTTGCTTAGAAATCTGTAGCTCATCCTCAAATTTCTCAGTAGGCTCCTTGGCTCGTCCAAAAGGGTAGTTCAATTTGATGTTTAACGATCCAATAAAAATGTTGCCAATGAAATAATATCTTTAAGTTCCAAATGAAGCCAAATTGGTGTGTCTACGCACAGGGGCTCTTGGAGAAGGGGGACCAAGCAACCTTCGTTGATGCTGCTACTATTGGTAGACAAGCTACTGGCTGGAGATCAGGTCACCAGAGGAAGAAAAACTAGGAGATGTTGCTGCTATGCCCAGGAGAGAGAAGTAAAAGTAGAGGTGATCCCCAAGTCTAGCTAGCTAGGGTGTTGTCGCTAGAAAGAAAGAAGTAGGAGAATAGGATCGCCTAGGGAAGAGATGAAGAGCTACCTACGCACACTAGATTTCTTGAGGGAATAGGTGTGTGCTAGCTCTGGTGAGGGGAGAGAATGGTGTGCTCAGCCTTGTTCCTATCACTTAAGTCTCCTACCTAGAAAGGGAGACTAAAGGATAAAGCTATGAGGAGATATAGCAAGGAATTTCACCCCTTAAAAAAGTTTGCTATGGAAGGACTTCTAGCTAGAGAAGAAGTTTTCTAGGTAGGGAGTGTGGGTACACAAGCCAGCTGGGAGAAGAATGGGTGAGCCCAACTTTCTCTTTCTGGTCTTCTATTGATGGGAGAGAGAGAGAGAGAGCGCTAAGAAACAAGGCTGTTGGGATAGAGCCAAGGAGTTGTAGCTCACTCAGAAATCTATCCCACTAGGGGTTCTATCAGAACGAGAGTCCTCCAAGAAGGAATTTCATTATGGGAAGAAGTCTTGGCTGAGAAAGAGTCTACCCATAGAGGAATCCTATGTTGCAAGGACTGTTTGTGCATAGCCCAGCTTCTGGCACACTAGCCGAGAGATAGGGAGGGTAGTGGCCAACATAACTTTGATTAATCTCAACTTGGGTTTTATTAAAATGCTCCTAATTAGACAAATGTCATTAATTAAAGTTGGAATCAATTAAAAAAGCCCTGAATTTATCCACAAAAATCTAGAATGTGCTTTGATGACTATTGATCTTGTGCTCCCTTAAAATCTATGGCCAAGATCTCTTGAATTGCATCAAATTTTTTGTTGATTTCTTTGATCAGTACGATCTTGGTCATCGATAATTTTAAAAATTATAATTAAATGCAATTAATTCATTCTGTTGGTCGAATTTTCTTTTTGTTGCATCAATATTTCCAAGACTAAAGTCTTGAATTGGGAAATCATAATTTCTAGCCGATAGGCCGATCTAAAGTTGATTAATCCATTATGCCTTCAAGGTTACGGGGCACAAACTCCCATCCAAATTCAATCTTTCCTAAGTAACTCTCTAATCAATGCTTAGAATTTTGATCCATCTCGAGTATCATCTAGCTCTTTTTTAGATGAATGATGTGTTGAAGTTAAATTTTTTCGATTGAGTTCTGAATTGTCCTGAAGTACCTGTCAACTGCAAAATTAGGATGAGTGAATCTAGATCATCACCTTAAAAGGAAAAAGAGAGAAGAAAGAGAAGAATATCCCTACTTTACCCACACTCACATTGATCCCTGAATACTTAACCATCGACATAACTGGGGTGTTGAAGGGACTATCTGGGTTATGTGTGTAAGAAAAGATAAAATAAATCAATGCATTAAGTAAAGAATGTGGTCACTAGGAGCTGTGGACTTTGCTTTATGCAATGGAAGTAAACAGAAAAGTGACCGTGTATGTACCTTAGCGGGAAGAATGTGGGTTAAAGTTTCTCCTTCTTTGGACGGCCAATGAAGAAGAGTCCTCAACGGGTGGGTGATCAATTTCCTATGCATCTTGACAATAAAACAAGTGAAAATAAAATTAGAACTGGATAAGGTGAACTATATGTAAAACAAATGGCATAAAAATAGAGAACTAAAATGAAACTGATCGGATTCGGGTTACTTCTAACCCCCCTTTTTTAGTTTTTTGAATTAATAGACTAAAACTAATGTAAAAATGTGGAAAAATAATAGATGGAGAGAGAAAGAGAAAATAAAAAGTTAAAAAAAAGAACAAATCAATTTTGAGCCTCATTTAAGAAGATATGGCCAAATTTAGGTTTGTCGAGAAAGTCGGACATCAACTAGGATCTGCCAGGCATGACTTTGCTTTAGAGCCTTCCACGACCAACACCGACCTGGGAATTACATGCCATCTGGCTGAACATATGTGAACCAACCTTCCTCTTTCCAAAATTTACTTTTCTCTCACTAGAAACTTGAATTTCTTTTTTTTAAATCACTAGAATGAAGTAGGAAAAGGATTGGACATCTTGGGAAGTTTGGGGGTCATGATCTTTTTCTGGAATGTCAGAAATCAAGCTTAATTTATAGTGAAGCTGATCCTCATCAACTCCTAAAAAATAGGGAATGTGCCCCACCCCAGGGCTCATGCAACCTCACCTAGGGCACATGTGCCCCCCTCCGGGAGCACATTCAAATTGAAGTAAATCTGAAAAAAATGATAAATAATCGAAATGCAATTTTCGAATCATTCTAGTCTGAAGTAGAATCAAAGTTAAAGACCGGTGCCATGTGCCCCCGTCGGGAGAGCATAGTAATGTGCCTCACTTGGTAGGGTGCATTGGGATGTGCCCTACCTGGTAGGATGCATGGGATGTGCCCCACTTTGTAGGGCACATGCGTCCTGCCCCGGGGCACATGGTACTATATTTGCACGCCTCCGTTCTTGAAGCCATTACGGACACTCTCAAACTTGGAATTCAATGTTCTTTGTTACTTTGGAAAGATAACTGGCCAAGGAAGTTTTCTATAGTGATGTGTCAGCCACCACACTCTCCGAAACTTTAGAGTTTCATCTGGAAGTTGAGACAGTGAACGGAAGGTCCAACGATGGTCGAAATGATTTCGATGGCAAGCAGAAGGAGATGTCTTGAAATAAAACACGCACAGAGTGAGAAATTAATCATAGCCTTCAATGTTTGATCATTAGGCTCTGATCATCAAGCCAATTTTTGTGTTTACATGATTTACGCATGACTTTCGCTCGGAAGTTACGGCTTGATTTGAAAAACTTCAGAAAATGTCCGATTCCATTCGACAAAGCTCTAAAGCAACCATAAAAGACCTGACATCCTCTTCAAATCAATCATTCATGTTACCCTATAAAACATAAGTTATATGCTCTGAATTAGGTGAATTTGTCGTGTCTACAGCTTGCCTTGCCTTGATGTTGGCTTTGTATGGGAATGACATATAATGAAGCAGAGTGATTCAAAGTGAACCGTAATGGAATGCAAATGAGCATAGATGAACATAGTGGAATGAAATGGTGATAGACTAAAAAGATGGCATGAAGGTGTAGATATAGACACGCTTATTAACCTGATTCAGTAAAATGAATCTCGTTGAGTATTCTAGATCACTTTCATGTTTCATTAAATCCTTATATAATTGATTTGTAAAAGACATGCCATTGGCATGAGAGATAAAAAAAGAGTAGCCAACCCTCAATGCGGTGAGGGGTCCCCGAATTTGTAGGTTCATCATCACCAACAACCTGAACTTTGCAGTGTTCTTGTACTGATGGGCTAAAGTTTGAAAGAGAAATTGGTTTAAAAAAAGAAAAAAGAATACTAATCAACCATATTTGGGATCTCAACTTCTTTCAAGTTTCACCAAAAATTCGGTTTGATCCTGAGTGGAATAACCTCAAGTTCTAAAGGGGTCAGATTAAGCACAAAAAAAATTTGCTTGGGTATCGTGAAAATAGTGAATCACGCTTCAGCAAAAAACCAGTCATTCGAAAAATGATGAAATAGACAAAATAAAATCAAGTCATGGTGGGATTGAAAGATAATGATGGGATTGACATTATTATGATGGGATAATGATATGACAATTGGCATGGTGAGATAAACACGGTAGGGATAACATGCAGTGGAATGAAAGACTTAGCAGAATAACAGACACGATGAGTAATAGCAACATGGTTGGACAACAATGCCAATAATGACAAAAAGGATGAAAAGGAATGACATAGAACGATAAAAATAGATGAAGAAAATATAATGAAGAACATCATTACGATGATGTAAAAGAGAAAAAGGAAGTGATAGGAGGGCATCATCACGATGATGAAAAAGAAGAAAAATAAGTGTTGGGAGGAAATCATCATGATGACAGAAAAAATAAGATAATTAATCCTCAGTAGGATAGGGGATATAAAGAAAACACAGAGAAAATAGACAACGAAGGGGAATATAGTAGGGCTCAGAGGTTGTTTGTGAAGAAAAGGTGGATATTCAACGATGCCTATATGATGCTATCTAGGATAAAAAATAGGAAATTATGTGGAAAATAGTTGAAGATATAGATTGTCCATCAGAGGTCAAGATACCTGATTAGGAACCATCATCTCTCTAATGTTTAATTTTGGCTTATATTGAGAATGAAGAATGACTGAGCCATCGTAGATTTTGTT
Source organism: Cryptocoryne crispatula var. balansae (assembly GCA_036172225.1). NCBI lineage: Eukaryota > Viridiplantae > Streptophyta > Magnoliopsida > Alismatales > Araceae > Cryptocoryne > Cryptocoryne crispatula. The sequence continues at coordinate 16,069,622 of CM069923.1, read as the reverse complement.
AAAGGGGATCTTGAGCCTAGTCATTTTCACACTTAAGGCCTTCAACATTAATGCATAAAATACTTATTAATGAACTTAACATAACTAAATGACAAATAGTGATACAAACTGATCTGAAGCAAAAAATGGAATGTTGATGATGATGTGAAGCTGATGACGAAATCTTGAAACTACATTTGAAATGTGAGGTGACACATTTTAGGCTTCATAATTGCTATTTGAGTGAAGTCTTCAGGTGGTGCTACTAAAATAGTCTATCATCCTGATTGGACCACCTAATTCACCAGCATCACTTGTCCATCCACATCCCACCTTTTGATGGAATACAACACCACGATAACATTCAACTGAATGGAGCTTCCTTTCTTTTTGTCACAGGGTAGACAATTTATTACTTCAGGAACACTGATCTCACCAATTCACTTGTTGGACTAAAAATATTGCCTGCACATTTTTTATTAGTATTTAACAAACGAATTTGTCAAATGAAGTATATTTTTTTAAAATGGACACCTGAAGTTTTCACTATTGGAACCATCATTTGGAGATAAAAAATTATTTTGATAGTGGTTATTTTAGTAAAAATGCTATTTTCAACATTCGAAACTTTTGTTTTTGGATTTTTCTAAATTTTTTGAATTTTTGGTCCATGTGCCTCCAATCGGGGGCACGTGCCCATGCGCCTAGAAGATGAGGCACATGGCCACGAACCCCCAAAGGAGGGCACAAGCACCCCACCCTTGGGGCACATGGTCAAAACCAAATTTTGCTTGAAATCGGACCAATTCTTCCTTATATATACATCCCTCAGCTTGAAAATTAATATTATTATTATCTAGATGGCTCCTCCTTCAATAAATATGTTTTCTGATCTTGGAAGAGTAATTTTTGGCATCCTAGGGTATGTAAAGGGGAGGATTTAATGAAATCTAGTAAGAAACTTCATTTTATTCATTCTAAATTTTTAATTTTTTTTTGAATATTTAGAATTTTAGGTACATGTGCCCTCGATTGGGGGCACGTGTCCATATGCTCTCGAGATAGGGCACATGGGCATGCACCCCCAGGGTGTTAGGAATCAGTTCATTCAGATTGGCACAATGGAAAATTTTTGATTCCTCATATATCATTGTCTTGGTATCGATTGGAATTGAAATAATGTCGCCAAAATCGATATTCGAAATGATTTCGAGCACGTACTATTGTGGGATTCAAACAATCCCTATATATCAGAGAAGATCGAGTATTCTCATGCTCTCCAAGCCACTCAAGTGTGCAGCCACTAGTTGTATCCACAGGAACAACCTCCGAAGTTGGGTTCTCCTTCGTGTTAGCATCGACCACTCATCTCAAATAGAACTCCACCATCAAATGGTGGCTATTGGCATGGGAGACAGTGAAGGAGGTTGGCTGGGGCACAGAGAGCTCCCTTAGCTTGACAGGATTTGTGCCCTCATCACTATTATTAATAGAACTCAAAGTTTTCACAAAACCCCTCCTTGTTCTATAAATTAACCTAAGCTCTCAAACTTACAGATTGGTTCTTTTGTGTGTGACCTCCTAGGCCCAAGAGCCTATTTGGTTGAGGCCTAATTAAAAGAACAACTTTTTTAAATTAAATTTATTATCTTATAATAGATTAATGACCTACCGACCATGAAGGGTACAGGCCATATCCTATGATCCCGAATGGCTTTAGGGATAAGCTCCTCTCCAAAGAGCCTTTCCATCATCGGTTATCACACGGATATAAATCTTTATCTATTCAATGTCCTAGTCGGATAGAGAACGGCATTGACTGTCAACTCCTAAATATACCAACACTATGGAATCTTATACTCGTAATTAAATCAATTGAAAAACCCTTTCCCAGTTATCCTATTTACCTTGGCAAAGGATTTAGAGTACTATCCATATGCCATTCTCTCTCTCCTACCGAGAGTGGACAATCCCCTGTTGTCTGCTCAATTACCTCCACTGGGTTTCCCATATACCTAATCCATTAATTATATAGGACCATAATACTAAGTGATTTATAAGTCAATAGTCAAAGTACATGGTACACTTGGCAAGACATCTTTGGAAACTCAGGTCAAAGATCCAATTGTGTAACTATGATGATGGAATACCCTAATCGACAGTTCGGCAACATACCATTCAAGGATTCTATATTGGTCAGTTCAATAAACTCATTCTTCTAATGAGCACTTGTACATGTATCTTAGTGTCCTCACACTGATGACTAATGAGATCAGTCATCCTCATCATATGAGAAGATATCATATACACTAGTCTTGTCGGATCATTGATGTCTTGTCACGAGGATCCTATGACTAGAAACATTTAGAGTACATGAAGAACGTGCCACTAATGAATAAAGTGCAAGTAATGAAGAAAGTGCCACTAATATTGAATAAGATATTACAAGAAATGTAAAATCGTATCACATATGATTAACTTGTAGAGTATACATTTCTATCACAGGGGAGGGCACATGCACCCCTACCCTAGGGCACATGTTTTAATTTTTTTATTTTTTATTTTAAAAATGTAAATACCTGACAGCCTTTCTGATTGCCTTTTGTAGAGTTACCCTCTTTTCCCAAGTCCTTGTCGATTATGCTCATTTGCCTAGTTTGAAAACCTGTTTAATGTTCTCCATCTATCAATGAGTTCAATCCTAAGTGGTTAGGGTTTGATCGGCCTTCTAGTACATGCAAAGCACTATACAAAATATCATCTAGATTTAGATTGATGAGTGCTTTGATCGAGTTGTGCCATCCTGACACACACACCTTCATCTTCAATTCTTTCAAATGCACCATCTTGCTAGAAGAGGCGGAGTTGTTTCTCAGACTACCATTGACTAGAAAAGATGAGACCGCAGATATGTTTATTCTTTATAGATTAGTGTCTTGCCTTGGCTTCTTGCAGGATTTTGTGGAGGGTGAGCGAATTGGCTCCCTTATTGTCGGAAAATAGATTATTCTTCCAGAATTAATGGCTTGGGCCATCTCCACTTTGTATTCTCGCAACCTTGACAAAACACAACTTCTTCATAGTTCAAAGGGTTTTGCTACTTGCCTGGCGATTGTGTTCCTGTTTTCCACAAAATATGGCTTTTTGGAATAGGGTTAGCTTTCATGTTTTCGTGGAATCTGGTGCGGCAAGCGACTTGGTCCTTCAGTGCTTGGCTTTCTTTATTGTGGCTTGTCTTCTTCTTGAGTGAGACATCCTGTGTTTGGCAGTGCTCTTCTTTTTACTTGATCGGAAAATCTTCTTTTCAAGTTTGATCCGACGGGTGGTTAAACTACAACTTCATGGCTTTTTCAGCATAATCCTTTGTACCCATATGCTGTGGTTCTTGGCTTTTTTGACAATGTTTCTAACAAGTGCGCTTCACTAAAGAAATGAACAGATTGGCATGCCTATCTTGCTTCTGTGTATCATTCTTTCTTTATGCATAGTCCAGTCATTATGGAATAAATAGATGTTCATATTTGCATTACTCCTAGCGTGGACCTTCAACTGGTTACTGGATCTACTTTTATTCTATACAATCCGAACAAATGTCATTCTCAGATTGGTTTGCCTCGCTATGAACTACCTGTGCTGTCACACTTGACTTCTATCAAGGATAGGAAGTTTGATACAGATGACAGCATAGAAGAAGCTAGGTCATCCATTGCTTTGTGGAGTAGAAGCCAACCGTGGCATCTAGGCATACTTATCGAGGAGAGCCCAGATGATCAACGTCACTATCTTTCTCAACTATAGCTTCTTTGTACCTAATTATCATTTTATTTCCTTTTATTTTCTTGCTTGTCAAATAATTTTTAGTCATTTATGAATAAAAATTGAATTTTGTTTTGTCAATTTTGGAATAAAAATTCACAAAAATTTACCTTATGCCTACAAAATTGTTAGTGTATAACCAAAATGATACTTGATAAAAATAGCTATTTAACAACATGATTCATGAGATTTTGTAGCAAAAAATGAATTTTTCATAGAATTTAAACAAGCAATTTTCTTCGATAAATTTTTCTGAGCAATTCAAATTTTTTTATTTTTTTTCTGTGGCATTATAATCAGCTCAATTTAAAAAAAATTAGGGCAATTTTTAAGATTTTTATGATTTTTGGTGAATTTTTATCTTTATAAATAGAATCTACCACCTTCGCAAGTTCATTTTACCACTCACAACTTCTCTCCTAACCAAAGCTTCTCCATCTTCTTCTTCACTTTTAGAGCTCGGATCGCACTCAAAGATTAGTACTCCAGTCAAAGAAAACGTAGATCTCAACATTCTCTTCATTTTGACTATAATTTCACATGATATTGAGTGCGTTTGGTCAGGTTTCTGGGCAGAAGAAGATCAGTGCAGCTTCTAGGTCCATGTGCCCCTGAACGGGAGCACATGGGCATGTGCCCCTGAGAGGGGGGAACACGGGGATGTTCCCCCTATAGGGGGCACATTCCCATGTGTGGGTCCCATGTGCCCTACTAGTTTGGGCTCATGGTTATGTGCCCTTTGCCCACGGTGCATAGTGATGTGCCCCATTGGGTGGGGCGCATTGGAATGTGCCCCCAAAGGGGGGAAGGGGGACATGCCCCCTACTGAGGGTGCATGAATATTTTTTATTTTGTCATTGTTGACATTTTAGCATAGATGAAACTAAAAAAATCTGACCAATTTAGAAATTTGTAGATGCCAAGAAGGGTTCATTGTTCACGCACACATGACTCAAAGGCTGGCCCTTCTGAGCTGGGTATCACACATGAGGTAAATATCTCTTGTATTAGGCATAAATTCTTTTCCATTCACCTTACTACCATTTGACCAAAATTCTTTTCTTTGAAGGAACGGATCAAGTCCCATATTTCATGGCAGATAGTGTGGGTGGCCTATCGAGGTCTCCAATCCTTCTAGCATCACTATCTTGATGAGATGGGGTTCGGACCCCTCCTATGAGTTTCACCTTTCTGGGAGGACCTGGCTGATCTAGGTTCTGAGAGAGAGGTGGGATGCTACGACCTACTCTTTCTTGATGCCATAGGGGACGTGGCCCATATCTCTAGATTTTATATCTATGGGTGCCCAGTCATTGGCTATACCTATTATGACTACTCTTGGATGGCAGCAAACCTTCTCTCCTTCTATCGACCTTGATCACTAGACGAGGCTATTCAGGAGTACTTCGAGTTGGTGGGCCTGTCAGAGGCTCACATGTTGAGTGGTGAGGATATCGATCACTATGAGGAGTGCCTGATTGGTCAGGTGTCTAGTATGTTTTACAGTCTTTCTGGGACCTTGAAGGCAGATCGGGATCTTCGTTGGTTTCTAACATTTCTTTTTGGATGCTTGTTGCTTAGCAACAAGATAGAGAGAGTACGCCTATAATTCCTACCTCTACTAGCCGATGTGGAGGTCATTGGGGAGTACACTTGGGGAATGGTAGTTCTGGCCCACCTATTTGCTAGCCTCTCTTCTGACAGTGGCACTATGTTAGTGGGTGCCTTCACACCTTTTCTTTAGGTATTTTGCCTTTTGTTCTTCCTTTTCTTTGCATGTTATGAATATACTGACAAAGTGTTCTTTTTAGATGTGGAGTTACCTCTATCTACTCCTGGGATGGGGCAGGATGGAGCATCCAAATCATCTTCCTTTGCTAGCATGCTAGCATGTTGTCCATAATACTACTTCACATGCTCCCCAGTTCCTTCAGCTATGGGGTGAGCTGATTAGTTTTATTCTAGAGCGGGTATGCTTTCCTACCTTTCTTTGTTTCAATTTGTTGGTTGATGATTTATTCTCTCCTTTTATAGGTATGCTAGCACCCGTATTTGACCACGGACGATGACAATGCTAACTGGGTGAAGAGGCATTCCCACCTCTTCGGGTGCAACATTTATCTCCACTGTTTGAACAAGGTGGAGCTACTTTGAGTTTGCCTCATGATGAGGACCTTTGGTTCTTTCATAAATGGTGCCCTCCTCCTCCTTCTAGACACAACCATGGCACTCAGGGGTTGATGCACTCTGTGAACTGGGCTATCAGGTACCAATCTGCTCTCAAGGACTGGGTGGTAGACGAGACTGTAGTGTTCTCGATGGCCGTGGATGATACTGAGTTCCTCCGCCAGTATGGTGCTACCTATGGTCATCCTTTTGGCTTTGGTGCTCAAGTTAAATTTTTTTTTCACCATCTCTTTGTTATTAAACCATGTTGCCTTATCTCACAAAAATCTTCTTTCAGGACTCCCATGCCTTGCTGACCCAGTACTGATCACATATTTGGGTTTTTTTAAAAATATTCATTTTTTATATTTTTGAAAATATTTAATTTTTTTTGGATTTTTGTGGAGGAAACACTAGTATTTGATAGAATTCATCGGTCTTTGGGATTTGTCAAAATTCAAGTGATAGATACCATTTGCAAAACAAGGTTTCTTACCTAGAATCCTTCTAACCTTCTTCTTTTGTTTAGCTTGGGTTCCACTTGGATTTGGTCATTTTACCCTACCCTAGGGGTTTGAAGAGGAAGAATAATAGAGAAAGTTCTTGATAGGGTTTAGAGATGTTGGGAGAGATTTCTCTACTCGCACCCAAATTACCTGTTGAGGTTTGGCCTCTTTGGGTCTTTCCTATTTTTGCTCTTTATGTGGCACACACTTGGATAGGTTTTTGACATGTGGGGACATTGTCCATATTTTGGTAACTTTTTGCATTGACTACTCTTTGGGTACTCATTTAGACAAGTTTATCACTTTCCTTTTAACCTGAGGAGATCATTGTCCATCTTTTGGCACCCTTTTACACCCTCAAAGATGGCCTCCAACTAGGGTGATGGGCATTTTTGATACTACCCCTCTCTAATCTCAACTTCTTATCTTGAACCAATTATGAGAGAACAGGGTAAGGGTATTCCTTCCATCTCTAGGTTTCTGTCTTACCTTACACATGCACCGGGTTGTCCGGAGTCCAAGATCAGGAGGTGTTGTGTGTGTAGGATGGTGCCTACCCTTGACTTCTAGCAAACATCCTTAGATCGATGACTTGGAACCATACTAAATTTTTTTTATAGAAAATACTTTTTGAGGTAGACTCTGTTTCAAGGATGATTCAATTTTTATTTATCTACATTAGTCAATTCATATGCATTACCTGAATATTTTTTGGTGACTACAAAAGGCCCCTCTCAGTTAGATTGCAATTTGGAGTGGCGACCACTCAACTTAACAAATATTCTTTTAACAACCATCTCACTGATATTGAATTCTCTCAATCACCCTCTTTTGATAAAACATTTTAAGTTTGTTCTAATAAGTTTGGGCATGTTCGGCGGTAGCTAGCCATCTTTCATCCAAGAGTTCTAGCTATGCAAAGAGAGATTCTTATCTCTCATCAACAAGAATATCCCTATCGAGCTAAACTTAGAGAGATGAAAATAATACCTTGTAGGGGATCACTACTTCCATCTCACATGCCAAGGCATATGGGGTTTGTCCAATGGGAGTGTAGACACGCCAATTTGGCCTTATTTAGAGCTTAAACCATTATTCCATTGGCAACATCTCTTGTAGACCATAAAAATCATGATGAACCACCCTTTTGGATGATCCGAGGTTCTTATTGAAAATATGAGGATCATTTGCTAATTTTTAATCAAATCCGTGTTTACCGAACAAGAGACTCTTGGTGGTGTGCCAGATTATGCTTTTCCTAGCATATCCTCTATTTGGAAATTTTTCACAGGATTATATGGACGTCTAATGAAGAAGTATTCAACATGAATAATCTTATTCTATGAGTTATATTTCCATTTCAACAAACGGCATTCAATTCTGATCTCCCATTTGTCCGCACCACCTTTTAGAAGTCAGATGCGCAGTTCTGTCCGCACGCAGCACCGTTCAAGCCCAATTGCATGCAAGCCCAGCCCATTGAGCACATATTTGACAAATTCACGACCTTACCTTCCTTTTTCCTCCTCCATATCTCTTTTTATAGTATCTGGAAGCTTCATGGTCGAAATTAGCATCATCTAATGATGGCAATCCAACTTGTTGTCTTGTATATCAAGACTTGCCATTTTTAGACTAGATTTGTTTCCTCTTCAAGTGGAGGCATATTTTGAGCATGGGGATGGTGATCCACGGTTTTCAATCTCTCTAAATCATTTAGGTAAGTTTCTAGATACCTCAGGATGGAAATCAGCAACATTAAATGGAGGAAATCCAACCTAAGGTCGGATGTATCAAAACTTGCTATTTTTTGACCTGTTCTTCATCCCCTATAAAGGGAGACTCATATGAACGACCTAAGAAGAGAATACCCATCCTCCAGCACTTCTATATTCGTCCTACAGCCACCCTAGGCTCTTCCCAATCTCCCCAAATAGTTCTATCTTCGTCCCGGTGCCCGGAGATCATCCCAAAGTGAAGAAGAAGCCGGTCTATGCTCCAACGTGCTGCACTGCTGATCATCGGCTTCTATAGATATTTTTAGTCATTTTATGGCTTGAATTCCTTCATACGAAGTGTGGTTAATCAATATATATTTCATCTCCAACAAACAGAGATAAATTCTGACATTCCCTCGGCTTGTTATGGCTTCAACACCGGCGCTGCACAGACAGATCTGAAGTCTTCTCTTCTAAGTCATTGTTTTATCAGTCAATTTCAGTACAATTAATGGTAGATTCAGCCCATACATCCTTCATATAAATTGTTCCCCGGTGAGTTATATTTTATCTCCAACAAGAATCATTTAATTTGGATATCTGTGGTTTCCATAGCATGTCCTACATCGACATTGTGCTGGGAGTTTCCAGAACTTCATTGTCCAAGATCCGAATTATCAGGTAAATTCAGATTACTTATCATAAGATTCAAGCAATCTTGTATTCATATAAAACTACCCTCGGTGAGTCCTCTTTATTTTAAAACAAACATCACTTTATTCTGACATTTTTGCTGTTCGTTATGATCTCTACATCAGAGCTGCACAGTTTACATTGAATCTATCCAACCCGGTTGCCACTTTGCCTGGGTTGTGTTGTCTTTAACCATTCATATTCTCTTTTCTAACTCTTCATTCATATCATTTAATTCATGTTTAAGCATAATTTTATTCTATTTTCATCATTTCATACATCATAAAAAACCAAAAAAAGGGGTTAGGGCTAACCCCGAATCCGGTGAGTTTGTTTCCAATTGTCGTTTTATGTTATTACTTTTACAAGTTACTACACTTCACTCAGTTCTAATCCTTCTTCACTTGTTTTCTTGTCTTATTGTCTTCTAGTTGCAAAAATACATCAAGCTAGCATTGGTTGGACTCTCCCTCATCGGCCGGCCGAAGAGGAAGAAGGTTGAACTCACACACTCTCTCCCACGCTAAGGTACACACGGTCAACTTCTTAATTTACATCCCATAAAGCGGAGCCCGCGGCTCCTGGCGACCACATTCTTTCATGTTTTAATTTAATCTCCTCCTCACTCTCCTCCCACATGACCCGAACCATCTCCGGTGCTCGAGCGACGCCGTGAGATGAAAGTTCGGGGATCAATGTGAGTGTGGGACCAAGGTGAGGACATTTTACCGCTTTCCGAGTGTTTCTCGATTCACTCTTTTTTCCCCAATTCCATCTATCTTTTACCTTATCTTGAGGTGCCGATCCGGAACCCATTTCTGGAGTCGACAGCTTTTTGGCGACCACGGTGGGACAACCAATGTCTTCAACCGTGCTAGCTTGATTGATCCGTGCAACTAGTTGTTTTCCGACTTGGTTCCCGCGTGAACCGGCTTGTCCTTTACCCTTTTCCATGTCAATTTACCTTTAAAAACTTGCTGATTACTCTTTCTTTAAGATTGTCCCCCATGTGGACTTGATATCTTGTCTTTAATTTCAGCCCGGTTCCCGCGTGAACCACTTTTCTTCTTATAAACCGGTTCCCGCGTGAACCACCTTTCTTTTCCAACTCGGTTCCCGCGTGAACCAACTTACTTTCAGATCGGTCCCTGCATGGACCACCCATTTGCAGCACCTTTAGATTGGCCCCACGTGGCTCTCTTTTCATTTTGTCAACTCTTACACCGGGTCCCGCGTGAACCACCCTTTTCTTCACAAAAACTGGTTCCCGCGTGAACCACCCCTTTTCCTTCAAAAACCGGTTCCCGCGTGAACCACCTTTCTTTTCCAACTCGGTTCCCGCGTGAACCAACTTACCTTCAGATCGGTCCCCGCGTGGACCACCCCTTTGCACCAATTAAATTGGCCCCGCGTGCCCCCCCCTCTTTCCTTTTTCAATCAAACAAACCGGTTCCCACGTGAACCACCCCTTTTCCTTCAAAAACCGGTTCCCACGTGAACCACCTACCTTTTCAAAACTCGGCTCCCGCGTGAGCCACTTTATTTTCAAATCGGTCCCCGCGTGGACCATCCTTTTACCTTTACTTCAGATTTGTCCCCACTTGAACACTCCAACACAAGCCGGTTCCCGCGCGAACCACCTTTTAGTTGTTAGTTGCTAGTTACTTGTTTACTCTATCATTGCTTGTCTTGCTTGCATTCACTTGCTTGGTTTATTTAATAGCTTTCATTCATGTTTGCATATTGATTGCTTCTTCTTCTCCTACCCTCCATTTTTTACTTTTGCACTAGCTTTTTGCATCGGGTACCGGACTTGCTCCGATCCGTAGGGCATTCGAGGCGGGGGCTCTCTCTCCCAACACACTCTCACCCTACAAACACCTTCTTGGTGGATTCTTACCTCTCTTCTGGGATATTCCTTCCTAGTTGATTTGGTGGTTTCCATCAAGACCTCCGTAAGTCCCCATCCGTGGAGTATTCCTCTCCGCACGATTGGGCCGGTTGTACCACTTTCCCAAAACCCGAAGAACCCAAGTTCCTACTCGTGGTGATTGAGTGATAACCTTAGGTCTTGAAGATTGAAGCAATAGGAACCATACCCATTTGAGTGAACAATTGCTAACAATCTATCTAATCTAAGGTTTCAACCCAAAAATTGTCGAGTAGTCATTTTAAAACCTTGTTTGCATAACTTGCTTGCTCACCAAAAATTGAAAACAACCAAAAATTTCTTCTTGCAAAACACCTAAAAAAACAAAAACAAAAAAAGCTCTTTAATTTTGTGTTCAACTTGTTTTCCAAACAACCAATTGAAACAAAACAAAATCAAACAAAACAAAACATAAAAAAAATATCTTCAATTGTGTGCTTTGATTGCTCTCTTTTCTAACCATCTTTCTAGAAAGATCGACATGATGCCCATGATGCTAAAGTCCGGAAGCCACGTTGGGAGGTCGGACTACTACAAGCAACAGGAGTACGGGGAAGGTCTCTACAAGCTCCAACAACAACCCGAGAGCCATGTCAATGCTGCTATGGAACCTGAAGTGCAAGGAGATTCCCATCAGTCCACTTCATTTAGTATAGAACAGGCTCTTAAGGATCTATCTTTTCATCTTGATCCCAATACCTTGTCATTCATACAATCTATAGTGAAGGGCAAGATGCCTATTAATCATGGTGAAGCCAAAGTCAACCGAGCTGCCTCACCTCCCCAATCGGCAGTTCAACCTCTTACCATAACCCCACCTGGGCAGCCCTACCATGTTACTTCACCTACTCACCCCATTGTGGGTCATTCTTCAGCTCGCACACCAACCCACCTCCCTCCCATCCAGGTGCCACATGCACACCCCCTGGTGAATTCCTCCCCACCTGTTGCCAAGGATAAAGAAACCATCGAATTTCCCCTCTATACTATCTACATCCCCCCATCACAAATGCCAACCTACCATCGCTACAATGGCTCAGGTGATCCCTTCACCCATCTCAATGATTTTCTGAGCAAATCATCTTGATGGCTAAATGATAGAAAGACCCTTGCTTTTCTTTTTAGGAGATCTTTAGAGGGTGCAGCCCTAGATTGGTTTTTTTCATTGAATGAAGTAGAGATATGGGATTTCGAAATTGTCAAGGCTAAATTCTTGAAACGATATGGGCCAAGCTATTCAATAATTGGAGATGTAAAAGAAGATGTGGAATTAATACAATATTCTGATGAATTGAGGCCCAAGCTTGAGAGAAGCATTGATGCTATGCACCAACCTAGGAGCCCTCTCCAACCTCATCTAGATCATCATCTTCAACCGACTCCTCGACGCCAGTTAATTAGGCTACCCATGCCACAATCTCGGCCGGACATGCAACCCGTGTCAACGGCACAATCAATTGTGCACAATCAAGCTCCTCATGTCAAGTGTGCCAACACCTCACTATCAAAATCAAATTCTCAGCCTATTTCACCAACAACCTCTCGGCCAATCATCCGGCCCTTGGCTTCTCAACCTATTCCACCAACAACCCCTCGACCAATCATCCGGCCCTTGGCTTCTCAGCCTATTCCACCAACAACTCCTCAGCCAACCATCCAAGCCATGACTCCTCAATTAATTACATCAATAGCTCTTCACCGAACCGACTTCTATGCCAGCACCACTTCAATCAATCCCTCAACATAGGGTTCCCCCTCAGTCAGTCAAACCACTTGTTTCGTCTGTTGCTCCTGCCATGGTAGAAAAACTAGTCACTCCTATCATTCATGCTCCTACCATGGCAGAGGAACCAATTAATCTGATCATCCCTACTCCTACTATAGTAGATGATTTATTCACTTCAACCCTTCATGCTCCTGCCATGGTAGAGGAACTAGCCACTCCGATCATTCATGCTCCTGCCATAGTAGATGATTTAGACACTTCGACCCTTCAAGCTCCTGCCCTGGCAGAAGAATTAATAATTCCAACCATTTGTGCTCCTGCCATGGTAGAAGAATCAGCTTCTCATCGTGTCGTTGCTATATCTCAAGATCAAAGTCAGCTAGTAGGGGAGGTAGAACCAAACCCTTCTACCCTTTTGGAATCCCCTAAACTAGGCATGCCCTCTTCCATAGAACATCCTGAGGAGAAGCCTGCTATAGGGAGCTTAGATGAAGAAATCATAAACTTAGTTGATTGTCAATCCAATGATGGACTAGGCAAGGATTTATCAGGCATTGATCAACTATTACCATCATTGGAATTGATCAATGAAGATGGTCAGATTGAATTGACCCCTGAACTGGGAAGTAAGGAGACTGAATTGGTCAATGAAATAGGGAATGAATCGACAAGCCTCCAGAAGGGCATAGACCTTAGCAAGGGGATACTAGGACCTCCTCCAGCTAAGCAGACAAATCCTTTAGCATCAATCTTAGGTCCACGACCCATACCCCATTCTTCTCCTAAGCAACAATCTGGCCTATGGGCCCACGATCAATCAATCTTAGGGCCACGACCTTTTCTTTATTCTTCTCAAAATCAACAATCGGGCCCATGGGCCCACAATTCTTCAATCTTAGGTTCACCGCCCTTTCTTTATCCTTCTTACAACCATCAATCAGGCCCATGGGTCCAAAATCTGTCAATCTTAGGGCCATGGCCCACACCCCATCCCACTCAATTGGGCCATTATGCCCCATTTTCAGGCTCTTATGCACCTTTTCATCAACTGGGCCCATGTGCCCCTTTCCATCATCCGGGCCCATGTGCTCCCTTTATCCAACCGGGCCCATGTGCCCCTTTTAATCAACCGGGCTCTTATGCCCCTTTTCTTCAACTGGGCCCACGTGCCCCTTTTAATCAATCGGGCTTGCATGCCCCTTTCCTTCCACTGGGTCCATATGCCCCTTTTCCCCAATTGGGCCTACATATCCCTTTCCTTCCATCAGGCCCACGTGCCTATAATTCTCTCCAATCGGGCCCACGTGCCCGCAATTCACCTCAACCGGGCTCACATGCCCATGTTTTTCTACAACCGGGCCCATGTGCCCAAATTTCTTCTAAATCGGGCCCACGTGCCCACCTTCCAACAAACTCGGGCACACATACCCACACTCCTTCAACTTCGGGCATGTATGCCCCCATTTCTTCACCATCGGGCTCACGTGCCCATACTTCTCCGAAATCGGGCCCCCGTGCACCCACTTCTTCAACTTTGGGATTACACACCCATACTCTTCAATGGCGCCAGCGAGCCCATCACAAATCACAATCTTGCTCCCAACCATTTAAATCGGGTCCATGAGCCCACTCTTTTCATTGGGTCCCTCGGGCTCAACCTCCAATTGGGCCCTCATGCCCATCAACATCAACCGGGCCCTCTATCCCACATTCAAATCTTGGGCTCATATGCCTCTTGATTCCAACTACTCCCAGGCCTTCAAGCCCACTTTCAACTCACGGGCCCAAGAGCTCATTTTAACTCACTTCTGTTTCCAAGCATGTTTCTTTCCTTTTTGAATTCTCTTTCTTTTCCCAAGTTTTACTTTCAACAAAAAAATCAAAGGTAGAGAAATTTCCTGGGTGATGCCACAATCTTTGCCTTTTACATCATTAATTTTGACTCCGCCATGCTAAATTAGATCCTCCACATTTTCACTTCATCATATGACTATGAATCTTCAATCCAATGCAATATGGTGCATATCAATAGTGGAAGCAGTTGGGCAAGGCAAGGCAAGGCATGGCAGGTAAGGCAAGGCAAGCACAAGCAAAGCCGTCAACAACAATGAACTTCTCCTTCTCTCAGGTATTACATGAAATTGCATTCATTATCATTATGTCATCCACAAGGCAATATTTTTTTAAATGATTTTGAATTTCACATGACAATCTTACTTGAGAGAAAGTTTTGATTGATGATAACTACTTTTTATCTTATCCTAATGAATTCTTTACAATGCAAGGCATGTTTTCAAATGATTCGCCCATGGAATGTAATCTACCTCAAAAATGGAGAGAACTACCAGTATGACTTAAGTCAACATGTTCTAGGTTGTTGTCTAGGAGTCAAGGGTAGATACCATTCTACACACACAACATGTCCCGATCCCAGAATCTGGATGACTTGACACCCGAGAGAAGCTAGGCAAAGCTTAGAGATGGAAGGAAAACCCTTACCCTACTCTCTTCTATTCGGTCCAAGATAGGTGAAAGGGATCAGAGAGGGAGAGTATCAAAAGCATCCGCCGCCCTAGTAGGAGGCCGTCTCAGAAGGTCCAACTTCTCAAATAAAAAAAAGGGTGCTAAAAGATGGGCAATGAACCCCACAGGTTTAAACAAATATGGGCCTGTCTGAATGAGTACCCAAAAATGCAGAAAATGAAAAAAGGCACCAAAAGATGGGCAATGACCCCACAGGTCAAAGCACTGTCCGAATGTGTGCCACAAAAATAGGTTTGTCGATAAAGAAGAAAAGACCCGAAGAGGCCGAACCCCAACGGGCAATTGGGTGTGAGTAGAGAAATCCCTCTCGACATCTCCAAAGCCTATCAAGGACTTTCCCTCAATTCTTCATTCTTACCCCCAAGGTGTGGGTGAACCAACCAAATCAAAGCTAAACTCTAACCGATCAAAGGTTGAAGGTCGAAAAGATTCTGGGCAAGGAACCCCATTTTGCACATGGTGTCTACCAACGAACCTAAAAAAACAACCAAGTGATGAGAACTTGTGTCAATACTGATTTTTATCTCCCTAAAAAAAATATTTTCAAAAAAAAAACTCTCAAAAAAAAGTTGAATATTTTCAAAAACTAAAAAAAATTAAATATTTTCAAAAACTCAAAAAAAGAATATTTTCAAAAATCCAGAAAAATTGAATCTTTTCAAAAAAAAAGAAGAAGAAGAAAACTTATTTTTTCAAATCCCAACCAAAATTTTCAAAAAAATTTTCTTTTTCATCACCATGCTTGGTTTGAATTCTTGTCTTTACATTCATTGTATATTTGTTGCTTTATTTTTACACCCTTAAGAAGGCTATTACCCCTTGACAAAGGTCAAGGCATACTGTAACTTGCAAGGGGGATAAGCCGCATTGTTGTTCTAATCTCTTCCTTCTAAGTGTTTCAGGCACAAGGAGAACTTACACCCCTTGACAAAGGTCAACGCAGATTGCAAATTGCAAGGGGGATAAGCCACATTGTTGTTCTAATCTCTTTCTTCTAAGTGTTTCAGGCACAAGGAGAACTTACACCCCTTGACAAAGGTCAAGGCATACTGCAACTTGCAAGGGGGATAAGCCATATTGGCATTCTAATTTCCTTTTTCTAGTGTTTCAGGCACGAAGAACAAATGAGGAGAACTTCACAACAAGGCGAAGCTCGCCACTTCCCTCCCCAAGGATTCTTAGGAGGAGGTGCCACCATGACCTCGACCTCAACTTCGTCAAGGAGCATTTTCAAGATTTCAATAAGGCGATGCTCGCCACTTCCCTCCCCTGAGGATTCTTAGGAGGAGGTGTCACCATAACCTCGGCTTTAATTTTGCCGAGAAACCTTTTGCAGGCGATGCTCGCCACTTCCCTCCCCTGAGGATTCTCAGGAGGAGGTGTCATCATAACCTCGGCCTCAACTTTGCCGAGAAACTTTTGTTTTGTGTCCTCATTAAGACACATGAGCTCTTTTGTGAGAATGCATGTCATCACACCGCAAACTCACCATTATCATTTCCTTTCTTAGCATATATTAGGTGCATTACTATTTATTTTATGCATTGATGTTGAAGACCGTGAATGCAAAGAAGACCAGGCCCGAGATCCCCTTAATCAAAATCCACGACGGTCAGGTCATTCTTTGTGCTCACGGAAAAGCCAAAATTGTGTAGTGAGGGACGATGGTTCCCAAATGGGTATCCTGACCTCATAGACAATCTATATCTTCAACTAATTGTTAGACAAGTTTTGTTTTTGTTTTCTTGAGCTCAGCATGCATCATATAGTATTAGCTGCATTGCATATTCCATGATCATTGCATACATTCTTTCAAAATCTTCACCTTCTCACCTTAGTCTTTAAATCTTTTATCCTAATTCTGATCATTCTAAATCCCATCATGTTTTCTAATCCCACTGTGTTTTCTAATCCCATCGTGTTTTCGAGTCCCACCAACCTTTCTAATATCCCACCGTGTCTGTTAATCCCACCATGTTCGGTAATCACCTTGTGCCTTCAAATCGTTTATTTCTATCCCCACTGTGACCACTGCGACACCCTTCTTGCTATTCATCCAACTGTGGCAATCAATTCGTCCCGCCAAGGGCCTTCTATTCGATCAGATCTTGCATTGCTGTTGTCTTCACGGTCTGTGCTTTAACATTTACCTTTCGGAATTTGAGATCATTCCATTCCGAATTGAATCTTGTCTCCTGGAAGACTTAAATGAATCTAAGAGCCTAAATGTGCTCGATTGGTATTCTTTTACTTTTTCAAAACAAAGCTCTTTTTAAAACTTTAGCCCATCACAGTACAGGAACACCGCAAAGATCGGGTTACCGACTGATGATGAACCTACGAACCCATGTTTCGGGGACTCCCCACCGCGTTGGGGGTTGGCTATTCTTCTCTCGTGCCAATGGCACATCTCTTACCAATCGAACATAGGAAGACTTGATGAAACATGGCAGTTAACCAGGAGACTTGAAGAGATTCTCTTTGCCGAATTTGGTCGTTGAGCGTGTCTATATCTACACCTTGATGCCACCTTTTCAGTCCATCGCTATTTCGCTCCGCTGCATTCCATTACAACTCATTTCGCTTCTCTACATTCCTCTACATTTCACTTCCCTTCACAACATAACATTCCCTTGCAAAGCCGACATCAAGGCGAGGCAAGCTGTAGACACGCCAATTTGGCCTTATTTAGAGCTTAAACCATTATTCCATTGGCAACATCTCTTGTAGACCATAAAAATCATGATGAACCACCCTTTTGGATGATCTGAGGTTCTTATTGGAAATATGAGGATCATTTGCTAATTTTTAATCAAATCCGTGTTTACCGAACAAGAGACTCTTGGTGGTGTGCCAGATTATGCTTTTCCTAGCATATCCTCTATTTGGAATTTTTTCACAGGATTATATGGACGTCTAATGAAGAAGTATTCAACATGAATAATCTTCTTCTATGAGTTATATTTCCATTTCAACAAACGGCATTCAATTCTGATCTCCCATTTGTCCGCAGCACCTTTTAGAAGTCAGATGCGCAGTTCTGTCCGCACGCAGCACCGTTCAAGCCCAATTGCATGCAAGCCCAGCCCATTGGGCACATATTTGACAAATTCACGACCTTACCTTCCTTTTTCCTCCTCCATATCTCTTTTTATAGTATCTTGAAGCTTCATGGTCGAAATTAGCATCATCTAATGATGGCAATCCAACTTGTTGTCTTGTATATCAAGACTTGCCATTTTTAGACTAGATTTGTTTCCTCTTCAAGTGGAGGCATATTTTGAGCATGGGGATGGTGATCCACGGTTTTCAATCTCTCTCAAACATTTAGGTAAGTTTCTAGATACCTCAGGATGGAAATCAGCAACATTAAATGGAGGAAATCCAACCTAAGGTCGGATGTATCAAAACTTGCTATTTTTTGACCTGTTCTTCATCCCCTATAAAGGGAGACTCATATGAACGACCTAAGAAGGGCATACCCATCCTCCAGCACTTCTCTCTTTGTCCTACAGCCACCCTAGGCTCTTCCCAATCTCCCCAAATAGTTCTATCTTCGTCCCGGTGCCCGGAGATCATCCCAAAGTGAAGAAGAAGCCGGTCTATGCTCCAACGTGCTGCACTGCTGATCATCGGCTTCTATAGATATTTTTAGTCATTTTCTGGCCTGAATTCCTTCATACGAAGTGTGGTTCATCAAGATATGTTTCATCTCCAACAAACAGAGATAAATTCTGACATTCCCTCGGCTTGTTATGGCTTCAACACCGGCGCTGCACAGACAGATCCGAAGTCTTCTCTTCTAAGTCATTGTTTTATCAGTCAATTTCAGTACAATTAATGGTAGATTCAGCCCATACATCCTTCATAGAAATTGTTCCCCGGTGAGTTATATTTTATCTCCAACAAGAATCATTTAATTTGGATATCTGTGGTTCCCATAGCATGTCCTACATCGACATTATGCTGGGAGTTTCCAGAACTTCATTGTCCAAGATCCGAATTATTAGGTAAATTCAGTTTACTTATCATAAGATTCAAGCAATTTTGTCTTCATATAAAACTAACCTCGGTGAGTCCTCTTTATTTTAAAACAAATATCACTTTATTCTGACATTTTTGCTGTTCGTTATGATCTCTACATCAGAGCTGCGCAGTTTACATTGAATCTATCCAACCCGGTTGCCACTTTGCCAGGGTTGTGTTGTCTTTAACCATTCATATTCTCTTTTATAACTCTTCATTCATATCATTTAATTCATGTTTAAGCATCATTTTATTCTATTTTCATCATTTCATACATCATAAAAAACCCAAAAAAAGGGGTTAGGGCTAACCCTGAATCCGGTGAGTTTGTTTCCAATTGTCGTTTTATGTTATTACTTTTACTAGTTACTACACTTCACTCAGTTCTAATCCTTCTTCACTTGTTTTCTTGTCTTATTGTCTTCTAGTTGCACAAATACATCAAGCTAGCATTGGTTGGTCTCTCCCTCATCGGCCGGCCGAAGAGGAAGAAGGTTGAACTCACACACTCTCTCCCATGCTAAGGTACACACGGTCAACTTATTAATTTACATCTCATAAAGCGGAGCCTGCGGCTCCTGGCGACCACATTCTTTCATGTTTTAATTTCATCTCCTCCTCACTCTCCTCCCACATGACCCGAACCATCTCCGGTGCTCGAGCGACGCCGTGAGATGAAAGTTCGGGGATCAATGTGAGTGTGGGACCAAGGTGAGGACATTTTACCGCTTTCCGAGTGTTACTCGATTCACTCTTTTTTCCCCAATTCCATCTATCTTTCACCTTATCTTGAGGTGCCGATCCGGAACCCGTTTCTGGAGTCGACAGCTTTTTCAAGACGAATCTCCTCAAGACATTGGTTGTCCCACCGTGGTTGCCAAAAGCTGTCGACTCCGAAAATGGGTTCCGGATCGGCACCTCAAGAGAAGGTGAAAGATAGAATTGGGAAAAAGAGAGTGAATTGAAAACACTCGTAAAGCAGTAAAGACTCCTCACCTCGATCCCACACTCACATTGATCCTCGAACTTTCATCTCACGGCGTCGCTCGAGCACTGGAGACGGTTTGGGTCATGTGGGAGGAGAGTGAGGAGTGAATTAGCTTAGAACATGAATAAAAAGAAAGGTGGTCGCCAGGAGCCGCGGGCTCCGCTTTATAGAATAACAACAAGATTGAGTTGTTTTGACCGTGTACCTTAGCGTGGGAGAGAGTGTGTGAGTTCAACCTTCTTCCTCTTCGGCCGGCCGATGAGGGAGAGTCCAACCAATGCTAGCTTGATGTATTTGTGCAACTAGAAGACAATAAGACAAGAAAACAAGTGAAGAAGGATTAGAACTGAGTGAAGTGTAGTAACTTGTAAAAGTAATAACATAAAACAACAATTGGAAACTAACTCACCGGATTCGGGGTTAGCCCTAACCCTTTTTTTTGGTTTTTTTATGATGTATGAAATGATGCAAGATTGAATAAAAATGATTCTTAAATATGAACTAAATGATTTGAATGAATAAAAAAGAATATAAATGGTTAAAGACAACACAACCCAGGCAAAGTGGCAACCGGGTTGGACAGATTTAATGTAAATTGTGCGGCTCTGATGCAGAGACCGTAGAGGACAGCACCGATGTAAGAATCAAGTGAAATTTATTTCAAAATAAATATAACTCACCAAGGGTGGTTTGATATGAAGACAAGTTTGCCTGAATATTATGATAAGTAATCTGAATTTACCTCGATAAGCCGGATCTTGGGCAATGAAGTTCGGAAACTCCCAAAGACAATGTCGATGTAGGACATGCTATGGGCACCACAGATATCCAAATTGAATGATTCTTGTTGGAGATAAAATATAACTTACCGGGTAACAATTTCTATGAAGGATTCATAGGTTGAATCCACCATTAAATGTACTGAAATTTACTGAGAAAATGATGACTTAGAAGAGAAGACTTCGGATTAGTCTGTGCAGCTCCGGTGATGAAGCCATAACAAGCCGAGGGAATGTCAGAATTGATCTCCGTTTGTTGAAGATGAAAGATATCTTGATGTACCACACTTAGTATGAAGGAATTTAGGCCATAAAATTACTATAAATATCTGTAGAAGCCGATGATCAGCAGTGCAGCACGTTGGAGCATAGACCGGCTTCTTCTTCACTTTGGGATGATCTCTGGGCACCGGGACGAAGATAGAACTATTTGGGGAGATTGGGAAGAGCCTAGGGTGGCTGGAGGATAAAGATAGAAGTGCTGGAGGATGGGTATGCCCTTCTTAGGTCGTTCATATGAGTCTCCCTTTATAGGGGATGAGAACCAGGTCAAAAAATAGCAAGTTTTGATACATCCGACCATAGGTTGGATTTCCTTCAATTAATGTTGCTAATTTTCATCCTGAGGTTTCTAGAAACTTACATAAATGATTGAGAGAGATTGGAAACCGTGTATCACCTTTCCCATGCTCAAAATATGTCTCCACTTGAAGAGGAAACAAATCTGGCCCAAAAATGGCAAGTCTTGATATACAAGACAACAAGTTGGATTGCCATCATTAGATGATGCTAATTTCGACCATGAAGCTTCCAGATGCTATAAAAAGTGATATGTAAGAGGAAAAAGGAAGGTAAGGTCGTGAATTGATCAGATATGTGCCCAATGGGCTGGGCTTGCATGCAATTGGGCTTGATCGGTGCTGCGTGCGGACAGAACTGCGCATCTGACTTCCAAAGGGCGCTGCAGACAAATAGTAGATCGGAATTGCCGTTTGTTGCATTGAAAAGAGGACTCAAAGGGGAAGATTATTGATGTTGAGGACTTATTCTTTGTTTATCTACATAATCCTGTGAAAAATTTTCAAGTAGATGATATGCTGAGAAAAGCATAATCTGGCACACCACCAAGAGTCTCTTGTTCGGCAAACACGGATTTGATTAGAAATTAGAAAATCATCCTCATATTTCCAATATGCACCTCAGCTCATACAAAAGGGTGGTTCATCATGATTTTGATGGTCTAAAAGAGATGTTGCCAATGGAATAATGGTTTAACCTCTAAATAAGGCCAAATTGGCGTGTCTACAGCTTGCCTTGCCTTGATGTCGGCTTTGCAAGGGAATGACATGTAGCGTAGCAGAGTGAAATGTAGAGAAAGCGTAGAGAAGCGAGATGGATCGTAGTGGAATGTAGTGGAGCAAAATGGCGATGGACTGAAAAGGTGGCATCAAGGTGTAGATATAGACACGCTCAACGACCAAATTCAGCAAGGAGAATCTCTTCAAGTCTCCTTGTTAACTGCCATGTTTCATCAAGTCTTCCTATGTTCGATTGGTAAGAGATGTGCCATTGGCACGAGAGAAGAATAGCCAACCCCCAACGCGGTGGGGAGTCCCCAAAACATGGGTTCATAGGTTCATCATCAGCCGGTAACCCGATCTTTGCGGTGTTCCTGTACTGTGACGGGCTAAAGTTTAAAAAGAGATTTGTTTTGAAAAAGTAAAAGAATACCAATCAAGCAAATTCAGGCTCTCGGATTCATTTAAGTCTTTCAAGAGACAAGATTCAATTCGGAATGGAATGATCTCAGATTCCGAAAGGCAAATGTTAAAGCACAGACCGTGAAGATAATGACGGTGCAAGTTCTGATCAAATAGAAGGTCCTTGGTGGGATGAATTGGCTGCCATGGTGGGATGAATAGCAAAGAAGTTGCAATGGCCACAGTGGGGATAGAAATAAAAGATTTGAAGGCACAAGGTGATTACCGAACATGGTGGGATTAATGTACACGGTGGGATATTAGAAAGGTTGGTGGGACTAGAAAACACGATGGGATTAGAAAACACAGTGGGATTCGTAATGATCGAGATTCGTAATGATCGTAATTATGATACAAGAGGGTGAGAAGGTGAAGATTATGAAATGATGTATGCAATGATAATGAAAAATGCAATGCAACTAATACTATATGATGCATGATGGGCTCAAGAAAACAAAAACAAAACTTGTCTAACAATTAGTTGAAGATATAGATTGTCTATGAGGTCAAGATACCCATTCAGGAACTATCATCCCTCATAGTACAACTTTGGCTTATCCGTGAGCACAAAGAATGACCTGACCGTCGTGGATTTTGACGAAGGGGATCTCGGGCCCGGTCTTCTTTGCATTCACGGTCTTCAACATCAATGCATAAAATAAATAGTAATGCACCCAATATATGCTAAGAAAGAAAATGATAACGGTGAGTTTGCGATATGATGACATGCATTCTCACAAAAGAGTTCATGTGTCCTAATGAGGACACAAAGTGAAAGTTTCTCGGCAAAGTTGAGGCCGAGGTAATGATGACACCTCCTCCTGAGAATCCTCAGGGGAGGGAAGTGAGGAGCATCGCCTGCAAAAGGTTTCTCGGCAAAATTAAGGCCGAGGTTATGGTGACACCTCCTCCTAAGAATCCTCAGGGGAGGGAAGTGGTGAGCATCACCTTGCTGTGCGTTTCTCCTTGTTTGTTCTTCGTGCCTGAAACACTCGAGAAATGAGATTAGAATGCCAGTATGGCTTATCCCCCTTGCAAGTTGCAGTATGTCTTGACCTTTGTCAAGGGGTGTAAAGTTTTTCTTGTGCCTGAAACACTTAGAAGGAAGAGATTAGAACAACAATGCGGCTTATCCCCTTGCAAGTTGCAGTATGCCTTGACCTTTGTCAAGGGGTGTAAAGTTTTTCTTGGGAGTGTAAAAATCAAGTAGAAAATATGCAATGAAGAATTTGAAACATGAGAGATTGAAAGTAAATATGAATGTAAAGACGAAAATTCAAACCAAGCATGGTGATAAAATATTTTAAAAAGTTTGAAATTTTTTGTTGAATTTGAAAAAGAAGTTTTCTTTTTTGTTGAAAAGATTCAATTTTTTTGGGATTTTTGAAAATGCTATTTTCCTTTTTTGAGTTTTTTAAAATATTTATTTTTTTTTGGAGTTTTTGAAGATATTCAACTTTTTTTTGTAGTTTTTTTTTGAAAATATTTTTTTGGGGAGAGAAAAATCAGTATTGACACAAGTTCTCATCAATTGGTTGTTTTTCTAGGTTCGTTGGTAGACACCATGTGCAAAATGGGGTTCCTTGCCCATAATCTTTCTGACCTTCAACCTTTGATCGGCTAGAGTTTAGCTTTGATTTGGTTGGTTCACCCACACCTTGGGGGGGTTAAGAACGAAGAATTGATAGGAAGTCCTTGATAGGCTTTGGAGATGTCGAGAGGGATTTCTCTACTCACACCCAATTGCCCGTTGGGGTTCGGCCTCTTCGGGTCTTTTCTTCTTTATCGACAAACCTATTTTTGTGGCACACATTCGGACAGGTGCTTTGACCTGTGGGGTCATTGCCCATCTTTTGGTGCCTTTTTTCATTTTCTGCATTTTTGGGTACTCATTCAGACAGGCCCATATTTGTTTAAACCTGTGGGGTTCATTGCCCATCTTTTGACACCCTTTTTTTATTTGAGAAGTTGGGCCTTCTGAGACGGCCTCCTACTAGGACGGCGGATGCTTTCGATACTCTACCCCTCTAATCCCCTTCACCTATCTTGGACCGAACAGAAGAGAGTAGGGTGAGGGTTTTCCTTCCACCTCTGAGCCTTGCCTAGCTTCTCTCAGGTGTCAAGTCATCCAGATTCTGGGATCGGGACATGTTGTGTGTGTAGAATGGTATCTACCCTCGACTCCTAGACAACAACCTAGAACATGTGGACTTAAGTCATACTAGTAGTTCTCTCCATTTTTTTGAGGTAGATTACATTCCATAGGTGAATCAATTGTAAACATGCCTTGCATTGTAAAGAATTCATTAGGATAAAACAAAAAGTAGTTATCATCAATCATAAATTTCTCTCAAGTAAGATTGTTATGTGAGATTAAACATCATTTTAAAAAAAATTTATTGCCTTGCTGATGACATAATGATGCAATTCCATGTAATACCTAAGAGAAGGAGAAGTTCATTGTTGATGACGGCTTCGCTTGTGCTTGCCTTGCCTTGCCTGCCATGCCTTGCCTTGTCTTGCCTGCCATGCCTTGCCTTGACTTGCCCAACTACTTCCACTTTTGATATGCACCATATTGCAATGGATTGAAGATTCATAGTCATAGGATGAAGTGAAAATGTGGAGGATCTGATTTAGCATGGCGGAGTCAAAATTAATGATGTAAAAGGCAAAGATTGTGGTATCACCCAGGAAATTTCTCTACTTTGATTTTTTTGAAAATAAAACTTGGAAAAGGAAAGTGAATGCTTGAAAAGAAAAGTGACTTAAAGTGGGATCTTGGGCCCAAGAGTTGATAGTGGGATTGCACGCCCGGGAAGGGTTGGAATCAAGGGGCATGTGGGCCCAAGAGTTGAATGAGGGCCAGAGGGCCTAGTTGATGTTGATGAGCATGAGGGCCCGATGAGAGGTGATGGGTGCGAAGGCCCGATTGGAGGTTGAGCTCGAGGGACCCAATGAAAAGAATGGGCATGTGGACCCGATTTAGGTGATTGGAAGTATGATTGTGATTTGGAAGATTTGTGATGGGCTTGTGGGCACCATCGAAGAGTATGGGTGCACAAGCCCATAGTTGAAGTGGGGGCACAAGGGCCCGATTTCGAAGAAGTATGGGCACGCGGGCCCGATGGTGAACAAATGGGGGCATACGGGCTCGAAGTTGAAGGAGTGTGGGCATGTGCGCCCGAGGTTGTTGGAAGGTGGGCACGTGGGCCCGATTTAGAAGAAATTTGGGCATATGGGCCCGGTTGTAGAAAAACATGGGCATATGAGCCCGGATGAGGTGAATTGCGGGCACGTGGGCCCGATTTAGAAAAATTAAGGGCACATGGGCCCGATCGGGGAGAATTATGGGCACGTGGGCCCGATGGAAGGAAAGGAATATGTAGGCCCAATTGGGGAAAAGGCGCATATGGGCCCAGTGGAAGGAAAGGGGCATGCATGCCCGATTGATTAAAAGGGGCACATGGGCCCGGTTGAAGAAAAGGGGCATAAGAGCCTGGTTGATTAAAAGGGGCACATGGGCCCGGTTGGATAAAGGGGGCACATGGGCCCGGCTGATGGAAAGGGGCACATGGGCCCAGTTGATGAAAAGAGGCATAAGAACCCGATTGATGAAATGGGTCATAAGTGCCCGAAAATGGGGCATAAGGGTCCAAAAATGGGGCATAAGGGCCCAATTGAGTAAGATGGGGTGTGGACCATGGCCCTAAGATTGACAGATTTTGGATCCATGGGCCTGATTGATGGTTGTAAGAAGGATAAAGAAAGGGCAGTGGACCTAAGATTGAGGAATTGTGGGCCCATGGGCCCAATCATTAATTTAGAGGAGAATAAAGAAAGGGTCGTGGCCCTAAGATTGATTGATCATGGGCCCATTGGCTGGATTGTTGCTTAGTAGAAGAATGGGGTAAGGGTCGTGGCCTTAAGATCGATTTCGAGGATTTTGCCTGCCTAGCTGGAGGAGGTCCTAGTATCCCCTTGCTAAGGTCTATGCCCTTCTGGAGGCTTGTCGATTCATTCCCTATTTCATTGACCAATTCAGTCTCCTTACTTCCCAGTTCACGGGTCAATTCAATCTGACCATCTTCATTGATCAATTCCAATGATGGTAATAGTTGATCAATGCCTGATAAATCCTTGCCTAGTCCATCATTGGATTGACAATCAACTAAGTTTATGATTTCTTCATCTAAGCTCCCTATAGCAGGCTTCTCCTCAGGATGTTCTATGGAAGAGGGCATGCCTAGTCTAGGGGATTCCAAAAGGGTAGAAGGGTTTGGTTTAACCTCCCCTACTAGCTGACTTAGATCTTGAGAAATAGCAACGATATGCTGAAAAGCTGATTCCTCTACCATGGCAGGAGCACAAATGGTTGGAGTGATTGATTCCTCTGCTAGGGCAGGAGCTTGAATGGTCGAAGTGTCTGAATCTTCTGCCATGGCAGGAGCATAGATGATCGGAGTGGCTGGTTCCTCTACCATGGCAGGAGCAATAGATGAAACAAGTGGTTTGTCTGACTGAGGGGGAACCCTATGTTGAGGGATTGATTGAAGTGGTGCTGGCATAGAAGTCGGTTCAGGCTGGGGAGCTATTGATGTAATTAATTGAGGAGTCATGGCTTGGATGGTTGGCTGAGGAGTTGTTGGTGGAATAGGCTGAGAAGCCAAGGGGCGGATGATTGGCCGAGGGGTTGTTTGTGGAATAGGTTGAGAAGCCAAGGGCCAAATGATTTGCCGAGGGGTTGTTGGTGAAATAGGCTGAGAATTTGATTTTGATAGTGAGGTGTTGGCACAATTGACATGAGGAGCTTGATTGTGCACAATTGATTGTGCCATTGACACTCGGTTGCATGTCCGGCCGAGATTGTGGCATGGGTGGCCTAATCAATCGGCGTCGAGGAGTTGGCTGAAGATGATGATCTAGGTGAGGTTGGAGAGGGCTCCTAGGTTGGTTCATAGCATCAATGCTCCTCTCAAGCCTGGGCCTCAATTCATCAGAATATCGCATTAATTTCACATCTTCTTTTGCTTCCCCAATTATTGAATAGCTTGGCCCATATCGTTTCAAGAATTTGGCCTTGACAATTTCGAAATCCCATATCTCTACTTCGTTCAATGAAAAAAACCAATCTAGTGCTACACCCTCTAAAGATCTCCTAAAAAGAAAGGCAAGGGTCTTTCTATCATTATGCCATCGAGATGATTTGCTCAGAAAATCATTGAGATGGGTGAAGGGATCACCTGAGCCATTGTAGCGATGGTAGGTTGGCATTTGTGATGGGGGGATGTAGATAGTATAGAGGGGAAATTCGATGGTTTCTTTATCCTTGGCAACAGGTGGGGAGGAATTCACCAGGGGGTGTGCATGTGGCACCTGGATGGGAGGGAGGTGGGTTGGTGTGCGAGCTGAAGAATGACCTACAATGGGGTGAGTAGGTGAAGTAACATGGCAGGGCTGCCCAGGTGGGGTTATGGTAAGAGGTTGAACTGCTGATTGGGGAGGTGAGGCAGCTCGGTTGACTTTGGCTTCACCATGATTAATAGGCATCTTGCCCTTCACTATAGATTGTATGAATGACATGGTATTGGGATCAAGATGAAAAGATAGATCCTTAAGAGCCTGTTCTATACTAAATGAAGTGGACTAATGGGAATCTCCTTGCACTTCAGGTTCCATAGCAGCATTGACATGGCTCTCGGGTTGTTGTTGGAGCTTGTAAAGACCTTCCCTGTACTCCTGTTGCTTGTAGTAGTCCGACCTCCAAACATGGCTTCCGGACTTTAGCATCATGGGCATCATGTCGATCTTTCTAGAAAGATGGTTAGAAAAGAGAGCAATCAAAGCACACAATTGAAGATATTTTTTTTATGTTTTGTTTTGTTTGATTTTGTTTTGTTTCAATTGGTTGTTTGGAAAACAAGTTGAACACAAAATTAATGAGCTTTTTTTGTTTTGTTTTTTAGGTGTTTTGCAAGAAGAAATTTTTGGTTGTTTTCAATTTTTGGTGAGCAAGCAAGTTATGCAAACAAGGTTTTAAAATGACTACTCAACAATTTTTGGGTTGAAACCTTAGATTAGATAGATTGTTAGCAATTGTTCACTCAAATGGGTATGGTTCCTATTGCTTCAATCTTCAAGACCTAAGGTTATCACTCAATCACCACGAGTAGGAACTTGGGTTCTTCGGGTTTTGGGAAAGTGGTACAACCGGCCCAATCGTGCGGATAGGAATACTCCACGGATGGGGACTTATGGAGGCCTTGATGGAAAACACCAAATCAACTAGGAAGGAATATCCTAGAAGAGAGGTAAGAATCCACCAAGAGGTGTTTGGAGGGTGAGGGTGTGTTGGGAGAGAGAGCCCCCGTCTCGAATGCCCTATGGATCGGAACAAGTCCGGTACCCGATGCAAAAAGCTAATGCAAAAGTAAAAATGGAGGGTAAGAGGAGAAGAAGCAATCAATGTGAAAAAACATGAAATGAAATGAAGTAAATAGAGGATGCGATATACAAACAAGACAAGCAATCATGCAACAAAACAAACAATCTAGTGACTAGAATTGAATTAGAATGAAACTAGTTGCACAAACAAATCAAGTTAGCACGGTTAAAGACATTGGTTGTCCCACCGTGGTCGCCAAAAAGATGTCGACTCCAGAAACGGGTTCCGGATCGGCACCTCAAGAGAAGGTGAAAGATAGAATTGGGAAAAAGAGAGTGAATTGAAAACACTCGTAAAGCAGTAAAGACTCCTCACCTCGATCCCACACTCACATTGATCCCCGAACTTTCATCTCACGGCGTCGCTCGAGCACCGGAGACGGTTTGGGTCATGTGGGAGGAGAGTGAGGAGTGAATTAGCTTAGAACATGAATAAAAAGAAAGGTGGTCTCCAGGAGCCGCAGGCTCCGCTTTATAGAATAACAACAAGATTGAGTTGTTTTGACTGTGTACCTTAGCGTGGGAGAGAGTGTGTGAGTTCAACCTTCTTCCTCTTCGGCCGGCCGATGAGGGAGAGTCCAACCAATGCTAGCTTGATGTATTTGTGCAACTAGAAGACAATAAGACAAGAAAACAAGTGAAGAAGGATTAGAACTGAGTGAAGTGTAGTAACTTGTAAAAGTAATAACATAAAACAACAATTGGAAACTAACTCACCGGATTCGGGGTTAGCCCTAACCCTTTTTTTTGGTTTTTTAATGATGTATGAAATGATGCAAGATTGAATAAAAATTATTCTTAAATATGAACTAAATGATTTTAATGAAGAAAAAAGAATATAAATGGTTAAAGACAACACAACCCAGGCAAAGTGGCAACCGGGTTGGACAGATTTAATGTAAATTGCGCGGCTCTGATGCAGAGACCGTAGAGGACAGCACCGATGTAAGAATCAAGTTAAATTTATTTCAAAATAAATATAACTCACCGAGGGTGGTTTGATATGAAGACAAGTTTGCCTGAATATTATGATAAGTAATCTGAATTTACCTGATAAGCTGGATCTTGGGCAGTGAAGTTCTGGAAACTCCCAGCACAATGTCGATGTAGGATATGCTATGGGCACCACAAATATCCAAATTGAATGATTCTTGTTGGAGATAAAAGATAACTTACCGAGTAACAATTTCTATGAAGGATGCATAGGTTGAATCCACCATTAAATTTACTGAAATTTACTGAGAAGATGATGACTTAAAAGAGAAGACTTTGGATCAGTCTGTGCAGCTCCGGTGATGAAGCCATAAAAAGCCGAGGGAATGTCAGAATTGATCTCCATTTGTTGCAGATAAAAGATATCTTGATGTACCACACTTAGTATGAAGGAATTCAGGCCATAAAATGACTATAAATATCTTTAGAAGCCGATGATCAGCAGTGCAGCACGTTGGAGCATAGACCGGCTTCTTCTTCACTTTGGGATGATCTCCGGGCACCGGGACGAAGATAGAACTATTTGGGAAGATTGGGAAGAGCCTAGGGTGTCTGGAGGACGAAGAGAGAAGTGCTGGAGGATGGGTATGCCCTTCTTAGGTTGTTTATATGAGTCTCCCTTTATAGGGGATGAGAACCAGGTCAAAAAATAGCAAGTTTTGATACATCCGACCATAGGTTGGATTTCCTTCAATTAATGTTGCTAATTTTCATCCTGAGGCATATAGAAACTTACCCAAATGATTGAGAGAGATTGGAAACCGTGTATCACCTTCCCCATGCTCAAAATATGTCTCCACTTGAAGAGGAAACAAATTTGGTCTAAAAATGGCAAGTCTTGATATACAAGACAACAGGTTGGATTGCCATCATTAGATGATGCTAATTTCGACCATGAAGCTTCCAGATGCTATAAAAAGTGATATGGAAGAGGAAAAAGGAAGGTAAGGTCGTGAATTGATCAGATATGTGCCCAATGGGCTGGGCTTGCATGCAATTGGGCTTGATCGGTGCTGCGTGCAGACAGAACTGCGCATCTGACTTCCAAAGGGCGCTGCAGACAAATAGTAGATCGGAATTGAATGCCGTTTGTTGCATTGAAAAGAGGACTCAGAGGGGAAGATTATTGATGTTGAGTACTTATTCATTGTTTATCCACATAATCCTGTGAAAAATTTTCAAGTAGATGATATGCTGAGAAAAGCATAATCTGGCACACCACCAAGAGTCTCTTGTTCGGCAAACACGGATTTGATTAGAAATTAGAAAATCATCCTCATATTTCCAATATGCACGTCAGCTCATACAAAAGGGTGGTTCATCATGATTTTGATGATCTAAAAGAGATGTTGCCAATGGAATAATGGTTTAAGCTCTAAATAAGGCCAAATTGGCGTGTCTACACTATGGAATAATGGTCGGATGTATCAAAACTTGCTATTTTTTGACCTAGTTCTCATCCCCTATAAATGGAGACTCATATGAACGACCTAAGGAGGGCATACCCATCCTCCAGCACTCCTCTCTTCGTCCTACAGCCACCATAGGCTCTTACCAATCTCCCCAAATCGTTCTATCTTCGTCCCGGTGCCCGGAGATCATCCCAAAGTGAAGAAGAAGCCGGTCTATGCTCCAACGTGCTGCACTGCTGATCATCGGCTTCTATAGATATTTATAGTCATTTTATGGCCTGACTTCCTTCATATGAAGTGTGGCTCATCAAGATATCTTTCATCTCCAACAAACAGAGATCAATTCTAACATTTCCTCTGCTTTTTATGGCTTCAACACCGGCGCTGTACAGACAGATCCGAAGTCTTTTCTTCTAAGTCATCATCTTCTTAGTCAATTTCAGTACATTTAATGGTAGATTCTTCCTATGCATCCTTCATAGAAATTGTTACACGGTGAGTTATCTTTTATCTACAACAAGAATCATTCAATTTGGATATCTGTGATGCCCATAACATGTCCTACATCAACATTGTGCTGGGAGTTTCCAGAACTTCACTGCCCAAGATCCGGCTTATCAGGTAAATTCAGATTACTTATCATAATATTCAAGCAAACTTGTCTTCATATCAAACCACCCTCGGTGAGTTATCTTTATTTTTAAACAAATTTCACTTTATTCTTACGTCGGTGCTATCCTCTACGGTCTCTGCATCAGAGCCGCACAGTTTATATTAAATCTGTCCAACCCGGTTGCCACTTTGCCTGGGCTGTGTTGTCGTTAACCATTTATATTCTTTTTTCTTCATTCAAATCATTTAATTCATATTTAAGCATCATTTTTATTCAATCTTGCATCAATTCATACATCATAAAAAAACCAAAAAAAAGGGGTTAGGGCTAACCCCGAATCCGGTGAGTTTGTTTCCATTTGTCGTTTTATGTTATTACTTTTACAAGTTACTACACTTCACTCAGTTCTAATCCTTCTTCACTTGTTTTCTTGTCTTATTGTTTTCTAGTTGCACAAATACATCAAGCTAGCATCGGTTGAACTCTTCTTCATCGGCCGGCCGAAGAAGAAGAAGGTTGAACCCGCACACACTTTCTCCCACGCTAAGGTACACGGTCAAATTCAACTTTATTTCTATTTTCATTCCATAAAGCGGAGCCCGCGGCTCCTGGCGACCACATATTTCATGTTTTAATTTCATCTCCTCCTTACTCTCCTCCCACATGACCCGAACCATCTCCGGTGCTCGAGCGACGCCGTGAGATGAAAGTTCGGGGATCAATGTGAGTGTGGGACTGAGGTGAGGAGTTTTTTACCACTTTCCGAGTGTTTTCAATTCACTCCCCTTTTTCCCCCTATCCATCTTTCACCTTATTTTCTCTTGAGGTGCCGATCCGGAACCCGTTTCTGGAGTCGACAGCTTTTTGGCGACCACGGTGGGACTTGCTATTTTATGTGAGGATTTTAAAATACGTGACCGTAGGATACGGCTCACGCGGGATGTTGTTTGGAGGTGGGTTCGAGTGGACAAGTTGTTTAGAGATGGACTTGCCCTTGACTGGTTCTTCCTCCTCTATGAACAACTGAGCCAAAGATGAACTCAGGTTGTCCACTTCCTCCTCTTGCTCTGGTGCCTTCTTCCTCTTGACTGGTTCTTCTTCTTTGTCTCCGGCCATCATCATGGTCTCCCCTTTGATAAATAATTTTTGGAGTCCCATGGAATTTTTTGGCCGGTAGACCATCCGCGGAGTGAAACTGGGCTCATAGCCAAGCCCGTGTCTCTTTGGTCTTTGTACGGCTTCAATGGGGTGCACAACCCCCTGCAGCTCCTTTCCCAGCCCCTTTCCTGGCTGATAGCCCATCCCTTTCATCATCCGCCATGCAACTGAATCTGGAGGTGTCGTCAATACCATGACCTCAGGTAGCTCTGTAGTTGAAACCAACGGCTGGACAGATTTTGATATTGGTAGTGCAGAAGAGGGGTCATCCACGTCATTCAGAATGGGGATGTTGGTTACTTTGATCACCTGGCCCTTGTATGGGAACTTCAGACACTGGTGATTAGTGGAGGCAGCAGCTCCTATTGCCTCAAGGTACGGGCGTCCCAAGATAGCTTTGAATGTAGGGTCTAATTCTAGAACGTGAAACTCGGCGGTGACAGCACACGGCCTGAGCCCTACTTTCAATGTAACCACCCCTAGTGCCGGCTTTCGGGAGTTGTCATGTGCGGTCACCGTGACGGCAGAAGGCTCGATTTCTTCATCGGAGATGCCGCAAAGTTGCAATGTTTCTGGCGGCATGACATTTATGGATGCTCACCCATTTATGATGAAACATGGCGGTTAACCAAGAGACTTGAGGAGATTCGTCTTGCCGAATCTGGTCATTGAGCGTGTCTATATCTACACCTTGATGCCACCTTTTCAGTCCATCGCCATTTCACTCCACTACATTCCACTACGATCCATCTCGTTTCACTACGCTTTCTCTATGTTTCACTCTGTTCCGCTACATGCCATTCCCTTGCAAAGCCGACATCAAGGCGAGGCAAGCTGTAGACACGCCAAATTGGCTTGATTCGGAGCCCTAGACTCTTATTCCATAGGCGATATCTTTTATCTGACCATTATCTGATCCGGATTACCTCGTGGAGATGAGCTAAGGACATTGGAGGAGCCCCCTCGCAAGGTGAGAATGGACCAATGATTTCCGGAATATTGCCGTAACCTTCAAGCGAGAGCCGCACGTGAACTGTAAAAACACGAAGCCTGCTCGATGACCGACCTTGAATGGTCCATAATTGAAGGTCTCGGGAGTCCCGCATGTGTTCCGTAACATTCAGGGTTTCCGAGAAGTCATTTCAGTAGGCGTCGGTCAATGACGGCTTTCGTTACGGCTTTTTTCGATCTGTGCTGACACGGCTATCCCGGACCACATGTTAGGCCTTTCCGGGTCTTTTCAGGTCATCCGGGTCGATTCTAGCCGTATATTTTATCAACCGCGGCTATAAGGCCGGTTCGGTCAATTTTAGGGTTTCGCGGCTTTTACGGCTTTCGATTCACGTTTACCGGGTTAATCTCAGATTTTTCGATGACTTTGGATTGTCCGATCGTACCGGACTCGTTCGGTCATCATTTTAAGTCATCCCGAGTTCACCCGAGATTTCTCGATCGGAACCGTGCCCTTTCGGATCTTCACCCCGGGTTTCGGCTTTCCGCGAGAGGGTAAACCGGTAGAAAGCCCCGTACGAACATCTCGGGAGTCATGCGGCTGGTTTACCGACTTTAGAAGGTGCGATTGAAGGCCCTCTTTCCAACGCGACAAACGGGAGCCGAATCGGACATCCGATTTGCAAGATACGGCTCGCGGAACACACGCGCAGGAGAGAGAGTGTACCGCGCCCCCACTCCGCTTGAAAGGGGAGGGCGCGCCCTGCACGCCCTCAACCCGGGGGCGCGCCCTGCGCGCCCTCAAACTGGGGGCGTGCCCTGCGCGCCCCCGGTTCCTTTGAAAAGCGGGGGCGCGGTCGGTTTCCGAAAATCGGAAATCACCCCGATTAGCACCTTCTAAACCGGGTTTTTGGAAGGTTTCTGGGGGAGGATTTTCACTTATTTGTACCGCGCCCCCAGTTCGGGGGCGCGTTACGTATGTCAAGCCTATTTTTAGCAATTTCCGGAAGTTTCCGTCGATTTTTAGCAGTGAGACGCCAAACGCGCCCCCTCTTCCTTTGAAACAGGGGGGCGTGCAGACCGCGCCCCCGAAATGGGGGCGCGCCCTGCGCGCCCCTGGGTTGAGGGCGCGCCCTGTGCGCCCTCCTCCTCTTTGAAACACGGGGGCGCGGTCTGTCCAGTTTCTAAATTTTGCACCGTCTCCCTTCCCCTATAAATTGTGGGCCATTCTCAACGACCCAAGGTTAACCCCCAGTGCCTAGCTCATCCCAAGGTCATCCAAGCTCTTCTCCAAAGCCGTCCCGACGTCCAAAGGCGATCCGAAGTCAAGAAATCGATCCCGAGGTGAAGGAGAAGGCTCGATCCGGGTGTTCTTCATCAACCATCTTCATCGACTTCTGGAGAAAATCCGAGGCTTCTGATGCAAAAGTCTTCAACATACAAATTATTCCCCTCTTCGTCCTCTTTCGTCTCCAACTGACGGCACTCCATTCTGACTTGCCGTTTGTTCGTGGAGGTTGTTACACTGAGAGCGCGCATCCAGGTTCTGTTTTTGATATCCGCTCACTTTCATAATTTTTACTGACTTATACAGGAGGATTTCGGAGAAGTCATCAACATAGGAACTCTTATTCTCTGAGTCCTCCGTCTACTCCAACAAACTTAACTTGATTCTGACATTGGGGTCGTCCGCAACATCCTCTACACCAAAGTCGCGCCAGAAGGGTGCAAAGCTACCCGAACCGGCCTTTTCTCAACCAACTCGGCTTCAACTCAAGCCGATCCATTCCATAAGCTTTCTCAACTCATTTAACTCAGTTCATTTACTGTTTTAAAGCATATTTCAGTTTATTTGCATCATTTTTACATAATCAAAAATACAAAAAAAGGGGTTAAGGCTCACCCCAATCCGGTGAGTTCGATTCCAATTGCTTCTTTCTCATATTCTCTCTACAGCTACTACACTTCCCATAGTTCTAATCATTTTCTTTCACTTGGTTCATTGTTCTAGTTGCACAGGTTTATCAAGCTAGCATCGGTTGGGATACTCTTCTTCATCGGCCGGCCGAAGAAGAAGAAGGTTGAACCCATATCCTGATCTCCCGCGCTAAGGTACACGGTCAAAACAACTCAATCTTGTTGTTATTCTATAAAGCGGAGCCCGCGGCTCCTGGCGACCACATTTTTCATGCTTTAATTTCATCTCCTCCTCACTCTCCTCCCACATGACCCGAACCATCTCTGGTGCTCGAGCGACGCCGTGAGATGAAAGTTCGGGGATCAATGTGAGTGTGGGACCGAGGTGAGGAGTCTTTACCGCTTTCCGAGTGTTTTCTAATTCACTCCCTTTTTCCCAATTTCATCTTCACCTTCTTATCTTGAGGTGCCGATCCGGAACCCGTTTTCGGAGTCGATAGGGAGTCCTTACAAAAGTACAATAAGCCCATAGAGCATCAACTTATCAGGCCAGTCGGCAAACATGCTAGACTCCCAAGATTTCTTGATGATTTTAATTAAGATTTTGTTGGTGGCTTCTGCTTGACCATTGCCTTGAGAATAATATGGTAATGAATGATTCAATGAAAAGTAGCACCTATTGACAAGATCATGCAGATCTTGAGAGAGGAATTGAGGCCCATTATCAGTGACGATGTCGCTGGGGATCTCAAACCATGCAATGATGTTGCGCTTGTTGAAAGAGAAAATTATTGATGCTTTAATCTCCACAAATGCTTCTACTGCAACCCACTTTGTGAAGTATTCCATTGTTGTTAGAATGAATGATTTAGCACCACTTTGGAGTTGAGGTCACTCAAGGGGTCAATGATATTAAAGCCCACATGGCAAAAGGCCATAGGGCATGGATTAAAGAAAGAGAGGATGCAGGAGAAAGAATCTTGTCGGCATGGAGTTGACATGAATGATGGTGCTGGACAAAGATGGAGCAATTTTCTTTTAGAGTTGGCCAATAATACCCTAGTTGGATGATTTTCTTAAAAAGGGCTTAAGCATTCACATGGCCTCCACAAACTCTAGAATGTGCTTCTTTTTGCACCAACCCAGCTTCTTCTTCATCAAGACATCAAAGTAAAATTCCACTTAGGCTCCTCTCATAGAGCACCCCTCCTAGGATTGTGTATCTTTGGAATACTCTTATGATTGCCTTCTTCTCCTTGGTAGTTGATCCAAGCTGATAAGACTAATCTCGACAATCCCTCAGAATCTCATCATACCAAGGTCTCACACCTTCTTTCAATTCTTCCAACTCAATCAAGAAGATTTCTTCCTTGTGTTCCAAATATTCTTTTTTGTCAAATCTCTTCTTAACCTTCAGAAAACATCCATCCTCATTTGCTGGAATTGACTACAAACGTAAATGGTCTACACTTGCCTGCCTAGCTAGATAGATAGAGATGAAGCTAATGAGGCTAAGGCATCGACAAGGACATTCTGAGCATGAGGGACATGGATAAAGGTGAGTTTTAAAAATAGCTTGATGTAGCAGGTGGTGAACTCTTGGTAGGGTTTAAGGTTTTGATGGGAAGTTCTATATTTGGACTGGAATCGGCTTAGGATCAATTGACTATCACCTATCACTCTCAAATCAACGGCACCATAGAAGTGAGCGGCCTCAAACCCAGCCATCAAGGCTTCATACTCAACTATGTTGTTCGTTACTAGAAAGTTGAGCATAAAAGCCTGTGGAATGGTGACACCTTCGGGTGATAGAAGAACGATACCTATCCCTCTACCATATGAATTAAGAGCCCATCAAAATATAAAATCTAAAGATTGAAAGATCATATTGACATTAGTTTGTCATCTAGGAACTCTGACCAAACTGGGTCAAAGATGGGAATGGGATGTTGGGTAAGATGCTCAGCAATAGCATAACCCTTGATCGACCTTTGAGAGACATAGGTGATATCAAATTGAGATAAGAAGCTCTGCCATCACCCTAACCAATCAGTCAAAATAGTCTTCTCTAAGAGAAACTTGATGGGATTGATATGAGTAATGAGCTTGACTTTGCAAGCAAGGAAATAGTGCTTGAGTTTTTGAACTACCCGAACAAGAGCAGCATAGGTCTTTTCTACCACAGTGTACTTCAGCTCACAAGTGCCAAAGATCTTAGATAAGTAATAAGTATCTTGCTCTTTCCCTTCTTCATCAACTTGTGCAAGGATTACCCCAAGAGAGTTCTCGAGAAACGAAATGTAGAGAACCAAGGGCTTGTTAGAAATTCATGGTCTAAGTATAGGGGGACTTGCCAGATATGTTTTCAATCCATCAAATGCATCATGGCACTTCGAATCCCATTTAAACTTGGCCTCTGCCTTGGTTAACTCTTAAAAAGCTTTTCACTTTTGGGAATGTTGTGAGATAAACTGGCAAATAAATTGTAGTCTCCTAATTAATCCTCGAAGCTCTTTCATATTCTTTTGAGGCATACCAATGAGTTCCTTGGCCTTGTTTGGGTCGATCTCTATGCCCCTTTTACTTACTATAAACCCTAATAGTTTTCCTGATGAAACACCAAAACTACACTTCTTAGGGTTCATATTTAGCTTATATTCTCTAGCTCATTGCAAAACTTTCCTTAGTACTTTAGAATGATTTTCCTGACTCTTGGATTTGATTACCAAATCGTCCACATCCATCTCTACAAGGGTGTGCATCATGTCATAAAAAATAGCCATCACAGCCCTCTAATATGTAGCAACAACATTATTCAACCCATTGGGCATGATAACAATGCAATATGTTTCCTAAGGTGTAGTGAAAGAGGTTTTCTCTTAGTCCTTTTTGGCTAATCGGATCTGATTGTATCCAGAAAAGACATCCATGAATGAGAGCATTTCATACCCAATTGTTTTCTCAACCAATACATTGATATGAGACATAGGAAAATCATCTTTAGGACACTCTTAGTTTAAGTCCCTGAAATCTATGCAATCTGAACTTGTCCATCCTTCTTCATAACAGAGACTATGTTAGCCACCCATTGCGGATAAAGGATGACTCTAATATATTTTACCTGGTATAATTTGTCGATGTCTCCTTTTAGTTTGAGAGCAATGTCAGGGTGGAATCTCCTGAGCTTTTATTTAACTGGGGTAGTTCCAGGTTTCAAAGTCAATCTATATTCAACCAATGAATTACTTAATCCCAGTATGTCTTCATATGTCCATGTGAATGTGTCCTTGTATTCTTCCAGAACTTTGATCAAACATTGACCTTCTGAGGGAGTTGTAGGCACCCGGATGAGCCGACTCGGCTCGCACGTGTGTCGATGAGAGAGAAGGAAGAAGAAGAAGAAGTGTGTGTGTAGTGAAAAGTGAAGTGTGTGGTCGCCAGGAGCCGAAGGCTCCAAAGTGTGATTAGGTTTTAAGCAAATGAACTAGAAGGAGTTTGACCGTCGTACCTTGGGGATGTAAACGGGGGGAGATTGTTTGGTTCTAACTTCTCCTTTCTCGGACGGCCGAGAGGGGAGAGCTTTAGAGAGTTCTTCCACCTACGATCGGATTGAAGCTTCACTCCGGTTGATTCATCTAAGAATGTCCTTGGGGATGTAAACGGGGGGAGATTGTTTGGTTCTAACTTCTCCTTTCTCGGCCGGCCGAGAGGGGAGAGCTTTAGAGAGTTCTTCCACCTACGATTGGATTGAAGCTTCACTCTGGTCGATTCATCTAAGAATGTCCTGCATAAAACATGAAGAAAAACAAATGAAGATCATTAGCTCTGGCGTGAGTGTAGCATCATGCTTGATAAAGACTCTAAATCATGCAAAAGGGAATGAACTAACCGGATAGGGACGGAATACCAACCCCTATTTTTGGTAGGTTTTTAAACATATATGAAATGCAAAATGATCAAATGCATGCTAAATAACATGATGAATAATGCTAAGATGAAAAAGGGAGACAAAAACTCGACCAAACGGGCAATCGGACTCCGAAAATGGCAAAATGAGCTTCTGCCCCTGCTGGTGCCCTATATATAGGGCGCTAGCTACAGGTGCCCCCCTTATGGGGTGCGTTGACCAAGGTCAAAGTGCCCTGTATACGGGGCACTAAGTCTGGCCCGAACAGATTTTCTTCCCCTCTTCGCGACGCCGCTCCGGAGTGCTGGGCGGCTTCCGGGACGAAGTAGGGGCTCCTCCTTGTAGACAATATGCAATGGAAGGTGGTTTGGATGCTGAATGCAAGAGGAGAGACGAATAGAAGCTCTCGAAGTTGGAGAAAAAACCTGTTTCTAGGTGACAGAAACAGAAGGTTTTTCGGGTTTTTGGTGGACGATTTTGGATCGGTTTGAAAGGCTATGGGAGGTGAGAATGGCTTGGAAACGTAGTCTTGGATGGGCTCTAAGATGGTACGGACTTGGAACCTCCTCCAAGCTCCAAATGGAGGTCTATTTATAGCTCAAAAGAGAGCACTTTGGCCATTTCCGAAAAGCAGTGCCACGCGGCATAGCGCCCTATATATAGGGCGCCAGCATCATGAGGTCTGTCAGGTCGACAAGATGAGTCACTGCTGGAGGTCAAATCAGCCGGTCGAATCGATTTGATTTGGTGCCAGGCGCCCTGTATATAGGGCGCCTGGTGCCCTGTATATAGGGCGCCTGGTGCCCTATAAACAGGGCGCCTGGTGCGCTATATACAGGGTGTTCGGTCCGGCCGATTGCTCTATCGATCCCCTTCGGAATGTGCCAAAAACTTGATCCGTCCGGAAAACACGATTTGCTTTAAGTGTTCTCCATGAAAACAAGAATTTAAACTCTCCAACTAGGCCAAAATTGCATGTCTATAGGAGTGAGGTTTGCACTGATGAGAATAGTCTTAAGATCTTCCAAGGATCCTAAATTTAGTTCCTAATTCTTCAAATCTTTTATGTCCAGATGTATATGCATCAGCCAAGTCCTTGATTTCATCCTCAGACTCATGATCCATCTCTAATACTACCTCATATAATGCCAAGGTATGATCTATGTTATGCTCATCCTCATATCAGATTTCATCTTGTAAGATAGCATTCTCTAAAAGATTAGGTAGCCTTGCACACTATGCATTTTTTGTGCCAATTGTTGCATATATCTGGTTGGAACTTATTTACCTTTAACTTTCCTATTTTCTAACCTAACTTGACCTACTGAAGACAAAGCTAGAAAGTTGGCATTTATAGTGGAAGGAGGATCAAGTAAATCAATCAATAATTCAAAGAAGAGGGATCCTTGATTGGGAGCACCCTCTGAGATAAGTAGGGACATCTCCTCGATGGAAATGTGAGTTTTAGAGTAGACATTTTTTAGAGATTTTTGAGTAAAAGATAGGACGAACTGGACTTGAGACTTAGCCAACATCGACAAAATAAATAAGAAGAAAACTTTAAGAATAAAAAGAAAAAGGGGCTCATGGGACCAATGTTGATAGAAAATGGACACATGGGCCCAAAACTGATGATAAATGTAAATGAGTATGTTGACCCAGTTTTGGATGGGCATGTGGACCCATAATGGTTATGCTGGAAGGGAGCCTAAATCATGAAGCTAATGAGGAAATTAAATGGACAAACAAGCCTGGTGAGAATATAACACTCGAATGGGCCAATGAGCCCAGGATGGATTGAAAGCCCATCCAAAAGATCCAAGAATAGTGGCACGAGGTCTTCAAATTAGGTGATTGTTGGATTGGGTCTAATGGAATGGTTATGATTTGGGTGGTGGTTTGCTTAATGGGATGATCTAAAATTGGTTTGCCCTTGAGTGGTTCTTGGTGCTCTTCTTTAGTTGAGAATAAATAAGCCAATGACAAGCACAAATCTTCCATGTCTTTTTCATCTGAAGCTTTCTTTCTCTTGATAGCTTTGATTGGTCCTTTGTCATCCTTAGCCATCATCATGGTTTGATGAAGAATGCTTAGAGTCCCATGGCATATCTTGGTTGGATGACCCTCCTCAGGATGAAGTCCTCTTCATATCCCAACCCTTGCCAATGTGGCTTTTTCACAATTTCAATTGGTTTAGTAATTCTTTGAAGATCCTTGCCCAAACCTTTTTCAGGTTGATAGCCCAATTTTATCATCATCCGCCATCCCATAGTGTCTGGCAAAGAGGGAGTCATACATCCAACTTCTGGCAATTCTCCCACTGAGATTCAAGGCTATATAGATAATCCTAGGGGAGATGTAAAAGAAGTATTATTCACTTCATTTCTCATAGACATGCTAGTCACTTTGACCACTTGTCCTTTAAAGGTAAACTTTATGCATTGGTGACTTGTTGAAGCCACAGCCCATATTGCTTCTAGGTATGGCCTTCCAAGTATAGCCCGAAAAGTTGGATTCCAATCTAGGACATAGAAATTAGTGGTAATAGTACATGGCCTAAGTCTCACCTTTAGGGTGACCACCCCACGTGTAGACTTCATGGAGTTATCATAGATTGTCACCATGGCACATGATAGCATGATTTCTTGTTCAGAGATGTCGCATAACTGCAATGTTTCTGGTGGCATGACATTGAAGGAAGCCCCAGTGTCAACCAAACAGAATTTTACTTCAACAATAGAGATGATAATAGCCTCGTGTAAAGCATATATCCTGACCTCTGAGTCTATCGATTCCTCTTGAGAGAAAGTGAGCATTGGGTTCTCACTTTTGGAGGCTAACACAATGGTGATCTTCTCAAACGGAAGATCATCATTCATCATAACCCTTGGTAGATACTACTGCAGAATCTCCTGATGCACCCTTGATCTCTTAATCAATTCATGTATAGAAATATGAGCCAACATTTTATCCAAATGCTTCAACAAGTCATAAGCCACGCCTGGCAATGGTTCTTCTACTTGTTCCTCCACTACTGGTTCCTGCGGTTGTGTCCTGGCTTGAGGAAAAAGCCACTGCAACATTTTCCTGCTCCGAAGCACTAGGGCTATCTGATGGTGTGGTAAATGTTGTGAGTTGACTAGAGTGAAATGTGGTTGATGAAGTGGTGTCGGGATGGCTGGAGATTCTATGGTAATTGGGTTTGTTGGTAGAGGATTGGGATTCGGGGATGGTTGTGATAGTGGCAGCCTTATAAGGAGAGGCTGGGGTGCAAGAATGATTGATGGATTTAATGGAGGTGTTGGTATGGGTAGTTGTGGCGTTGGTGGTGTGGTAGGTTGGGATTTTGGGGTAATAGAGCTCATAGAATAGGAGTTCAAGTTTGAAGATGATGGTGATAGTGGTGGCCGGATGAGAAGGGGCCAGGGGTGAAGCAATGGTTGAAGGGTTTGATGGAGGTGTAGCTGATGTGGGGGCTGGCCTAATGATAAATCGATGAGAAGAAGTAGCAGCCAATGGTTGGGGTATTGAGTTACATGGTGGTGGGTGTATGTTTGTAGTAGGTGGTGCATGGATTATCTATCGGGTAGTGGTCTTAGTAGGAGGCATGGTTGCATTATTGTTTTCTAGGTGCCAAACTTTAGCATGGCTGGCAACCTCCTGGGTGACAAAGTGTACTAAGTTAATCTCTAGATTCGGTGGTTCTGGTGCTAGCGCTGGAGCGGGAGCATGCAATGAAAGTGGATTTCGTACAATCCCCAAGCCAAGTTGTTGTTGAGGTTGAGCCGGTGGACACTGTCTCTATTGTTATCTTGCCTTCATTACCATTCCCCTATCTCGGCTCAATCAATGCTTCCTTGGTCATTGAGATCATGGATATAATCTTTAAATTAGAACACACTTCAACAGTGTGACCAGGGTACCGATGGTAAGCATAGTATCAGGACATATCTACATTAACTGGCCAAACATTTTTTTCCTTGGGCAATTCCAAGTGTTTCTCCTCCATGAGTACATTGAAGAAGTCAGTCAAAGAGTAAGGTAGTTACAGATAGTTCTCTCTCCTAGGACCTCCCCATCATGGTGCTTAATTAGGTGGTGGTAGTGCCCTATTATAAATGGGTTGATGAGGTTGCTAGGGTTGCACTACTAGCTGAGATGGTTGTTGTGGTTGTTGTGGCCTCATTTGAACTTGCTATTGAGGGGGGTGGTAAGATGGGTTCTATTGTGGGTTCCTATACTGGTTTTGGCAGTTCCCTCCCTGGTTTCTCACAATGTTCACAACTTCATTGTTGACTACTCCTTCCGTTGTAGGTCTAGATAGTGCAGAAGCAATTTTTCATATGTTTCAAGACTTAAGATTAAAAGATGTATCGTTGTGGCATCCTTAAAGCAGGCTTGCAAGTATCGGGCACTGTAATAAAGTTCATTCATAGCGGTTGGACGATGCATGATCAAGACATTCTTAAGAGCTGGTGTAGTGTTTTCAATAAGTATCTTCACCTATTCTCTTTATGAAATGACCCTGCTAACTTCTCTACCATTCCTCTCCACTGGCCAACAAAATTTATGAAGTTCTCCTCGGGCTTCATCTTCTCAGCAATTAGATTTATGATTGAACATGACAGTGCTATCCAATCTTTGTATCTTTGTAAAAGCTTGGTCTTAACAATGTCGAAGTCTCTTGTC
Source organism: Cryptocoryne crispatula var. balansae (assembly GCA_036172225.1). Taxonomy (NCBI): domain Eukaryota; kingdom Viridiplantae; phylum Streptophyta; class Magnoliopsida; order Alismatales; family Araceae; genus Cryptocoryne; species Cryptocoryne crispatula. Next base: position 16,024,907 of record CM069923.1, on the reverse strand, counting down.
TCAAAGGGGTGGAGTGAGTAGAACCACTCAAATGCAAACTCTTCTAGTGATCTACAGAACAAGAAAGCAAGGACCTTATGATCATTCTTCCAAAATGAAGACTAATAAAGAAAATCTTTGAGGTGTAGAAAAGGATTGTTGGTACCATTGTAATGGCGATAAACTGGTAATTTTGAAGGTGAAAAGTGAAGAACTAAAGGAATAGAAACCTTAGGAGTTGACTTGGAATCCAATCGACATCTCAACTCTTCATGACGTTCATTCATTTGAGTGAGTTGATCCATGATTTCCTAAGTTAGAGAAGGTTCTTGGTTTACTAGCGAGGGTTGATTCTAGAATTGTGAATAAGAAGCATGAACTAGAAAATTATTTGATGATTATCCCATAACATGATGAGAAAATGGAGCAACAGGGTTGGAGTAAGATGGCTGGACAAGTGATGGTTAAACCATAGATGGTTGAGCAAGTGATGGTTGAACCACAAATGGCTGGACAATAGATGGTTGAACCAAAGATGGTTGAACAAGTGATGGTCAAACTACAAATCGAGGAGGTGAGGCAACCTGATTAGCTTCAACAAAAGTATGATCAAAGAAACTTGTCTTTCACCAAGGCTTGTATATGTGAGAAGGTTTTTAAGTCAATATAAAGAGATAACTCACTAAAGAGTTGTTCAACATCTCGTGGAGTAGGTGGTTGAGGGACCTCTTGCACTTCTTGTTGACTACGAAAGCTGGTTTTAGTCATGATCCAAATCACCACTTCAAGAGGGGGTGAGGAAGATAGAACAGGGAATATGGAAAACTCTCACCTCGGTCCCACACTCATATTGATCTCCTAAGAGAGACAGTTCGGGTCATGTGGGAGGTGTAGACATGTCAATTGGGCCTGATTCGGAGCCTCAGACTCCTATTCCATGGAAGATATCCTTTATTTGACCATTATCTGATCCGGATCACCTATTGGAGATGAGCAAAGTGATAGAAATGTATGCCCTACAAGCCAATCATATGTGATATGATTTTACATTTCTTGTAATATCTTATTTAGTATAAATGGCATAATCTTCATTACTTGCATTATCTAGATGCGTCTATCGTAATGAAGTCCTAGGTTGCATGCAATGATGATTGAATCATGATGAGATCATGATAATGAGATCAATCATCTAGAAGCATGTACTCTAAATGTTCCTAGTCGTAGGATCCTCGAGATGGGACATCAAGGATCCAATAAGACTAGTGTATATGATATCTTCTCATATGATGAGAATGACCGATCTCATTGGTCATCAGTGTGGGGACACTGAGATACATATACAGGTGCTCATTAGAGGAATGAGTTCACTGAATTGACCATTATAGAATCCCTGAATGGTATCTTACTGAACTGTCGATCAGGGTATTCTATCATCACGGTTGCACGGTTGGATCTTTGACCTGAGTCGCCAAAGATGTCTTGCCGGGCGTACCATGTACTTTGACTATTGACTTATGGATCACTTAGTATTGTGGTCCTGTATAGTTAATGGATTGGGTATGTGGGAAACCCGGTGGAGGCAATTGAGCGGACAATAAGGGATCGTCCACTCTCGGTAGGAGAGAGAGAATGTCCTATGGATAGTACTCTAAATCCTTGGCCAAGGTAGATAGGATAATTGGAAAAAGAGTTTTCCAATTGATCCAATTACGAGTACGAGATTCCATAGTGTCGGTATATTTAGGAGTTGACAGTCAATGCCGTACTCCTATCCGACCGGGACATTGAATGGACGAAGTTTTATATCCGTGTGGTAACCGATGATGGAAAGGCTCTTTGGAGAGGAGTTTATCCCCGAAGCCGTTTGGGATCATAGGATGTGGCTTGTACCCTTCATGATCGGTAGGCCGTTAAATCTATTATGAGATAATAGATTTAATTTAAAAGAAGTTGTTCTTTTAATTAGGCCTCAACCAAATGAGCTATTGGGCCTAGTGGGTCACACACATAAGGGCTAATCCATAAGTTTGGGGGCAAGGGTGTAAATATAGAGAAAGCAGGGGTTTTTGTGAAAAACTCCAAATTCTCTATATAATAGCGAATTGAGCATGAGCCCCACAAGCCAAGGCTGCAAAATTCGTCCTTACCTCTCTCCTTCACGTTTTCCCATGCTGGAGGCCGTCGAGAGTCTATCGGACTTCATCCGGAGCGAGTCGGAAGGTCTGACGCGAAGGAGAACCCGACTATGGAGGCGGCTCGTGTGGATACGACTAGAGGCCGCACACTTGAGTGGCTGAACGAGCGTGAGAACGCTCGATCTTCTCCGATCTTTAGGGATTATTTGAATCCCACAAAGGTACGTATTCGAAATCGTTTCGTATACCGGTTTTGGCGACGTCGTTCGGTTTCGATCGAGACCAAGACAATGATTTACGGGGAATCGTAAATTTTCCGCTGCGCCAATCTGATTGGTCCGATTCCCAACAGTGGTATCAGAGCCAGGTTGAAGTCTCGTTCGATTCCGACGTCGTTTCGACGTCGTTTAATATATTTTATGTTTTCTCGAATCTGTACAAACGTCCATCTTGACGGAGTAACCATAAATCGTATGTGATACGTTTTGGAGTTTGGTTGCTACTGAATGAATCTCGTGACAAAGAGCTTTCCAACGCCGCAAACCGTTCGAATTTTGGACCACCGGAGAGTCCGGTAGAGGATTCGAAAGATGGTGATTTCGTTTTACGGAATTCACCGGTTCGATTTGGGGATTTCTTGAGATCTTCTTCCATAGAGACATTTGATGTCTAATAGATGGCTTAGAAGATAGGTAATACGATTACAAAGAGTTTCCCATCGTTATTTTGCTTCTAACGGCACCATCGGAGGTCGATTCAGAGTTTTTCCGAGGGGAGAAACTTTAGGGCCGGCGGCGCTTCTTTCCTATTTTCCCGTTGATTGGGATTTTTTCATGGAAAGAAAATGGTATATTTGGATTCCTTGTTCGATTTGGAATCGAACCACTATTTTTGGCTATTTTTTCGAAACCGGAATGTCCGGATTTTGGAAGGTCTTGCCGTTTCCTCTTTTGTGCGCCGTTTCTCTGCTATCGGGTGGAGAAGACGGGATAGTCCGGACCCGATAGTCGGATCCGGCGCTGTTCTACGCGGTTTGACCGCGCTTACGCGGTTTGACCGCGGTTGCTGCGCGCCGTTAGCGCGCGCGGCGCGCGCGTTAATAAAAAAAAAAAAATTTGAATTCAATACGCGCGCGCGCAACGCGCGCGGCAGCTCGCGGGCACGCGCCCGCGACTCCCGGGACGGCGCTGTGCGCCGGCGCCTGCGGCGCATCCAGCACGGAGAATAGGTGGCGCAATGCGCCGAAGACCATTTTATTTTATTTAAAATTGTTTTAAATCAAAATAAATCCTAAAAAGGCCATAAAAATTTCATAAAATTTGTGAAAAATTATGAAATATCATATAATATATTATCAAAGTGTTTGATGATCTTTTATATGGTTTTGAGCTCCATTGTCATAGATTCATTCATTGTTAAGTTTTAAAATTGTTTTAATGACTTAACTTGAGAAGTTAATGTCTAAATTAATTCTGTAAAATATGATTTTTCAGAATGATGATTTGGACATTGATTTGGCACTTTGTATAGTTTTGGAAATACATATATTGTCCAAATTGTTTGTAGATGCTTGTTTATGTCATATAAATTGTTTATATGTTATTTCATGTTATTTACTTCATGAATAATTCGACAAGCATGAAATTGAGAATTTCAAAATATATGATGTATATTTTTATGATATAATAGTTATATCATATTATTACCTCGTATTCACACTATGTTCATGTGATGGTATGTATGTGTGAATGCTTGGATGATCATGGACTTAGAATGTGTGTCATGTGATGATGCTTATTTAATGTTGGCATGTAATAAAGGGCCTGCGTGCCTAATCTTCTCTCTTATCAATTCTGATTGTATATTCTACCTCCCTCTAAAATGTACTCCCCTTGATTAAGATCAAGGTTTCTTATATGATTAATGTACATTTATGGGTCTGCATACCCTTAATGCTCTTGTAATGATAAGAAGACCGATCGAGGTGGAGGAGAGAACAAGATGCAAGGAGAAGGGTTCTTCAAGGCATAATGGCATGTCAACATCGGCATAGGATGTTGAATCCTTTAATGCATACCGATCTGGCTCCGGTCATGCATTAATGTGATGAAAGTCCATGATCATCTATTTAAATTTTGCATATTAGATATGTATGTGTGTGTGCTAGATACCTTAGATATATGGTATTCAAAGGTATACATATATATGTAGCACATACTATGATGAGACTAAAATAAAAACCCCTCCTCGTTTAAATTAGGTTGATATGCGTGAGACATTAAGAATGACTCACGTAGCCTTCCGTTGTTATGGTCTCGATGAGCCAATCTTAGATTGGGTGAGTTTGTTGTGTTTTCCACAAGGCTCACTCAGCAAGGGATTGGTGATCGTGGCCAAGGCTTAAAGCCGAACCTTGGGGTGGACCATTGGCATGGCCTTGTTGTGTTTCCCACAAGGGTTGTGTTGAGAATCCATACTCATAACATAACAAGCGGATTTGACCTAACTAGAGTATATGACTTGTTGTGTTTCCCACAAGGTCATGACTCTAGAGGCTAAATGACTAAGAGTTGCAAGAGTTGCAACTGGCAAAAGTTGCCTACCTATTAAGTATGGGATGACTTGTTGTGTTTTCCACAAGGTCGTCACCATAAGGTTAATAGGATCTCAGTCCCCACTAGGATATCATCGTGTTATCCCGTCTTTGCATAATGAGGGTTATGCGAATTCGTCGAAATTAGTGGGAGCATAAATTAGGATAAAAGACCACATCTTAATTTACATTGAATGTCTGCAATATTTTCAAATAGAATCATATCTCCATTATGTAATTAGATTCTTAACCACCAGTTATCTTGCATACTAGAAGTCCTTAGGCTCATTAACATTAACTTCCTTGACTGGTGTAGAATCATGAGAACTGTTCTCATGGTTGACTATATAACTAACCTACTTGGGAAGTGGGTGCCTACTAATCATCTAATGTAGTAAGAGAAGATGAGATCTTCATCTCATTAGAAAGATGTATTGTTTGCCTTACACTCAATGTTAGTCTCTATATGAAGTTTAGAGGCAACATAGATAGATGGATATGAGATCTATCATGACTCATGGTGATGAGCAAATTTAAGGCAAGATTAAAATAACAATACATGTTCAATACTTCTTGTTGGTAAGACCAATGAAAAGAAGTAAGATCATTAGATGAGAAGATGAAGGCATAGTTAAAAGTCAAGAAGTTGGTCGAGGATATTAAGCCCAAAAAGGACATAGGATTGCTCTTCTACTATCATGATGATGATTGGTGGAAAGTATATTGAATATATATATTGCAAAGAAGGAGCTTGAGAAGCTTCTGGCATCTCAGTCATTGACTTACTTGTCATACACATATACACATCAAGTATAAGATACTATTTGTGTATATTATAGTATAAGATACTAAACATATGTCTTATGGTATAAGATACCAGATGTGTGTATCTTGTATGAGATATTAGATATACATATCTTCTATAAGATGTTATATATGCATTTATTGGTATGAGATACTAAATATGCATCTTATATCTACAAAGGTATATGACAAGTAAATGAAGGCTTGATGTATAAAGATTAACCTACATATACAAATGGTGCAAGAGTTGTATCATTGATAGTGGGAGGTACAAGTCTTTAGTAGCCTCTTAGGGTGTTTTTATGATGAAGATTGATGGTTTTATCCTTGTATATGAACAATATCGATATTTCCTACTTGAATAAATGTTGATTTATTTTGAGTTATGGAAATGATAATTGTTCTAAGATTATGAATGGCAAAATGTTTGCTAGTAGGAGCTTAGTAAATAATTTACTCATATGAGATATGAAAGCTCCCATGGTATGTGTGAATGCTCCTCTTAGGAGGAAATGGGTTGATATAGATCAATCTATTTCTTTAGCTTAATATAGACATGGTCATATCAATGAGAAAAGACTTAAGGAGTTCCATATAGATGGAAACATAAAGGCAAATGATTTTGAATCATTAACCAAATATGAGTCTTATCTCATTGAAAAATGACTATCTCTCCATTTACTAGAAATGGAGGGTGGACCAAGGAGTTAATAGAACTCATACATTTGGATGTGTATTGGTCTGTGTCTATTAAGGCTAAAGATGGACATTCTTACTTCATCCTTAATAGATAATTTCTCTAGGCATAGATATGTGTGCTTGTGAAGTACAAATATGAGACTTTGAGAATTTGTCTAAGGTAATAAATGAAGTAAAGAATAAATGGAAAGAGTATTAAAGCTTTTTGATTAAGTTAAGGAGTGAAATACTTAAGTACTAGATTCACACATCATTTGAAGGATAATACAACTTTTCCTTAATGAACATCTCCCTAAAACCCTTAGCTTACTTGAGCAGTAGAAACAAGGGTGATTGTGTCATGTGTGACATGACACAAGTAATGACAACCTTTGCAATATCTTCCTTGTTTATTTAAGGCTAAGCACTCAATATAACCACTTTGTGTTGGTACCTTCTAATTTATTCTGATTATTTCATATATGATATGGATAAAGGGGTTATCTCTTGATCTTAAGTTAGTTAAGATTTCGGAATGTCCGGCCAAGATGAAGATGTGTAACCCATAATAATTAGAATATAAGATAGGAAGTGTAGACTTGTGGAATATCCTAAGGAAATTTAAGGATATTTAAATATACCACTTTATGAGATAAATGGTATGTGTTTCACAATTTACTATATTCCTAGAGGAAGAGTTCCTCTTTGAGGAACATAGTGGGAGCAAGGAATTTCTGGAAGGTGTTCCAGACCCACAACCCAAAGACACTTCTATTAAGGTACTGATTAATAATAGCACGCATCATAGGTCTTTAGATTGTGCTAATTCAACTTTGTAGATATGTGAGACATATCTTTAATGGAAGAAAATAAGCACAATAAAGTAAGGATGTTGATCCAAAGACCTTTGAAAGGCAATATGAGATATTGATTCTAAAATAGGAGGAGACAATAAAATCTATAATAATATCCATCTATTTTAGCCAAGTTCGGAACTTGGTGGATCCACCTGAGGGTAAAGTACCCATTAGGTGTAAATGAAATGATAAGATGGATAGGAGTGAATTTGAAGGTGAGACCTTCAAGGCATGGATGATTGAAAAGGCATCATCTAAGTTAAGGAGTTGACCTTGATGATATCTTTTAACCATTGCCATATTCAATCCATTTAGATTTTATTAGTACACATTATGACTATGTGATATGTCAATTAGGATGTTAAGATAAAATTTCTCCAATGGTGAATTTTAAGGGGAGGTGTATATGATACAACCTCTGTTGTATATGATACAACTTGAGGGATGTGAATCCCAAAACATCCAAAGAATGTGTACACGTTGGTAATGTTCATTCATGGACTACAACAACATTCTCAACCTTGGAATATAAGATTTGATAAGATTGAATCTTATGACTTCATTTGGAATGAAGAAGAACCTAGTGTGCATAAAAATGCTAGTGGGAGTGCTATTGTATTCTAGACATTTTATATTGATGGCATACTACTCATTATGAATGATGTAGGTATGTTATCATCCATGAAGCCTAACTATAAAAATGAATCCTCCATATTTATTCTGGGAAAAGCTTCCTAAGGATTTAGGTCTATGGAGATAGATCTAAAAGGAATGCTTGGCTTGACCCATTTGTTGTACATAGACACCATTGTCAAAGGGTTTGACATGAAAACTCCTATAGAGGTGCGTTGCCCATAAGATATGGAGTTTATCTCTTTTAAAGAGATATATAATACATGAATATAGTCTCTTATGCCATAGTCATAGGGTCTATCATGTATACTATGTACATAGCCTAATGTGATGAGTACTTTAAGTGTTGTGAGTAATCATCACGCAAATCCAAGTGAGAGTCACTGGATAGTTGAGAAGTATATCCTTAAGAACTTGTGAAGTACTAAGGATGCATTTCGAGTATGGAGGATAGGATTGGAAGTTTGAGTTAGACTTAAACTTATAGTTAAAAATGACTGGTAGCTAGGGTATATGTTTTACCTAGATGGTGGTGCAGTGAGCTGGAAAAGTTCCATGCTATAGACACTGTAGATTTTACAAATCATAATTGCTGCCGACTACTTGTGAAGTAGTCTAGATAAAGGAGTTCATCTTATATTAGAGAGTTGTCTCTAATATCTCTGATAATGTACCATTATTTTGTGATAATGATGGATCATTACTTTTGTAGTGGAGCTTTTGTCTCATCAGAAGTTTAAACACTTCTGTGGCAATACTACTTGATCAGAGTGGCTGCAACTTGAGGAGATATGATTAAAGATAGAGTATCTTAAACTATAAATATTGCAGATCCACTAACTAAGGCCCTAACTCAAAAAAGTGTGTTTGAGGGTCACCTTGGGCTGATGGAGATCAGACATGTGGGTGATTGGCTTTAGTGCAAGTGGGAGATTGATAGAAATGTATGCCCAACAAGCCAATCATATGTGATATGATTTTACATTTCTTGTAATATCTTATTTAGTATAAATGGCATAATCTTCATTACTTGCATTATCTAGATGCGTCTATCGTAATGAAGTCCTAGGTTGCATGCAATGATGATTGAATCATGATGAAGTCCTATCCGACCGGGACATTGAATGGACGAAGTTTTATATCCGTGTGGTAACCGATGATGGAAAGGCTCTTTGGAGAGGAGTTTATCCCCGAAGCCGTTTGGGATCATAGGATGTGGCTTGTACCCTTCATGATCGGTAGGCCGTTAAATCTATTATGAGATAATAGATTTAATTTAAAAGAAGTTGTTCTTTTAATTAGGCCTCAACCAAATGAGCTATTGGGCCTAGTGGGTCACACACATAAGGGCTAATCCATAAGTTTGGGGGCAAGGGTGTAAATATAGAGAAAGCAGGGGTTTTTGTGAAAAACTCCAAATTCTCTATATAATAGCGAATTGAGCATGAGCCCCACAAGCCAAGGCTGCAAAATTCGTCCTTACCTCTCTCCTTCACGTTTTTCCATGCTGGAGGCCGTCGAGAGTCGATCGGACTTCATCCGGAGCGAGTCGGAAGGTCTGACGCGAAGGAGAACCCGACTATGGAGGCGGCTCGTGTGGATACGACTAGAGGCCGCACACTTGAGTGGCTGAATGAGCGTGAGAACGCTCGATCTTCTCCGATCTTTAGGGATTATTTGAATCCCACAAAGGTACGTATTCGAAATCGTTTCGTATACCGGTTTTGGCGACGTCGTTCGGTTTCGATCGAGACCAAGACAATGATATACGGGGAATCGTAAATTTTCCGCTGCGCCAATCTGATTGGTCCGATTCCCAACACAAAGGACATTGGTGAAGACCCCCGTAAGATGGGAATGGACCGATGATTTCTGAAGTAATGTTGTAACCTTTGAGCGAGAGCTGCGCGTTGATCATGAAAACACGAAGCCTGCTTAATGACCAACCTTGAATGGTCCATAATTGTAGGTCTTGGGAGTCTCACGTGTGTTTCGTAACATTTGGGGTTTCCGACAAGTCATTTAGGTAGGTGTCGGTCTATAATGGCTTTTCATTATGGCTTTTTGATCCATGTTAACACGGCTATCCTGGACCACGTGTTAGGCCTTTCAGTTCATCACCTAGCCTTTTTGGGTCATCCAGGTCGATCCTAGCCATATATTGTAATCAACCGGGGCCAAACGACCGTTTCAGTCGATTTTAGGATTTCCCGATTATTCCAGTTTTTTCGCGGATCATCTCACATTTACCAAGTTAATCTTGGTTTTTTTTCAATGATTTTAAGTTTTTGATCATACCAAACTTGTTCAGTTATCATCTTAAGTTATCCCGAGTTGACCCAAGTTTTCTCGACCGAAACTGTGCCTTTTCGGATTACCGCCTTAGTTTTTCGCTTTCCGTGGGAAGGTAAACCGGTAGTTAAAGCCCCGTGCAAATGTCTTTGGAGTCATGCTGGCTTGTTTATTGACATGAGATATGCAGTTGAAGGCCCTCTTTCCAATGCAACAAACAAGAGCCGAATCGGACGTCCTGTTTGCAAGTTACAGCTCGTGGAACATGCATGCATGAGAGAGAGTGTACCGCGCCCTTGCCCTCCTTGAAAAGGGAGGGAGTGGTCACCGTGCCCTCACTATGAGGGAACGGCCTCCATGTCCTCACACCGAGGGAGCTATCAGCGTTCCCTCGGACTGAGGGCATGGTCGATTTCAAAAACTGGAAATTGCCCCAATTAGCACCTTCTAAACCAGTTTTTAGAAAGTTTCCCCTGTTAAAAATGGTTTATTTTGACTGCACCCCCGAGTCGAGGGCGCGTTCATCTTATAAACCAATTTTTTTAGCAATTTATGGAAGCTTCCACATTTTTTTAGAAATAAAATGCCAAACGCGCCCCCGAGGTCAGGGCGCGCTGACCCCGCCCTCACCCTGAGGGCGCGGTCGGCCAGTTTTCCTAATTTGCACCGGTTTTCATCCTCTATAAATACCGGGCTATTCACAATGACCCGGGGCTACTACCCATGCTCTAGCTCATCTTGAGGTCATCAAAGCCCCTTCCGAAGGCCATCCCAACGTTCAAATCCAAGCCGACGTTGAGGGATCGATCTCGAAGTGAAGAAGAAGGCCCAATTCATGCACTCTACATCACTGAACTTCATTGGCTTCTATAGAAAATTTGGGGCTTTTGATGTAAAAGTGGTAAACAGAAGAATTGTTCCTCTCCTCGTCCTCTTTCATTTGCATCTAGTGGCACTTGATTATGACTTGCCATCTGTTCATGGCAATTGCTATACTAAGGGCATACATACAGGTTCCATTTTCTATATCTGTTCACTTCCAAACAGGCTTTTAAGGATGGATTACAAAGAATTCATCAACAAGATATATCTTACTATTTGAGTTCTCCATCCATAGAAGCAAACATCACTTGATTCCAACATTAGGGTTGTCCGTAGAATTTTTTGCACCAAAGTTGCGCCAGAAGGGTGCAAGGCTACCCGAACTGGCTAGTTTCATTCATCTCGGCTTCAACTCAAGCTGTTTCATCCCATAAGTTTCTCTTAACTCAGTTCATTTACTTGTTAGAACATCTTTTATTTAGTTTGAATCATTTTACATAACCAAAAATACAAAAAGGGGGTTAAGGCTCACCCTGAATCCGGTGAGTTTGATTCCGATTGCTTCTTTCTTTTATCTTCCTCTTTCAGTTTCTACACTTCTCCCAAGTCTAATCAAACCCTTCATTTGTTTTATTGTTCTAAGTTGAAATATTGATCAAGCTAGCACTGGTTGGAATCTCCCTCATCGGCCGACTGACGAGAAAGAAGGTTGAACTCACACATCATCTCCCGCTCTAAGGTACACACAGTCAACTCTATCTTGTTTCTATTCCATAAAGCAGAGCCCGTGGCTCCTGTCAACCACAATTTCTTTATTCATGTTCTAATTCATTCTACTCCTCCCTCTCCTCCCACATGACCCAAACCATCTCCGGTGCTCGAGCAACGCCGTGAGATGAAATGTTAGGGGATCAATGTGAGTGTGGGATCAAGGTGAGGATTTTACCACTTTCGGAGTGTTTTCTGATTCACTCTCTTTCCCCTATTCTACCATTACCTTTTCTTGAGGTGCCAATCCAGAACCCATTTACGAATTCGACAGCTTTTTGGCGACCATGGTGGGACAACCAATGTCTTTAACCGTGCTAGCTTGATTGATTTGTGCAATTAATTGTTTTCCAACTTGGTTCCCGCGTGAACCAACTTGTCTTTCACCTTTCTCATGTTCATTTACCTTTAAAACTTTCTGTTTACTCTTTCTTTAAGATTGTCCCCCATGTGGACTTGACTTACTTTTTTTAATTTCAACTCGGTTCCTGCGTGAACCACCTTTCTTTTCAACTTGGTTCCCGCGTGAACCAACTTATTTTCAGATTGGTCCCCACGTAGACCACCTCTTTGTAGCACCATCAGATTGGCCCCACGTAGCCCTCTTTCCATTTTGTCATCTTTTACACCGGTTCCCGTATGAACCACCCTTTTATTCATAAAATCTAGTTATGGCGTGAACCAACCCCTTTTCTAAACTGATTCCTGTGTGAACTAACCCACTTTCAGATCAGTACCCATGTGGACCACCCCTTTGCACCACTTTAGATTGGCCCCACATGGCCTTCATTTTTTTCAACCAAACTAACCGATTCTCACGTGTGTAGACACGCCAATTTGGCCTTATTTAGAGCTTAAACCATTATTCCATTGGCAACATCTATTTTAGACCATAAAAATCATGATGAACCACCCTTTTGGATGAGCCAAGGTGCTTATTGGAAATATGAGGATGATTTGCTAATTTCTAATCAAATCCGTGTTTGTCGAACAAGAGACTCTTGGTGGTGTGCCAGATTCTGCTTTTCCCAGCATATCCTCTATTTGGAAATTTTTCATAGGATTATATGGACATATAATGAAAAAGTATTAAATATGAATAATCTTATTCTCTGAGTTATATTTCCATTGCAACAAACGGCATTCAATTCTGATCTCCCATTTGTTTGCAGAGCCCTTTGGAAGTCAGATGCGCAGTTCTCTCTGCACGCAGCACCGATCAAGCCTAATTGCATGCAAGCCCAGCCCATTGGGAACATATCTGAAAAATTCACGACCTTATCTTATTTTTTCCTCCTCAATATCACTTGGTAAAGTATCTGGAAGCTTCATGGTCGAAATTAGCATCAACAAATGATGGCAATCTAACTTGTTGTCTTATATATCAAAACTTACCATTTTTAGACTAGATTTGTTTCCTCTTCAAGTGGAGACATATTTTTAACATGGAGAAGGTGATCCACGGTTTCCAATACCTCTCAATCATTTGGGTAAGTTTCTAGATGCCTCAAGATGAAAATTAGCAACATTAAATGGAGGAAATCCAACCTAAGGTCGGATGTATCAAAACTTGCTATTTTTTGACATGTTTCTCATCTCCTATAAAGGGAGACCCATATGAACGACCTAAGGATGGAATCCCTATCTTCCAGCACTCCTATCCTCATCCTTCAGCCACCCTAGGCTCGTCCCAACCTCCCCGAATCGTCCTCTCTTCGTCCCGGTGCCCGGAGATCATCCCAAAGTGAAGAAGAAGCTGGTCTATGCTTCGACGTGTTGCACTGCTGATCATCAGCTTCTACAGATCTTTCTAGTCATTTTACGGGCTAACTTCCTTCAGAATAAGTGTAAATCATCAAAATATATTTCATCTCCAACAAATGGAGATCATTTCTGGCATTCCCTTTGCTTGTTACGGCTTCAACACCGGCGTTGTACAGATAGATCCGAAGTCTTCTCTTCTAAGTTATTATCTTCTAAGTCAATTTTAGTACATTTAATGGTGGATTCATCCTATACATTCTTCATAGAAATTGTTCCATGGTGAGTCTTATTTTATTTAAAACAAGAATCATTCAATTCGTATATCTGTGGTGCTCATAGCACATCCTACATCGACATTGTGATGGGAGTTTCCATAACTTCACTGTCCAAGATCCGGCTTATCAGGTAAAATCAGATTACTTATCATAAGATTCAAGAAAACTTGTCTTCATATAAAACCACCCTCGGTGAGTCATATTTATTTTGAAACAAACATAACTTTATTCTGACATTGGTGTTGTTCGTTATGGTCTCTGCATCAGAGCCGCGTAGTTTACATTGAATCTGTCCAACCCGGTTGCCACTTTGCCTGGGTTGTGTTGTCTTTAACCATTCATATTCTCTTTGCTAACTCTTCATTAAAATCATTTAGTTCATATTTAAGCATCATTTTTATTTAGTTTTGCATCATTTTATACATCATAAAAAACCAAAAAAAAGGGGTTAGGGCTAACCCCGAATCCGGTGAGTTTGTTTCCAATTACCATTTTATGTTATTGTTTTCACAAGTTACTACACTTCACTCAGTTCTAATGCTTCTTCACTTTTTTTATTGTCTTATTGTCTTCTAGTTGCACAAATACATCAAGCTAGCATCAGTTGGACTCTTCTTCATCGGCCGGCCGAAGAAGAAGAAGGTTGAACTCACATCCCAATCTCCCACGCTAAGGTACACATGGTCAAATCAACTCATCTCTTGATTTACATTCCATAAAGCGGAGCCCGCGGCTCCTGGCGACCACCTCTTATCATGTTCTAAGTTAATTCATTCCTCACTCACCTCCCACATGACCCGAACCGTCTCCGATGCTCGAGTGACGCCGTGAGATGAAAGTTCGGGGATCAATGTGAGTGTGGGACCGAGGTGAGGACTCTTTACTGCTTTCCGGGTGTTTTTTGATTCACTCCCCTTTTCCCCCCATTCTATCATCACCTTCTCTTGAGGTGCCGATCTAGAACCCATTTTTGGAGTCGACAACGTGAACCACCCCTTTTCCTACAAAAACCGATTCCTGCGTGAGCCACTCACCTTTCCAAAACTCAGCTCCCGCGTGAGCCACCCTTTTTTCAAATCGGTCCCCACGTGGACCATCCCTTTTACCTTTACTTCAGATTTGTTCCCACCTTGGATGCTTGATCACAAGCTGGTTGCCACGCTAACCACCTTTTTGTTGCTAGTTTCTAATTACTTGTTTATTGCTTGTCTTGTTTGCATACTCTTCCTTGTTTTATTTAATAGTTTTCTTTTATTTTCATTCTTGTGCACATTGATTGCTTCTTCTCCTCTTACCCTCCATTTATACTTTTGCATTAGTTTTTGCATCGGGTACCAAACTTATTCCAATTCGTAGGGCATTCGAGGTTGGGGCTCTCTCTCCCAACACACCCTCACCCTCCAAACACCTTCTTGGTGGATTCTAACCTCACTTATGGGATATTCCTTTCTAGTTGATTTGGTTGTTTCCATCAAGACCTCCGTAAGTCACCATCCGTGAAGTATTCATCTCCGCACGATTGGGCCAGTTGTACCACTCTCCCAAAACCCGAAGAACCCAAGTACCTACTCGTGGTGATTGTGTGATAACCTTAGGACTTGAAGATTGAAGCAATAGGAACCATACCTACTTGAGTAAACAATTGCTAACAATCTATCTAATATAAAGTTTGAACCCAAAAATTGTCAACTAGTCATTTTAAGAACTTGTTTGCATAACTTGCTTGCTCACCACAATTGAAAACAACCCAAAAAAATTTTCTTTCAAAACACCCAAAAAACAAAATAAAAATATATTTAATTTTGTGTTCAACTTGTTTGCCAAACAACAAAATTGAAACAAACAGAAACATTGAAACAAAACAAAACACAACAAAAAAATTTTCATTTTGTATTTACACTTTTCATTTTCTTTCTTTCAACCATCTTGTTAGAAAGTTTGACAGGATGCCCATGGCGCTAAGGTCTGAAAGGCACGTCAGGATGTCGAACTACTACAAGATGGGTCACTACATGCCACAATAACCCATGGTCCAACCAGAGGGCCATGTTAATGCCGTCAAGGAACCCAAAATTCAAGATCCCACCCATCAGCCTGCTCCGCCTAGCATGGAGCAACTCCTCCAGGGTCTATCTCTCCACCTTGATCCTAAATCCTTCTCAATCATGTAGTCCCTAGCAAAGGGCAAGACGCCTGTCAATCAAGGTCCAGCCAAAGTCAACCGAGCTGTCTCACCTCCTCAATCGGCAGTTTGACCTCTTACCATAACCCCACCTGGGTAGTCCTACCATGTTACTTCACCTACTCACCCTATTGTCGGTCATTCTTCAGCTCGCGCACCAACCCACCTCCCTCCCATCAGAGTACCACATGCATACCCCCTAGTGAATTCCTCTTCACCCATTGCTAGGGATCAGGAAACCATCGAATCTCCCATCCATAGTATCTGCATTCCTCCATCACAAACACTGGCCTACCTTCGCTACAATGGCTCAGGTGACCCCTTTAGCAGTGTCAATCATTTTCTGAGCAAATCATCTCGATGGCAAGATGATAGAAGAGTTCTTGCTATTCTTTTTAGGCGATCATTGGATGGTGCAACCCTAGAATGATTTTTTTCACTAAGGGAAATAGAAATATGGGATTTCTAAATTGTCAAGAAAAATTCTTGCAACAATATGGGTCGAGCTATTCAATAATTGGGGAAGCAAGAGAAGATGTGGAATTAATGTAATATTTTGATGAATTGAGGCCCATGGCCCAGAGGAGCATTGATGCTATGCACCAACCTAGGAGCCCTCCCCAACCCCATCCAAATCATCATCTTCGACCGACTCCTCGATGTCAGTTGGTTTTGCCCCAACCTCAACTGGTCCTACAACCCGTGTCAATGGCACAACCAACTATGCATAATAAAGCTCTACATGTCGATTGTGCCAACACCTCATTATTAAAACTGGATCCCCAGCCTTCGACTCCACCAACATTTTTAAAGGTCTCTCGGCCAATCATCCAGCCCTTGGCTTCTCAATCTACTTCACCAATAGCTCCTCGACCAACCACACAAGCCTTGGCCCCTCAACCAAATTTTCCATTAGCTCCTCAGCTTAAGCCGACTTCTATGCAAACACCAATTGAACAACGCTTTGCTATTCAATCAAACCCTCAAAATAGGGTTCACCCTAAGTTAGTTAAGGCACATGTTTCTTCTATTGCTCCTGCCTTGGTAGAGGAACCAACCACTCCTATCATTCATGCTCCTGCCCTAGTAGAGGAACCAATTAATCTAATCATCCCTACTCCTACTACAGTAGATGATTTAGTCACCTCAACCCTTCATACTCCTGCCATGGTAGAGGAACTAGTCACTCCAATCATCTATGCTCCTGCAATGGCAGATGATTAAGTCACTTTGACCCTTCAAGCTCTTACTCTACCAGAGGAATTAATCACTCCAACCATTTGTGCTCCTACCCTGACAGAGGAATCAACTTCTCAGCATATCATTGCTATCTTTCAAAATTAAAATCAGCTAGTAGGGGACGTCGAGCCAAACTCTTCTATCTTTCTAGAATCCCTTAGGCTAGGTATGGCCTCTTCTCTAGAACAACCTGAAGAGAAGCCTACTGTAAGGATCTTAGATGAGGGTATCACAAATTCAATTGATTGTCAAGGACTAGGCAAGGAATCACCAAGTACAGATCAAATGTTGCCATCATTGGAATTGATCCCTGAAGTTGTGGATATAGAATTGATCCCTAAACAGAAAAGTAAGGGGATAGAATTGGTCAGCAAAATGGGGAATGAATCGACAAGCCTCTAGAAGGATGTAGACCTTAGCAAAGAGATACTAGGACCTCCTCCAGCTAGGCAGGCAAAATCCTCGAAATCAGTCTTAAGGCTGTGACCCTTGCCCCATTCTTTTTATAAAGAGCAATCTGGCCCATGGAACCATAATCCATCAAGCTTAGGGCTACGACCCATATCGCATTCTCCTCACAATTTATGGTCGGGCCCATGGGCCCACAATTCATCCATCCTAGGGCCACCGCCCTATTTTTATCTTCTTCACAATCGTCGAATGGGCCCATGGGATCCCAATTCTTCAATCTTGGGGCCACCACCCATACTTCATTCCATTTGATTGGGCCCTTATGCCCCTCTTCTTTAATTATGCCCTTATGCCCCTTTCTCAGGCTCTTATGCCCCTTTTCATCAATTGGGCCCACGTGCCCCCTTTATCCAATTAGGCCAACATGCCCCTTTCATTCAATCGGGCCCATGTGCCCCCTTTTCACAACAAGGCCACATGCCCCCTTCACCTAACCGGGCCCACATGCCCCTTTTCATCAACCAAGCCCGCGTGCCCCTTTCTTCCAATCAGGCCTGTGTACCCCTTTCTTTCTACCTGGCCTGTGTGCCCCTTTTCTCCAACTAGGCCTATGTGCCCCTTTCCTTTCCTTCCATCAGGCCCAAGTGCCCACAATTCTCCCCAATTGGGCCCATGTGCCCTTAATTTTTTTAAATCGGGCCCACGTGCTCACAATTCACCTCAATCGGGCTCACATGCCCACGTTTTGCTGCTATCGAGCCCATGTGCCCAAGGTCCTTCTAAATCGGGCTCCCATGCCCACCTTCCATCAACCTCGGGCACATATGCCCACACTCCTTCAACTTCGGGCCCGCTTGCCCCTATTCCTTCACAATCAAGCCCACATGCCCAAACTTCTTCAAAATTGGGCTTCCATTCCCCCACTTCTTCAACTTTGGGCTTGCACACCCATACTCTTCAATGGCGCCCACGAGTCCATCGTCAATCTTTAAGATCATGACCATGCTCTCAACCATCTAAATTAGGTCTATATGCTCGTTCTTTTTGTTGGGTCCCTCGGACTCAACCTTCAATCGGGCCCTCGAGCCCATCACCTCCAATTGGGTCCTTATGCCCATCAACTTCAACTAGGCCCTCTAGTCTGCATTCAGCTCTTAGGCTCACATGCCTCTTGATTCTGACTATTCTTAGGCCTTTAAGCCTGCTTTCAACTCATAGGCCCAAGAGCCCATTTTAACTCACTTTTGTTTCCAAGCATGTTTATTTCCTTTCAAATTCTCCTTCATTCTCTAAATTTTACTTTCAACTAAAAAAATCAAAGGTAGAGAAATTTCCTGGGTGAAACCCCAATCTTTGCCTTCTACATCATCAATCCTAGTTCCACCATGCCAAATCAAGTCTACCACATCTTGCACCTCATAGTATGACTCTTACTTTTTGATTCAAAGTAGAACATATCAACAGTGGGAGCAATTGGGCAAGACAAAGCAAGGCATATTAGGCAAGGCAAGGTAAGCACAAGCAAAGCCATCATCAGCAATGAACTTCTTCTTCTCTCAGGTATTACATAAAGTTGCATTTATCATCATGTCACTCACAAGACACTATTCTTTTAAAATAATTTCAAGTTTCACATTTTCTTGACAATTTTAAATTGGATAAATTCATAATTAACGATATTTGTAGCTACTTTATTTTATTAAACAAATTCTTTACATTGCAAGGCATGACAATAATTGATTCACCCATGGAATGTCATCTACCTAAAAAAATAGAAAGAATTACTAGTATGACTTGAGTCCACATGTCCTAGGATGTTCTCTAGGATTCGAGGGTAGATACCATACTGTACACACAACACGTCCCTATCTTAGAATCTGGATGACCCAACACCCGAGAGAAGCTAGGCAAGGTATAGAGATGGAAGGAAAACCCTCACCCTATTATCTTCTATTCAATTCAAGATAGGTAAAAGGGATTAGAGGAGAGAGTATTGAAATCATCTGCCACCTTAATAGGAGGCCATCTCGGAAGGTCTAAATTCTCAAAAGAAAAGAAAAGGGTGCCAAAAGATATGCAATGAACCCCACAGGTTTAAACAAATATGGGCCTATCTGAATGAGTACCCAAAATGTAAAAAATGAAAAAGGCAATAAAAGATGGGCAATGACCCCACAGGTTAAAGCACCTATCTGAAGGTGTGCCATAAAAATAGGTTTGTCAATAAAGAAGAAAAGACCCGAAGAGGCTGAACCCCAACAGGGAAATTGGGTGCAAGTAGAGAAATCCCTTTTGACATCTTCAAAGCCTATCAAGGACTTACTTATCAAATCTTCATTCTTAACCCCCCAGGGTGTGGGTGGACCAACCAAATCAAAGCTAAGCTCTAGCCGATGAAAGGATGAAGGTCGAAATGATTCTGGGTAAGGGACCCATTCTTTTGCACATGGTATCTAACAACGAACTAAGAATAACAACTGAGTGATGATGACTTTCGTTAATACTGTTTTCTCTCCCAAACAAAAAATTTAATACTTTCAAAAACTCCCAAAAAAATTGAATAACTTCAAAAATCCAAAAACAATTTAAATATTTTCAAAACTCCAAAAAAATGAATATTTTTAAAAATCTTAAAAAAATGAAACTTTTTAAAAAAAATTCTTTCTAAAATTCCAACAAAATTTTAAAAATTTCATCGCCATGCTTGGTTTGAATTCTCGTCTTTACATTCATATTTATTCTTACTCTCTCATGTTTCAAATTTTTCATTGCATATTTGCTGCTTTATTTTACACCCTTAAGAAAGCTACCACCCCTTAACGAAGGTCAAGGCAGACCGCACATTGCAAGGGGGATAAGCCACATTGTAATTCTAATCTTCTTTTTCAAAGTGTTTCAGGCACAAGGAGAACTTTACCGACCAAGGTCAAGGCATACTGAAACTTTCAAGGGGATAAGCCACATTGCAATTCTAATCTCCTTTTTCTAAGTGTTTCAGGCACAGGGAGAACTTTACACCCCTTGACAAAGCTTAAGGCAGACTGCAACTGGCAAGGGGGATAAGACATATTGTTATTTTAATCTCCTTTTCCGAGTGTTTCAGGCATGAAGAAGAAATACGGAGAACTCTACACAACAAGGCAATTTTTGCCACTTCCCTCCCCTGAGGATTCTTAGGAGGAGGTGTCATCATAACTTCAGCCCCAACATTGCTGAGGAACCTCTTGCAAGACTTCAACAAGGCAATGCTTGCCACTTTCCTTCCCTAAGGATTCTTAGGAGGAGGTGTCATCATAACCTCAGCCTCTACTTTTCTGAGGAACTTTTGCTTTGTGTCTTCATCAAGGCACATGAACTCTTTTGTGAGAATCACATTGTAAACTCACTGTTATAATTTTTATTTATTAGCATACATTTGGTGCATTAATATTTCTTTTATGTATTGATGTTGAAGACTGAGAATGCGAAGATGACCAGACCTGAGATCCCCTTCATCAAGATCAATGACGGTCGGGTCATTCTTCATGCTCACGGATAAGCCAAAATTAAATATCAAGGGACAATGGTTCTCGATTGGGTATGCTGACCTCCGATGTTCAATCTATATCTTCAACTAGTTTCTTAAGTAAATTCTTGACTATTTTAGCCCAACATGCATCATATAGTTTTGCATCAGTTCCATTGCATTCTTACTTATCATCTCAACATCTCTCTGTGCTCATCACTGTAAGGAATCGTCCATTAAAATTTGGTGCAGCGGAAGCGACGATTCCTATGGGTTCCTTTAGAATCCGTCTCAATCAGAACCGAACGACGAAAACTGAAAACCGATCAAATCGGGTTCGAATATACCTGATAGGGATTCATATAATCCCATGGAGAGGAAGGAGATGAGCTTCTAAAGCTCTACAAACTGTTCAAGCGTCCGGTCTCCAGCAGTATCCACACGAACTTCATCCACAGCAGGTTCTCCCTTCACGCCGACCTCGAGAACTCTTCCCAAACGAAGCTCCATCGACCATGGACACCTTCTAAAGAGAGGAGGAGGTAGGGAGGAGGCTTGGGACGTGGTTTTCACCCTTGGCTTGATGGGGTTTGGCTGAAACCATTAGTATTTATAGAGAATTATGGAATTTTTCATAAAAACCCAAAATCTCTATAAATTACGCCCTTGCCCCTGTACTTGTGGATAAGTCCTTTTGTATGTGACCCACTAGGCCCAATAGCCTATTTGGTTGAGGCCTAAATAAAATAGAACAATTCTATTTAATTTAATTAAATCCGTTATCCGATAACAGATTAATCGGCCTACCGATCATGAAGGGTACAAGCCACATCCCATGATCCCAAATGGCTATGGGGATAATCTCATCTCCATTGAGCCTTTCCATCATCAGTTACCACATGGATATAAACCCTCATCCATCCAATGTCCCGGTCGGAAAGGAGTACGGCATCGACTGTCAACTCCTTAGTGTACCGACTCTATAGGATCCTGTACTCGGAATTGGATCAATTGGAAAACTCCTTTTCCAATTATCCTATCTACCCTGGCCAGGGATTTAGAGTACTATCCCATAGGACATTCACTCTCACTTACCGAGAGTGGACGATCCCTTGTTGTCCGCTCAATTACCTCCATCGGATTTTCCTTGTACCCGATCCATCGCTATATAGGACCATCTAAATTGTGATCCATAAGTCAATGGTCAAAGCACAAGTTCCACCCAACAAGGCATCTTTGGCGACTCAGGTCAAAGATCCAACCATGCAATCGTGATGATAGAAAACCCTGATAGACAGTTCGGTAAGATACCATTCAGGGTTTCTAATTCGGTCAGTTCAGTGAACTCATTCAACTAATGAGCACCTGTATGTGTATCTCAGTGTCTCCACACTAATGACCAATGAGATCGGTCGTCCTCATCACATGAGAAGACATCACATACACTAGTCTATCCGGATCCTTGATGTCCCGTCTCAAGTATCCTATGACTAGGAACATTTAGATCAAATACCTCTAGATGATCAATCTCATTATCATGATCTCATCGTGATTTAATCATCATTGTATTTGATCAAGGACTTCATTATGATATTCACTTCTAATAAGAGCTTATAATGAAGATTTACCTAATTAATTGAATGAGATATTTCTAGAAATGTCGAATCATATCATATATGATTGGCTTGTAGGGCATACATTTCTATCAATCACATCCTCTGAATCCCACTGGGTCTCTTCATCCCATCATGTATCTCAATTCTGATCTTTTCAATATCCCACCGTGTTCGTTAATCCCACCATGTCCATCACCTATCATAATCACCTTGTGTCCTTCAACGTCTTTCATTTCTATCCCACCACAGCCTCCTACAACACTGTATTTCTACTTATCCCACTATGGTAGTCCCCATTTTCTATCCCACCATGGGCACCCATTTGATCATCATTCTTACTCCACGATCATCCTCACGGTCTATAGATTGAGCTTAAATTGCTTGCTTTTTGGAATATGAGATCATTCCTTTCCGAATCAAATCATGTCTTTTGAAAAACTTAAATGAATCTGAGAGCCAGAATGTGCTCGATTGGTATTTGTAGGCACCCGGAAATAGCTTGTACTGTGTGGCGGTTCGCCCTCTTTCTTTTTTGGAGCGAAGAGTTAGTGGTAGTGTGTGTGTGGTCGCCAGAAGTTGAATACTCCAAAATATGGTTAGATATAAGGCAAATGGAATGAAAAGCAAGTTTGATCGTCGTACCTTTTGGAATGGGGGGGATTGCTAAGTTCTAACTTCTCCTCTCTTGGCCTGCCGAAAGAGGAGAGCTTTAGTGAGCTCTTCGCTCCCAATCGGGTCAAAGCTTCGCCTCGGTCGGGTTCACACAAGGATGTCCTGCGAAAAAAACATGAAAACAAGTAAAGATCATTAGCTCTAGAAAGAGTATGGCATCATGCTTGGTTTAGATCTTGAACATGCAAAAGGGGATGAATTAACTGGATTGGGACGGAATCCCAACCGCTATTTTTGGTAGGTTTTTAAATATATATGAGGTGCAAGATGACCTAATGCATGCTAAATAAAGTAATGAAAAGTTTTAAGATGAAAGTAGAGAAGAAAAATTCGATCGAACGGGCGATCGGCCTCCGAAAGATACAAAATCGGCTTCTGCCCCTTCTAGTGTCCTATATATGGGGAGCCAGCAGCAGGTGCCCCCTTATAGGGCACGTTGACCAAGGTCAAAGCGCCCTGTATATGGGGCACTATGTCTGGCTCGGGCAAATTTTCTTCCCTCTTCGTGATGCTGCTCCAGAGTATTGAATGGCTTCCGGGACGAAGTAAAGACTCCTCCTTGTAGCCAATATGCAAATAAAGCTAATGGTGGGAGGTTTCGATGCTGCATGAAAGAGGATAAATGGGTAAAGGCCTTCAAAGTGGAAGAAAAACCATGTTTCTAGATGGCAGAAATAGCAAGTTTTGAGCTTTTTGGGAGGAGGAATTCGAATCGGTTTGAAGGCTTATGGGGGGCGCAAATGTCTTAGAAACGTGGTATTGGATGAGCTCTAGGGTGGCACAAAGTTTGAACCTCCCCTAAGCTTCAAATGAGGGCCTATTTATAGCCTAAAAGAGAGCACTTTGATCAATTTCGAAAAATAGTTCCACGCAGCAAAGCGCCCTATATATAGGGCGCTAGCGTCATGAGTCATGTCAAATCGATAAGACGAGACCCTGTGAGTGGTCAAATCGGCCGGTCGAGTCGATTCAACCAGGTGCCAGGCATAAGGCACTAGGCACCCTATAAATAGGGTGCCAGGTGCCCTATATATAGGGCGCTTTGACTCTGGTCAATGCTCTATCGATCTTTTTCGAAATGTGCCAAAAAACTTGATTCTTCCAGAAAACTCGATCCTCTTGAAAGGTTACTCAAATATTCTTCATAAAAATAAGAATTTAAGCTCTTCAACTAAACTAAAATTACGTGTCTACAGTATTCTTTTACTTTTCAAAACAAATCTCTTTTTAAATTTTAGCCCTTCATAGTACAGGAACACCGCAAAGATCGGGTTACTGACTGATGATGAACCTACGAACCTATGTTTCGGGGACTCCCCACCACATTGGGGGTTTGTTATTCTTCTTACCAATCAAACATAAAAAGACTTGATGAAACATGACAGTTATCCAGGACACTCAAGGAAATTCGCTTTGCCAAATCTAGTCGTTAAGCGTGTCTATATCTACACCTTGATGCCACCCTTTCAGTCCATCACCATTTCACTCTACTACATTCTACTACGATCCATCTTGCTTCACTATGTTTTCTCTACGTTTTACTTTGCTTTGCTACATGCCATTCCCTTGCAAAGCCGATGTCAAGGTGAGGCAAGCTGTAGACAAGCCAATTTGGCCTGATTCGGAGCCTCAGACTCCTATTCCTTGGGCGATATCCTTTATTTGACAATTATCTAATCCGGATCACCTTGTAGAGATGAGCTAAGGACAATGGTGAAGACCCCCGTAAGTTGTAAATGGACCGATGATTTCCAAAGTAATGTTGTAGCCTTCAAGTGAATGTCGTGCGTTAATAATAAAAACACGAAACCTGCTCAATGACCAACCTTGAATGGTCCATAATTGAAGGTCTCGAGAGCCCTTGTGTGTTCCATAACATTCGGGGTTTACAGAAAGTCATTTCGGTAGGTGTTGGTGTAAGGAATCATCTATAAAAATTTGGTGCAGCGGAAGCGACGATTCCTATGGGTTCTTTCATAATCTATCTCAATCATAATCGAATGACAAAAACTGAAAACTGATCAAATCGAGTTCGAATATACTTGATAGGATTCCTATAATCCCATGGAGAGAAAGGAGATGAGCTTCTCAAGCTCTTCAAACAGTTCAAATATCTAGTCTCCAACAGGATCCACACGAAGTTCATCCACAAGAAGTTCTCCTTTCGCGTCGCCTCGAGAACTCTTCCCGAACGAAGCTCCATCGACCATGTACACCTTCTAGAGAGAGGATAAGGTAGGAAAGAGGCTAGGGACGTGGTTTTCACCCTTAGCTTGATAGGGTTTGGCTGAAACTATTAGTATTTATAAAGAATTTTAGAATTTTTCATCAAAACTCAAAATCTTCATAAATTATGCCCTTGCCCCTGTACTTGTGGATAAGTCCTTTTATGTGTGACCCACTAGGCCCAATAGCCTATTTGGTTGAGGCCTATATAAAATAGAACAATTCTATTTAATTTAATTAAATATATTATCAGATAACAGATTAATTAACCTACCGATCATGAAGGGTACAAGCCACATCTCATGATCCCAAATGGCTATGTGAATAATCTTATCTCTATTAAGCCTTTCTATCATCAAGCATGGATATAAACCCTTGTCTATTTAATGTCCCGATCAAAAAGGAGTACATCATCAACTGTCAACTCCTTAGTATACCGACTCTATAGGATCCTGTACTCGGAATTGGATTAATTGGAAAACTTCTTTTCCATTTATCCTATCTACCCTAACTAGGGATTTAGAGTACTATCCTATAAGACATTCACTCTCACTTACCAAGAGTGGACGATCCCTTGTTATCTGCTCAATTCCCTCTATCGGGTTTTCCTTGTACCCTATTTATCGCTATATTGGACCATCTAAACGGTAATCCATAAGTCAATGGTCAAAGCACATGTTCCACCCAACAAGGTATCTTTGGAAACTCAGGTCAAAGGTCCAACCATGCAACCGTGATAATAGAAAACCCTGATTAACAGTTCGGTATGATACCATTCATGGTATCAAATTCAGTCAGTTCAGTGAACTCATTCAACTAATGACCACCTGTATGTGTATCTCAGTGTCTCCACACTAATGACCAATGAGATCGGTCGTCCTCATCACATGAGAAGACATCACATACACTAGTCTATCTTGATCCTTGATGTCCCGTCTCAAGTATCCTATGACTAGGAACATTTAGATCAAATACCTCTAGATGATCAATCTCATTATCATGATCTCATCGTGATTTAATCATCATTGTATTTGATCAAGGACTTCATTATGATATTCACTTCTAATAAGAGCTTATAATGAAGATTTACCTAATTAATTGAATGAGATATTTCTAGAAATGTCGAATCATATCATATATGATTGGCTTGTAGGGTATACATTTCTATCAATCACATCCTCTGAATCCCACTGGGTCTCTTCATCCCATCATGTATCTCAATTCTGATCTTTTCAATATCCCACCGTGTTCGTTAATCCCACCATGTCCATCACCTATCATAATCACCTTGTGTCCTTCAACGTCTTTCATTTCTATCCCACCACGGCCTCCTACAACACTGTATTTCTACTTATCCCACTATGGTAGTCCCCATTTTCTATCCCACCATGGGCACCCATTTGATCATCATTCTTACTCCACGATCATCCTCACGGTCTATAGATTGAGCTTAAATTGCTTGCTTTTTGGAATATGAGATCATTCCTTTCCGAATCAAATCATGTCTTTTGAAAAACTTAAATGAATCTGAGAGCCAGAATGTGCTCGATTGGTATTTGTAGGCACCCGAAAATAGCTTGTACTGTGTGGCGGTTCGCCCTCTTTCTTTTTTGGAGTGAAGAGTTAGTGGTAGTGTGTGTGTGGTCGCCAGAACTTGAAGACTCCAAAATATGGTTAGATATAAGGCAAATGGAATGAAAAGCAAGTTTGACCGTCGTACCTTTTGGAATGGGGGGGATTGCTAAGTTCTAACTTCTCCTCTCTCGGCCTGCCGAAAGAGGAGAGCTTTAGTGAGCTCTTCGCTCCCAATCGGGTCAAAGCTTCGCCTCGGTCGGGTTCACACAAGAATGTCCTGCGAAAAAAACATGAAAACAAGTAAAGATCATTAGCTCTAGAAAGAGTATGGCATCATGCTTGGTTTAGATCTTGAACATGCAAAAGGGGATGAATTAACTGGATTGGGACGGAATCCCAACCGCTATTTTTGGTAGGTTTTTAAATATATATGAGGTGCAAGATGACCTAATGCATGCTAAATAAAGTAATGAAAAGTTTTAAGATGAAAGTAGAGAAGAAAAATTCGATCGAATGGGCGATCGGCCTCCGAAAGATACAAAACTGGCTTCTGCCCCTTCTAGTGTCCTATATATGGGGAGCCAGCTGCAGGTGCCCCCTTATAGGGCACGTTGACCAAGGTCAAAGCGCCCTGTATATGGGGCACTATGTCTGGCTCGGGCAAATTTTCTTCCCTCTTCGTGATGCTGCTCCAGAGTATTGAATGGCTTCCGGGACGAAGTAAAGACTCCTCCTTGTAGCCAATATGCAAATAAAGCTAATGGTGGGAGGTTTCGATGCTGCATGAAAGAGGAGAAATGGGTAAAGGCCTTCAAAGTGGAAGAAAAACCATGTTTCTAGATGGCAGAAATAGCAAGTTTTGAGCTTTTTGGGAGGAGGAATTCGAATCGGTTTGAAGGCTTATGGGGGGTGCAAATGTCTTAGAAACGTGGTATTGGATGAGCTCTAGGGTGGCACAAAGTTTGAACCTCCCCTAAGCTTCAAATGAGGGCCTATTTGTAGCCTAAAAGAGAGCACTTTGATCAATTTCGAAAAATAGTTCCACGCAGCAAAGCGCCCTATATATAGGGCGCTAGCATCATGAGTCATGTCAAATCAATAAGACGAGACCCTGTGAGTGGTCAAATCGGCCGGTCGAGTCGATTCAACCAGGTGCCAGGCATAAGGCACTAGGCACCCTATAAATAGGGTGCTAGGTGCCCTATATATAGGGCGCTTTGACTCTGGTCAATGCTCTATCGATCTTTTTCGAAATGTGCCAAAAAACTTGATTCTTCCAGAAAACTCGATCCTCTTGAAAGGTTACTCAAATATTCTTCATAAAAATAAGAAGTTAAGCTCTTCAACTAAACTAAAATTACGTGTCTACAGTATTCTTTTACTTTTCAAAACAAATCTCTTTTTAAATTTTAGCCCTTCATAGTACAGGAACACCGCAAAGATCGGGTTACTGACTGATGATGAACCTACGAACCTATGTTTCGGGGACTCCCCACCACATTGGGGGTTCGTTATTCTTCTTACCAATCAAACATAAAAAGACTTGATGAAACATGACAGTTATCGAGACACTCAAGGAAATTCGCTTTGCCAAATCTAGTCGTTAAGCGTGTCTATATCTACACCTTGATGCCACCCTTTCAGTCCATCACCATTTCACTCTACTACATTCTACTACGATCCATCTTGCTTCACTATGTTTTCTCTACGTTTTACTTTGCTTTGCTACATGCCATTCCCTTGCAAAGCCGATGTCAAGGTGAGGCAAGCTGTAGACAAGCCAATTTGGCCTGATTCGGAGCCTCGTACTCCTATTCCTTGGGCGATATCCTTTATTTGACAATTATCTAATCCGGATCACCTTGTAGAGATGAGCTAAGGACAATGGTGAAGACCCCCGTAAGTTGTATATGGACCGATGATTTCCAAAGTAATGTTGTAGCCTTCAAGTGAATGCCGTGCGTTAATAATAAAAACACGAAACCTGCTCAATGACCAACCTTGAATGGTCCATAATTGAAGGTCTCGAGAGCCTTTGTGTGTTCCATAACATTCGGGGTTTACAGCAAGTCATTTCGGTAGGTGTTGGTGTAAGGAATCATCTATAAAAATTTGGTGCAGCGGAAGCGACGATTCCTATGGGTTCTTTCATAATCTGTCTCAATCATAATCGAATGACAAAAACTGAAAACTGATCAAATCGAGTTCGAATATACTTGATAGGATTCCTATAATCCCATGGAGAGAAAGGAGATGAGCTTCTCAAGCTCTTCAAACAGTTCAAATATCTAGTCTCCAACAGTATCCACACGAAGTTCATCCACAGCAGGTTCTCCTTTCGCGTCAGTCTCGAGAACTCTTCCCGAACGAAGCTCCATCGACCATGTACACCTTCTAGAGAGAGGATAAGGTAGGAAAGAGGCTAGGGACGTGGTTTTCACCCTTAGCTTGATAGGGTTTGGCTGAAACTATTAGTATTTATAAAGAATTTTAGAATTTTTCATAAAAACTCAAAATCTTCATAAATTATGCCCTTGCCCCTGTACTTGTGGATAAGTCCTTTTATGTGTGACCCACTAGGCCCAATAGCCTATTTGGTTGAGGCCTATATAAAATAGAACAATTCTATTTAATTTAATTAAATATATTATCCGATAACAGATTAATCAACCTACCGATCATGAAGGGTACAAGCCACATCCCATGATCCCAAATGGCTATGTGAATAATCTTATCTCTATTAAGCCTTTCTATCATCAAGCATGGATATAAACCCTTGTCTATTTAATGTCCCGATCAAAAAGGAGTACATCATCAACTGTCAACTCCTTAGTATACCGACTCTATAGGATCCTGTACTCGGAATTAGATTAATTGGAAAACTCCTTTTCCATTTATCCTATCTACCCTAACTAGGGATTTAGAGTACTATCCTATAAGACATTCACTCTCACTTACCAAGAGTGGACGATCCCTTGTTATCTGCTCAATTCCCTCTATCGGGTTTTCCTTGTACCCTATTTATCGCTATATTGGACCATCTAAACGGTAATCCATAAGTCAATGGTCAAAGCACATGTTCCACCCAACAAGGTATCTTTGGAAACTCAGGTCAAAGGTCCAACCATGCAACCGTGATAATAGAAAACCCTGATTAACAGTTCGGTATGATACCATTCATGGTATCAAATTCAGTCAGTTCAGTGAACTCATTCAACTAATGACCACCTGTATGTGTATCTCAGTGTTTCGTCGTCATCATCACATGAGAAGATATCACATATACTAGTCTATCCGGATCCTTGATGTCCCGTCTCAAGTATCCTATGACTAGGAACATTTAGATCAATTACCACTAGATGATCAATCTCATTATTACCTCTAGATGATTTAATCATCATTATATTTGATCAAGGAATTCATACTTATTCTGAAGAAATCTTGGCCAAAAAATGCTTAGAGAATTATGTGAAAGCCGATGATCAGAACAGCAGCATGTCAGAGCATGGATCAACTTCTCTCTTACTTTGGGATGATCTCTGGGCATCGAGAAAAAGAGAGGACAATTTGGAGAGGTTGGGATGAGCCTAGGGTGGCTGGAGGACAAGAAGAGGAACCCTAAATCATACCCCCAATGGCTGGGATTTATAGAGAATCAAAACCTGTGCAACATAGCACCCCGGGTTGGGGGTGTAGTGGTCGCGCCCTCAACCCAGGGCCACACAGGCCGCACCCTCAGACTGAGGATGGGGTGGGCGTGTCCTCACCCTGAGGACGCATTCAGCACATCATTGCCAAAAACCATTAGAAATTTCTAAAAACTTGTTAAAAAATTAATTTTTAAAGGGGAAACCTTCTAAAAGTGTTTTCGAAAGTCAAAAAATAGGGTAGGTTTTTAGTTTCTAGAACTGGACACACCCTTAGTCAAGGGGCACATTGACCGTGCCCTCGGACTGAGGGTGCATAGATGCCACCCTCAAGGTGAGGGTGCGTTGACCGTGCCCCCAATTCGGTGGCAGGCTCAGTTATCTCTCCTGTGCACTCTACTTGCAAACAGGATGTCCATTTTGACTCCCGTTTGTTGCAGATGAAAGAGAATTTGCAAACCCGTACAACTAGGAATGACCCAGAAAGTTGGTGGCAACCTGTAAAACTTGGGTTGATGCCTGTAAATGACAGAAGGAACTTGGAAAACTCAAAAAGGTGCTTGGAAGAGCTGGAGATGATTCGAAGAACTTGAAAGGACAGAAAAAGCCGGCAACAACTCGTACAAATCAGGTTGACGACCAAAACGATGGGAGGAACTCAAAAATTTGGGAGAGATACTCAGAAGAGGTGGGGATGACCCGAAGAACTCAAAATGACCGTAAAAGCTGGCAACAACTCGTACAACTTAGGTTGATGATCAAAAATGACTGGAGGAACTTGAAAATTTTGAAAAGATACTTGGAAGTGCTGGGGATGACCCAGAGAACTCAAAATGACTGGAAAAGCTAGCAGCAACCCGTACGGTAGGGGTTGACAACCGAAAATGATGGGAGGAACCCGCAAAACTTGGAAAGATACCCAGAAGAGCCAGGGATGACCCGGATAACTCAAAATGACTGAAAAAGTTAGCGGCAACCCGTACAACATGGGTTGACGACTGAAAACGACGAGAGGGTCCCAAAAAACTCAAAGTGATCTAAAAATAAGAAAATTAATGACCAAGTGACCTAGAGATGCTCAACTAATTGGTTAGGAAATGGTGAGATGAAACCGGTATGCCCTGGGCCCCCGGTATTGATCGTAATGACCTGACGACAACAAGGAAACTCTAACGGTAAGCAAAAACATACAATGACTTGATGAAAGGACGTGACACAATGATCCTCACTCAGCTAACATAGATTCAACCAGGGATCAATAACACATCATCAGATTTCTAGTAAGTTCCTTAGCACCTCCAAAATGGTGGTTCAACTTGATTTTTATGGTCCAAAAGGGATGTTACCAATGGAATAAGAGTTTTAAGCTCTAAATAAGGCCAAATTGGTGCCTCTACACTATGGTGGTAGCAACACAAATAGGCACAACGGCGCCCCCACAAAAGTAGAGGAATACTCTAGTAGCGGCGAAGGAGCATGCCAAAGGCAGTGTTAGGAGGCAGTGGCGGAGGTGTCGACTAAGAGAGAGAGAGAGAGAGAGAGTAGGAGCGAAAAGTGGGAGGAGAAAGGGGGCATGGGTTTTAGAAATCCTTTGAAATATTGGTGACGACTTTAAACCGTCGCCATTGGTACATTTAAGTACACTGGTGATAGCTTAAGCCATCGCCAAACCCAATTGACTGTTGAACGGTTGGAAAAGAGCACTAGCGACAACTAAAGACATTGCTATTAAAAAGTATTGGTGACGGCTTCATAAAGCTGTCGCTATTAACCCCCGACGAGTGGGATTTGAAAATTTATTCTACTTTGGAGATAGCTTGTGCCATCACAAGTAAATGTAATCACGATGGCTCCTAGAAGCTATCATTGGTAACTATGTATGTGGCGATAGTTTTATTGGGGATGACTTAAACCGTCAACAATAAGCTTATTGGTGACGGCTCTTTAGAGTTGTCGCCATTAAGCCATTCCCAATGACCCCCTCTCTTGTGGTGTTGGCGGCTAGTGGTATGGAGTGGTAGGGAGACATTTTTGTGTGTAGAATCATGAGAGATAGAAGAGAAGGGTGAAGAGAAACATTGGAGGATATAGGCTAGGTTATTGACCGCAACTTCTCAAGCCATCACCAAAGATGCATGTAGACCGTTTCCAACTTTGCATTTAAAGTTATTGTTAATGATTTAAGTTGTCACCACTAATTAATTTATGTCGGAGGCTTAAAGCCATTGCTAATTAAGTTAGTAATAACATATGGAAGCCTAGCCGTTGCAAGTAATGAATTAGTTGTGATGGCTTAACTTAAGCCATCGCAAATGAGCACTTGTTGCAATAGTTTTTGACAGTCATCCGAAATAAGGTGTCCCTAATAATAACAATCATTGTAGTTATATATGATATAACTTGAATAAATACTGAGTTGAGTAAAACATAAACACTTAATCAAATTAAGTATTTATTTTTACCGCCAACTAAGTGGTTAGTTACCTAAGATTAAGCGTTCCAATTTTAGATTAGCCCCTATTTGATGTTGATTGGGTTGAATGTAGGTGTAGGACTATCCTATTATTTGGTCGGATGTGGAAGATTTTGTACTGTTTGGCAAATTATATGAAAATACATCTAAATGAAACTCTCTTGTCTTAAAAAAATCTTAAAAGTCAACATGAAGTCAATCACCTTTTATGGTTCAGAGGCGACTAGCACCCTCCATCTTGTCACGACGCAGCTCGAGTCCCTCTTACATCAGGGAAAGCTCCCTATAATTAGTACACGTACCTCCGCAGAGCCATCTTGTGCTCTCCATAACCCCAAAAAGAGATGTTAAATTTTGCCTACAAATGTAATTAAAAGTAAATCAAGTTCTGGTTAAGAAATTGAATCTAATTACCAAACTTAATGTCTTAGTGAAATTTAGGACTTTTTCTTCAAAGTAAGAGATTAGATGTGAACTTAAGAGGCTAGATACTTATATTAAGATGGTGTTTGGTTGTTTTGACTTAATCTGAAAATATAAATTCTTAATTTCACCTCTAACATCTTAATTGGTGGTAAAAAGTGATGAATTTAATTAAGATATAAACGATAAATTTTATTTGATAAAACATTTAAATCAACATTTAATTAGAATGGAAAATATAATCAACATACAACGGCATAGAATTAATATGACCAGCACCAAGAGCGCACATATTAATATACACATATTTATGTAAAAAATTGTGATAAATAAATTTAAATTTTTTTATAAAAATAAGCTATTTTTTTAAAATATTTTAAATAAGAATATAATTTAAAAGAATGTTTAGTTTTATATGATAACTTGCACAATAATTAAATACAATAACACATAACATTTAAAACCTCAGCATGAGATCAAAAATTTATTAAATAATATGATGAAATTTAAAAAGTCATTTTTTATTTAAATTCTAAAAAAATTAAAATATTTAATTTAGATTTCAACCGTTTATAAATACATAAACTTGAGTCTATTAGTTATTATCTAACTTAAATTTTTTTAAAAAAAATTGTCTTAATTTCTAGTGGTGATCTTAATTATGTTCGAGAGATTTGAATATCATATTATCATGCCGCCATGTAACCGTGACGTTCGGGGTTATTTGATAAAAAATTGATTCAGTCAAATTTCAGATATTTGATTCCGTTTGATAATATATCTGACCTAACCTCTCATTAAACATCTGATCTCTGAAAAGGCTCTGAGCCATTCAGACTTGAAACATAACTTTTTTTGTCTCAGATATTTTACCGTTATAATGTCTGCATGTTTTACTGTTTCATGTCTATAATATCTCCACGTTGAGTTACAGAAGAAGATGCAAGACTTTGCGTTAAAAAATTATTTGAAGAAAAATTTTTAATTTTTAAATAAATTTAATTTATCTCTAATAAAATAGATAATCATACAATAAATTATGTTTTATTATAAATATATTTTTAAACTAAAATTTGTTAAAAAATTCTTTTGTGATCATTACAAACAAATATTTTAATAATATTTTTGTCAGTTACTTATATTTCAAAATAGTTATGTATGATTTGTACATGGTAAATTACATTCAAAGTAAATATTTAATTATTTTATTAATTAAAAAATAAATGAATAATTCAGATTTTTTATCAAACAATATAAATTACTTATCTCTTAATCAAAGTAAACACTTTTTGTCACAAGTTAAGAGGTTTGAGATGAAATTAAGAGTTAATGTCCTGTTTGATAACACTATTAGGTATCTCTATCACTATCAATTTTAAAATTGATATTAATAGAAACTATTAAGAGGTGTTTAGTTAATTATATCAATTTTAAAATTTATAATGCAAAAAAAGTATATTATATAATACAAGTGTCAACTTGTATTAATTTTGATATTGATACTCTAACATTTGAAAATATTAATATCAATATTGATATAGTACAAAAAATGAAACTGTAACCAAACAGGACATAAGATTTTCCACCGAAGACACAGCACGTTGCTACAGGATTAATAGACGAGAGGATAATGTGTCTGAATAAAAAAAAGCTACTATCTACATCTGAAAAATTAAAACCTTTCAGACATAAGTTACTAATTCAGATCTGTTTTCAGACTGTTTTTCAACCAATCTGAAAAGTGAAACATCTGACCTAATCAGATGTAAGAGGTTCTTTAAGTTTAATCAAACAGAACCTAAGCCAAAAGGGACACCTTTAAGCCAAAATGAATACCACCCCACCTGAATCAAAACAGACGCGGCATAATAATGCTGTCATAATGAGTACAAGTCATGCATCCAAAAATTCATATTCAACATTAATGTTTTATATATATATATATATATATATATATATTACTTTCGTAGTCAGAATGTTACAAATGTGTTTTGTATATTGCAAAGCGGTCGTGATAAAAACTTGTTATTAGAAACTGTGTGACCAGCCCTTCACGAGCCCAGATTTTTTTAAAGCATGTTTAGAAAATATGCTCTTTAATGTTGACACAATGACCTCAATACTTTCTCCACCCTTAAATACAGTACATTCAATGCAGGGTGGATCCCAAAACATTTCTTTGAGTGCTCGAGGAATACCCGGAAAGCCAAAGATTTCTTTCAAGAACCTCAAGTCTTAAAAGAATTAATTTACAGATAAATTTATTTTACTTTTACAAATTTTAATGATAAACTAAACTTATCTACGAATTAACCTTGTACCAAACATGCTTCCCGACCTGTTAGCTACGTAATTAATTAAGATATAAACTTTATTTATTTCCAAATTTTAGTAGATAAACAATGTTTATTCTCTGAATAATTTTCTACCAATCGAAGAATAAGTGAGGACATAAATTTAGGGAGATCAAACACCCAGTCCTTGCATTATCAATGGGGCAATAGACATTAGTGGGCACAAAGAGAGAGGATCTCTCACCCAGTGCTTACGTTATCAACCCAGTGCAGATTCTCTAGGGTGTCTGTACATGAGAACACTTTTCTTTTCGGACACAAAAAACGTGCAATTTATCTATGTTATGTGGTAAAAAAGAAGTTATTCATAATGAACTTCATCTTTTTGTGTCCGGATGAAAGATATTTCCAAGATGAACACTCGACGAAATCCGTTCCAAGGTGCTACATAATAGATGTTAATGGGCACAAAGTGACTCTGTCTCTCTCTCTCTCTAACGTGGTCCCCACAGCTTGGAGAGTCTTATTAACTTGATAAATATTATTAATAGATCAATAACATAGTGTTAATAATAAAAAATAAAAAATAATAATTATATATATTATTTAATAGCATCGTACACCGCTCAATAACATGTTAACTAGAGATTTTACTATGTTCCTAAGCAAGCCGAGGGGGTGTGATCCGTGAGAGTTCACTTCACCGAAGAACATAGCTGATCCGCTCTCATCTTCAAATGGCGAGGAGGGGAAGAGAGGAAAATGGAGGTTGGAACCGGGAAGCCGATCATCTCCACGTTGCGTTACCCGGCACCGCCATCTTTGAATTCCGGCGGTCCCGATTGTGGGAGCCACCTTGTCTCGTCTCCGCGTAGCACCGCCGAGCACGCCGCCGTCCAGCCATGACACTCCCTTGCACGTACGTCCCAACGCCGCTGGCTGCCGACACAACTTTCTCTCTCTCTCTCTCTCTCTCTCTCTCTCCCTCTCTCTCTCTCTCTCTCTCTCTCTCTCTCTCTCTCTCTGCGTCGGCCATCAGAAACTGCCAAACATGTGGGTGGGGTGCTGGCGCGGTTGATGCCGGCGTCGCCTTCCTCCGTGCTGCCGCCGCCCCGCCCTGTGGCCCTGCTGTCACAATTACCAGGCGGCGTGTAGGAATAGTAGCGGGCACAGAGCATGTGGCGCTGCTGAACGAGAGATTCTCGCGACAAAGTAGCCCACCACACCTGCAATCTTTATCCTCTACACGTGTCCGCTTCCGCTGCGCTCCATCTTCGTCGTGTTCCCACCGATAGCTCAGCTTGTTCAACACAGAATGAGAGGTATGTGTTTTCATTGACAAAGACCATGGCAACAAATAACGAGAGCGAATCGTTTTAGTCTCGGGTGGAGAGACTTATCTCAGTTCTCAATTAAAAATAATCACGTACCTCCATCACTTATGTGGCAGTTCAAGAACCGGCTCAGTGAATCATTACTGAAAAAGGCTGATCGAATTGTTACCAACACCTTATTAACTCACTACTCATCGGTAACGAATTAATAAAATATCGGTAACGGTTCAACCCTCTTCCGTAACGGTTCAGCAACGATTTAGTAACATAATTTGAAAGTTTTGAACCTGCTACTGAAAATGACTGAACTGCTACCGATGTCTTAATAACTCACTACCCGTCGGTAACGAATTAGTAAGATGTTGATAATAATTTAACCCTTTTCGATAACGATTCACCGAACCAGTTCTTAAACCGTCATTTAAGTGACAGAGATATGTGACCATTTATAATTGGAGACTGAGATAAATCCCTCCACACAGGGCTTGAGGTGATCCAGTGACCAAGGTGTTTGTAAGAAACTACGTATTCGGTGCAGTGTATACAAAAATATCGGAATCCTCGGCTGACTCGTGCATATTGTATTGTTCTTAGAGTGATTACGAGTGAGAGCAAGATCCGACTGAGCCAACACCGTTTCGAGGTTCGCATTGGAAAACTGATGAGCTGGAGACATGCGGCATGGCCTCGCCAGGTTGCAGCAGATAGCGCTCGAAGAAATTGAATGACGGGTGTGCTCGGTGGGAGTAGCGGTGTCGATGGTCTGGCACCACACAGACAGATAAGTGTGTTCATGTTTGGTTTGATTTTTAACTTTTTTTTTCAAATCAAATAAAACTAAAGGTATCTTTCAATTCAACCAAATAAAATATAATGAACTCTATTTAGTTCATGTCGAATCGTATTTTCTTAAAGTCTAGTATATGTGCCTAAATTTTATTTGATTTGATTTTAAATAATATTTTATAAAAATATAAAATAATTTTTTTATAACTTTTATTTGTTTTAATATTTGAAATAAATATTTTTACTGTAATTACTATTAATATATATTTTTAAATAAAAAATCAATTTAATTCAGATAAATTTTTTAGAACATTTTGATAGTCGAATAAACTCATTCCTACACCAACTCAGATCAAAATTGAATCAAATTTGTGTTCCGATTTGTTTGAGTTTTCGGGTCGAACCAAATAATAAACACCTCCGAACAGACTATGGAAGCAGACGAAGACCTAAATGCACCGAGGATGAGATTCTCCGCCGCCCACTATATCAGAACCATCAGATCGTGCCAGCCCGTGGGTGCAAACAGCCATTCTTTTTTTGCGCCGAACGTTGGTATTTCCCATTGAGGACGGTATTTCCCAATGAGGACGCTAAACGTTGGCTTGACAAGAACGGTAGACAAATTATAAATTTCCAGTTGATTGAAGAACAAACGTAATCTAGTATTGGAATGTCCGACGTAACAACATGCCTCCTGTACGGGAAACGAATCTTATAGTCACGCTACGTAGCCACGGGAGCCCTAGACCTAGATAGGTCTAACGTCTAGCTAGCAACTTACTCTCACTACGCCAAATTCGTCTTTTACTTACGCGAGAAAAACGTAGGTAAAGGCTATTTTTCCGTAGGTATTTCAATTTACCTACGGGACTCCCCGTAAGAAGTCACGTCGGGCTAGGACATGTCGGTAAATGTTTTACCTACGGTAGATCCCATAAGTATAGTACATGTACTATACCTACGAGTCAACAAACACCTGTAGGTATAGTCCCTATGTATACCTACGATCCATACACCCACTGGTAAAACCTGTTTACATGTTTAGCAAGCGTAGGTAAAGAAAACTGATACAAACGGACATACCTATGGTTCCTCCCGTAGGTAAAAGTAGTGGTAAAAAATGGACGGATCTTTGGCAGCGTTTTACATTTACCTACGACCAGAAACCGTAGGTATTCATACAAGTTCTTCAACCACTCATCTACACATTGTTTCGTAACCACACTTTTCCATACAACCACTTATATACACATCATTACATAAACCCATTCATGTTCCATTCAATCACTTTGTTTCATACAATATGTTCCATGTCCCATACAACCTGTTTCATACATTGGTCCATATTGTTCCATACATCCTGTTTCATACAACCTGTTCCATACACTGTTTCATCTACACATTATTCCATACACCCATTCATGTTACACCTCTTGACACACATTGTTCCATACACTTGTTCCATACAACCTGTTCCATACACATTGTTCCATTCATGTACTTAAATTTCAAGTTCTATTTAAGAAAATTTAAACAATTTTGCACATATCATTGAGTTGCTAAAATGAAAATGAAGAAGTTTTACAACATGTTAAAGTAACACATCTACACCTGTATTATACACCAAATATGCACAAGATTTAAGAGTTTTCATGTTCAACTACAACCAAAGTATTGATGAATTACATTTTTCATAGCTCCTCATACATAGGAATGTAATCAATCTATCTTGAAGATAACCTGTGGCATAAAAATACAAAAAACATAAGTATGCAAAATGATAACTTGTGTGATGTAACTTTGTATGTAAAGATGACTTACATAATCTCTCAACCATATTATATAACTTCTAATAACATCTTGCATTTTCTTCATATGATTGTCTTTAATAAATAGGGGGCATTTGACTTTTCGCCAATTACAATTGATACCATTCAAGAGCACAAACGTATGTTCTTATAAGATGTCATGTCATCCTTCTAGTTGCACATAGCTCCATTAACTCAATCTCTATCTTTGGAACTCATATCTATACACGGATGTAAAGTATACTATTTAACATCTTTCTTAGTAGTCATCCTCATTCACATATGCAGATAATATACTAGTCTGTCCTAGCCTACAAATTCATTCACCTATAAATGAGTAAGGAAAAATATTCTAACAACAGAGGAAGCTATACCAAAATAGATCAGTTAAATTGATAGGGTTAGAGAATTACTTGTTATGATGGTGCTTGTTGTGGTTAATCCAATGAGACTGTTTGATCTGAATACAATAGTTAAACCTGTGGGGTTGGCACCATATACAATTTAATTGTACTTGTAGCTGTTTGTTAGGGAGTAGGAATAGATGGCATTTACATATACACCTAGCAAAAGCAATTATCATTAAAAATAAAGCAAACTACTAGAGTTGATATGTATAGAGCATAGGAACAAATGGCATTTACATATCACAAATCTCTATAGAAAGATATATAAATTATCAACAAAAGATGTATGAATTAGACATTACAAGGGTTAATATTCTAGTCCAAATCAGATATATGTACATCTTTAAATCAGATATATATGTATACGTACCTTATAGCTAGAGAAGACTGTCTAAATCAAACTTTGATATTTTTGCAATCTCACATTCATCACTCTTAGCAAATCTTTCATGAACTCTTAGCTGATTGTTTGCTAAAGCCTTTCGACAAGCTACAACAACATTTGAAAACAAGAAAAAATTAGCTTCTAATGTGGTTACTAGGGCAGTGAAGAAATTATTCAACCATCTTGCTCATCATCATCATTGTCATCAACTTGCATACGTGAGATCTAATCAACCTCTAAGCAACTTAACAACTTGATTCATAATAACCTGTATATATAACATTCATAACTTGTGTATAACACATAAAGCATTCATATCATGTAAACATGAGTAAGATATTAACATCTTGATTCAAGATATTGAGAGGGAATGCTTCTTCTTCTCTTTCCTCTTCTTCTTCTTGTAGATTATCGAGATAATAAGGACCAGACAGAATCTAATAGACAAAAATAGCATCTGCAACATAACCAAATATGCTTTCACATTCTCAGACAATTAAGGGGAGGAACCAACATCAGTGTGGTCATATCTATTTTGCAAAGTATGGCTCGTCTAACAATATGAAAAATGTGCCCTTTTGCTCAGGTACATGACAGTGGAAAAAGCATTATGTCCATTGTTCCGTAAATCAGACATAAAGTTTATCTCTCCATAAATAGTTCAAACATAAAATCCATTGTTCCCATAGTTTAACATAATAGATTGAGCTAACAGTACAAACCAAATGATCACAACAACCCCTTGCCTAGGTAAATAGAAGATGCCAAACATAAATACTAAGTTCAGGCCTCTGATTCTTCAAATCTTTCCTCTGTAAGACAAAGTTGGATAAAAGAAATTAACATAAATACTAAGTTCTGGACAAAAGAAATTGCACCAACAAGCTACAAGATAAACCAAGAAATAGTGACTTCAAGTAATGAGAGTTTACCTTAACAACGAGATTCTCATTCTCTTCTTACAGCATATCAAGTTGCAAAGCAACCGAATGGTTCCATAAGAATATGTGAACAAGGCATCTCAAGCACGAAAACATAACTTTAGTCCATTTTCTATTGTTCAACTAACTCTATTAGTGGTTTATGTCTTATTAGTATGGTCTAGGTTTTCTTCAGGCACTAAGTTTGTTTTCCTTGCTCTACATAAAATAAAACAAAATTTGAGAGTGGTTTTACCTACTTTCACAATAAATATCAAAAGGTAAATACCTCTTCTTGAAGCACAGAAGCCTCGCACTTACTTCATAGTTCTCTTGCATTCATTTGCACATAACCCACATTTACTGGAAACCTATGGTGTATTCACATAAAGTGTTATCATGCATAGTGTCAAGCTCATCAGTTTAAATAGAGCAATGTCACATAAAACTTTTGTGAATAAAGTTGTCAAATTGTCATGTGTCCTTAACAAAAATTTTACCAGAATGGGCATCTTAATTTCAAAAAATTCTGATGTCCTATGCTACAATTTTTTCGTTGTTGTGTTTGATTAAATAAAGGGCATACATAGAGAAGAAACATGTTCATAAAAATGACAAAACTCAACTCACCAAAATCTTAATCCCATGATTACTTAGGGTGAAAGTATTCAATCATACCAGAGTTGCAATATAAATAGCAAATGTTGCAAATTTCACCTCCTGATAGAGAGCATATGCACCTCCATGAACTATATCGACATCATTTTCCTGCAAAAAAGAAGCACATCCAACTTTTTCATCATCTATAATGTTGCAATCATGGAGAAGAGCAAACATCGTATTTGACACTAAACATGATTTATCTACAAACAAAAAATGGCATTTGCCAGGGTCCAGTGTCAGCCGCTGCTTGATGCCGGGGCCGACATTGACGTCCAGCCAGTTAGAATTGACCACTCTCTCTAGCAATTTGAGCTAGCTATTGTTAAACTTGGATCTCTTATTTTGGAAAGGCCAATCAGGTCTAGATTTGGCCAATAGATGCTGGAGACCTCTGGCCCATCATACATGAGCATCAGAATGTTGTTGAAGGACAAGGTCTAGTAGCCTACTAAGTGCATTGTCGGTGACATGGAAGACACAAGCTTGGTCACCTTGGCCATGAGCTACATCAGGAGTAGGGCGTTGGTGGGAGACGCGAAACTCTACCACATAAGGCAGTTAGGGGGGTCCTTCAC
The DNA here is from genome assembly GCA_036172225.1 of Cryptocoryne crispatula var. balansae. Classification (NCBI taxonomy): domain Eukaryota; kingdom Viridiplantae; phylum Streptophyta; class Magnoliopsida; order Alismatales; family Araceae; genus Cryptocoryne; species Cryptocoryne crispatula. Next base: position 15,982,163 of record CM069923.1, on the reverse strand, counting down.
TACTAGGTTCCCCTGTCACCAGGATTTGCACCACTGTGGCACCCGTGGACCTGGTGTTGTTTCTCCAGACCACCGTCTTATAGGTGTCCAGCAATGCCAAAGCGCCATCCCAATAGAGCGTGAGCTGCGAGCTGCAGCCGTTCATGAGGCAATCGTGCTTGGCAGTTCACACGAGCTTCCACCACACCGAGGTAGTGAACCGGACAGAGAAGGCAAAGGCAGCCTCATAAACACCGTGGAACCCGCACGTAAAAGCTTCGCCTGGCGACACCGGCATGTCCACTTCCTTCTCAACCGAGAGGGGGAAATCCCGTGGCAAGATAAAGGACTAGGAGGTAGACAATATTGGTAGGATTGGTAGGATAAAGGACTAGGAGGCACCCGTCTTCTTCCTCCCTGGACAACGTTGTTACTAAAATAAGAGAGAGGGGGAAGAGGGAGAGATCTCGGCTGAGAGATCGAGACATAGGCGCATCGAGGCTGCATACCATGGCGCTGAAGGAGAAGCCAGTGATGACAAAGTTCTCGATGGAGATGACGGCAAGCTCAAGTGTGCTGACGTGGCCAGCGACCATTTGGGTGATGGCGCCGAGGGATACTAGCAGATGTTGGTGAAGATGACGAGTCCGGCCAGGTACCACAATTTTCGGGACTCAACTAGCAGATGGCGATGAAGATGGTGCTGAAGCTGGCGGGTCCAGCCAGCTTCCAGCCGCGAACTCCCTTCCCAACTCCCCCATGCTCTTGACGGCCTCGATATCGCTCTCCTCCCTGGTGAACATGTTCCTCCTCGCCTCGTCGTCTCCAAAGACCAACAGCTGCACCTCGCAGTTGGCTCCCTCTCACGCCATGGTGATCCGTTCTGATCCCACCAGATCCTTAAAGATGTCTCAGGGCGATGACTGTAGTTCGCCACAGGCGCAGCCCGGCTATGAAATCAAAAAATAAAACAAACAAACAAACACAACATATGGCCATCTGTCTACTAGTCAGAGCTCGATTTCCAGCATGGGAGATTACTTAGCGGTAGTGACCGCATCACGACACCGTCGACGCTTTCTCCTCAACCATAGGTGCGGTAGCAGGAGCTTTCGGATGCATCTCCATTCTCATCCATGGGTGCGGCAACGGCGGGCTTCCAGATGCATCAGGGGAAAGCAAGTTGTAGGGATTCGCGATGAGGGGGAGGGAGGGAAGAGGGAGAGAAAGCGGGCGGGAGGGGGAAATTAAGGGATTCGCGATTGGGGGGGGGAGGGAGGGAAAAGGAAAGTGGAGTGGATAGGAAAGAAGAGAGATTTTACAGGGGATAAACAAGAGAAAAAATCGGAGGGTAATATTTTTATTTAATACTTTATATATTATATATTAAAATATGATATTCTTATTACTAGTATTATATTGTGTTTATATATTATGTATATTTATATATTAATAAGTTTTCATTTAATATATCATATTCTTATTAATATTAGTATATTAATCATGGAAGGCCAGGTCGGTGACCCGGTCGACTAGGTCAGCTGACTCGGCCAACTCGGCTGGTTTTCGGGCCGACCGGCCTAGGTGACTTTGCGGCGGCCTTGTGTAGGGTCGTCTGAGTCGTTGCCAGGTCGCCCGACCTGGGTCGATCCGCGACTACTCTACATCCCCATTTAACAATAGTATAACAATATTTCACTGTCACTTAAACTCTCACAAAATCTATTTTATAAATGTATTATATACTTAAATGTATATATACCAAAATGTATTATATACTTAAATTTTATCATAAATGTATTATATACTTAAATTTTATCAAAATCTATTTTAACTCTTTTCTCTTTCACACACATCATATTTACTTATATACACAGATAAACATTCATATTCAATTATAACATAAGAATCTAATTATATTTATGTATATTTAGGTATATTTTTATTTTTACATAAATATAAATAACATAACAAATGTTTTTCTATTTTTATTATTTTTATGTAATTTTATATATTTTTTATATTTTTCATGATAAAAAAATAAATCCGATCTCGTCCGACCCGGGGTCGCAACGTTGTTCGACTAGGTTGGTTTTGGGGTCGACCGACCCGGGGCCAACCTTGGGCCGACCCCCAACCCGGCCTTCCTTGATATTAATTTTTAATATTTATATATTGTAATAATATATTATTACACTATTTTAAACTATTTTTTTTATTATGTTAGTTTCATATTTAAATATATATTTTATAATTTTAAACATTTTAATATATTGTATTATTATTTATAATAAAATATTATTTTATACTGATAAAATATTCATAAATTTATTTTTCTATTTTTACATTTTATTTAAAATACAAATTTTTATTAATATTAATGCATTTATTATATTATTTATAAAAATAGTATTATATTGATATAGTATATATACATTTATTTTACTATTTTTATATTTTAATTAAATATATTATGTTTTCATTAATATTAACATTTTATTATTTTATTATTTTTATATTTTTAACATATTATCTTTTCATTGATATTAATATATTTATTATACCATATTTTACTAAATCTTTTAGAGTATAGTTAATGTATGGGTGGATCACAACCGTCCATGTATTTCAAATGAATGGATGAGATTTGTTTATTAGTTGTATCATTTACCTACGGGATGTCAATTGTACGTAGTATGTAGGTGTCAACATATTTACCTAGGGACGCTTAATTAGTAGGTATAGTATGTAGGTATAAGTTATATTTACCTACTAAATTCTTACCTATGAGAGGGGGTCACGTATGTAAAGCCCAGTTTTGGCGTAGTGTCTGTACTATAAAGTCCCATCAGATGATGAAGGCCGATTTTTGTTTTTTTTTTTTTGGTCACGTGGCCCAGAGGCCATCCACGCCTGCGGCATAGCAGGCCAGCAGGGGTTCGAACCCCCGCTCGAACCCCACTAGTCATCCCCCAGCGGGGGTGCCCGGCTCGTCGCCGCCGAGAGGCGTACCCACGCCCTCCGCCCCTAGGCGGAGGGACGACGCCAACCGTGCTACGCACGGTCAGCAAGTCCGAATTACATCATAGACCACTGAAGAAGAGAAAAGTTACAATTTCAGGGTGAAGGTGAAATTTGCTTTTCTTTTTTGTTATAACTGTCATGATTTGGACTTTAAAATATAGGTAACGAATATATTTGACAACATAATTAAAAGAAATAATTCCAGAAAAGATATTGATTTAAGAACATAAGTAAAAATTAAACTCAATTGAATACATGAAAAATTTTAAAATAAATAAAATAAGTCACACCGGACTCAATAAATAATTACCATTTACTCAATAATCTGATAGTATGAAATGTATAAAATCAAATTTGATATATAACATAAAAATATAGGTAAATATCTTCTCTAGTTACTCCACTAATTCATAGTCAATCAAGAATTATTATTTTTGGGAGGATTAAATCAAACCACACACTTTTAGATCACTATCATTCTAGATTGCATAAATTAGATATATCCATTCTAAAACATCTCAAAACATAACCCAATATGACCACACCGTAATTGAAAAAATTAATCGATATTCTTGAACATGCAATGTGTGGGAACCTCGGGAATCTTTTTGTTTCTTGAAATGTGTTTAAAAGATTTGTTTTTGAATGTTGAAAATATCGTACCTGAATTTTCTAGTAAAATAGGTGATAGACCATAAAAACTACTAGATAGTCTAGGTGATATTAGAAGAGTATAGAACCGAGGTTCGGGTTCTGTGAAAATATTTTTTGACCTCTCGTCATCGGATGGTGCGAATATCAGATGTTCATTTACATCGAGCAAACACTCGAACACCCTTGATTAACTGCCAAAGCGATCTTGTTTGACGAGAGCGTGCACATCCCACAACATATAAAGAACACAAAGGGCCCCGGCCTTTCAGGCCCGATGAGATGCAAACAAGTTTGATTAGATTTTGTTTGAAGTTGTTTTATGTTTGATTTATGAATTGATTGGGATGTGGTTTGAAATGATGATTTCAGATTTCCATTTAACTTGGATTTAAATGTTATTTGTTTTGAGCTTGTTTGAATTGTTTGGTTTGTTTTACTTCAATTGGTTGAAGTTTATTTTATTTTTGTTTGAACTTGATATTTTAGATGTGTTTATCAATTTTGACTTTTTTAAATTTAATTGACAATGTGTTGAGTCATTTTCATGTGATTTTCTCATGTTGGTTGGTATTTTAATACCGATTCGGGTGTGTTTAGTATGTTTTAAATGTTTTGAAGTTTGGTTCAAATTGATTAAACTTGAATTTAAGATTTTTAATGATATGAATTTGACATGTTTTAAGATGAATTTCATATACCTTAATGTTTTCTTTATGTGTTCTTTTCAATTGGTTTGATTTGCACTTGTTTAAGCATTTGAATTCAAATAGATTAAACGTATTGAATCAATTTTTCTAGATTGTATTAAATCTGATTTTTGTTGGATGTTAAAGCTTTAATGATCTGTTTTAAGCATGTTTTAAGGTTGGTTTAAATGTATTTTCAGATTTAATTAAGTTAACTTCAAATTTGGTTAACTCTTGTTCGGTTTGCATCACATCCGGTCTGTCGGGCTAGTGTCGATGCCCAATCACATGCAATCAACTCGGTACTTGAAATGTTCATTGAATATTTATGTTCATGCTGGTGTACATCAGATGTGGCAGTTCATATGCCATGTTCAATGCTGCCAATGGTGCAAATGTGTGAATGTCCTTCCCTTGGTGTAAAATACCACTTGATTGGGAAAATTTTGGCAGCATGCCGCCTTATTTTCCAATCGGTGTGGAATTTTAACCGTCCTACAAGGCATAGTCATTTGACATTACAAGTAGTGGGAAGGGTCCGTCTGCAGTGGAAAGCGTGTCCCATGCCTACGCCCGGGTCAACGTTCCGGTGCATGCCGGATGAGCCGCCCAATGAAGCGTCCAGTTGTGGACTAACTCCTTATTTAATTTTGGCATTTCGCCTTCAGATTTAATTAAGGTTTGTTTTAAGTGTCCAAGGCCCAATGGGCCAGCTTCATCAGCACAATGGGCTGGTCTTCATGTCTCATGGCCTAAGAAGGCTGGCTTCATGTCATGTTGGCCCGGTTGGCCCAATTCAAGTTTCATGTCTCCATGGCCTGGTTGGCCTGTTTTACACCTTGTTTGGACCAGAATCGAGAGCCACCTTCTCATGCCCTTGACCCATCATGTGAGCCAAGGGGGATCAGGCCGTCACCCCCAACCTGGTCCTTACAAGGACCTATTGTAGCCTCGGTTTGTTGCACTTGTTCGCAGCACCTGTTTTGATCTCCAAGGGCCAGAATGGCCTGCTTTGACAATCTGTAGAATTTGATCTCTAGTGTTTGCCTTCTTGCTGTAGTAGTGGGCAAAGGAAGCCTCAGAGGGGCTGGAATGGATCTGTGGGGGTGTTGCTTGGAAGAGTTGGAAAGGGGACAGCACAAGGGGCAAGTTTAAGGCAAGTTTGGAAGGGTTGATTAGGTGCTGCACAAAGGGCATGTTGGAAAGGATTTTAATGCCTCAAAGGGGCTGTTTGGTATTGAAATAAAAAAGGCCACACAAATGGGCTGTCTTGGTTGAAGTTGAGAATCCGCCTGAGAGAGACTTGACCCGTCGTACGGATTCCAAGAATTCCCAGGACATCACCCTCTCCTCCAGCCAAAACAAGGGATCAAGAGCCCACCCGGGGGAGACTTGGCCCATCTTGTGGATCCAAGAATGCCTGGGACATCACTCCATCCTCATCAATGGGTAAGGGATCTGTGTAGAGAATATGGCTGATTGGGTGCTGTTTAGATGGCCATCAGAGAGGTTAAGTAGGTGCTGGTTTCCAAGCCATCAGAGGGGCCTGATTTGGGTGTTTTCTGAAGTTCGTCCACTTGGGCAGCAAGGATGGTCGAACATAGCCTGATTAGGAGCATGTTCAGGAGCCTAATTGGCTTCTAGAGGGATGTCAAAAAGAGGCATGGTGTTAGGTGACAACACGGTGTTGCTTGGGGATGCCAAATGGGCTGTTTATAGACCACCTATGGGCTGTGTACACATGGACAGCAAGGGGTCTGAAATGAGGGGCTCTAAGAGGCTGATTTTGGTTGGCTTGTGGAACCAACATTGGGAAGTTGAACATGGGATTTAAGTGGTACCAACAAGGCTGAGTTTTTGGAGCTTCTTGAATGGCCATAGAGAAGGCCGAGGGGAAGAGAAAGAAGAGGGGAGGAAAAGAACTAGAAAGTACTACATCTTCCCTCACCTTTTTTGCACAATCCTTGTTGGAGATTGAAGGAGAAGCTGGCTGGCCTTATACCCTTCTTCTTCTTCTTCTTTTGTTGCTGAAAATGGGGCTGGAATCAGTGCTCCAAGAAGGAACACCTACTGTTGGAATCGGTGCACCACCGATTGGGCTACTGCTGGCGCACCTGCTGAAGGGAGGCCTTTTCTCCTTCTTCTTCTTCACTTGGAACACCACAAGGGGGCTGGAGAGGTTTCTGACTTGCTGATGAAGACGTCCAAGCAAGGAGAAGCTCTCTTGGAGCAGGGTAGAGGGAGGAGAGGCAGGGCTTCCGCAGGGTGATCAGCTTGTCCTGCACATGGCCAGCTGAGGGGGCTTTTATAGGGGCTGAGGGGCGCCATCTCCAGGAGGAGATAAGGCTGGAGGTTGTTGAGAGGAGACAATGATAACTCAAGGGAGGTTGGGGATGATAAGGATAACCCATAGTTGGTTGTCGAGGATGATTATGCGCCAACTAGAAAGAGAGGGAGAGAAGGGTGCGCACCATCTCCTCCTTTCAAGGAGGTGTGCGCACATGACATGTGGCAAGAAGGCTGGTTCGACCAAGGCTTGGATGAGGATAAGCTTGGTTAGTTGTAGGATTAGTTAGGATGAAGATAAACCAAGGGAGAGATAGGGATAAGCCATGGGAGGTGGTTGAGGGAAGTGGTTGAGTGGGACCCACCAGCCAAGGAAGGAGGAGGTGGGTGCGCCTCCCTCCCCTATTTTCTAGGGCTTCTTGCGCACACATCAGATGAGGGAGGATGGGATTCGGCCATGACAGGTTGGGTTAGCCCATCTTGGGTTAGGTTTAACCCTGGTTTAATCAGAGTGCTCTCGATCCAACGGCTAGCATTAATTTCGACCCAAACCAATTAAATAAATCTCAAATTGACTTCAAAAAATTCCAGATCATGCCCTGATGGCCATTGATCTTATGCTCTATCTTGATGTGTGGTTGAGATCAATTGAATTGCAACGGATCTCTTAATTTAGCTAGTTTCTCTGATCGGTGCGATCTCGGCCGTCGATAATGCCGAAAACTGTAATTGAATGCAATTGCCTCCTCCCATTGGCCAAATTTATTTTTCATGCATCAATATTCATGAGATCAAAGTTTTTGGGTCATGAAAATTGAAATTTTCAGCCCATGGGTCGATCCAGAGCTAATCGGACCATTATGCCCCTGGTGCGAGAACATACGACTTTCCGTCCGGATTTGCTCTTTCTTGCATATCTCTTCATCCGGGGGTCGGATTTTCGATTTGTTTCAAGTGTTGCCTAGCTCTATATAACCTTGACAATGTGGTAAAGTTAGAATTTCATGTTAGAGTCCCAATTTGTCCCAAAGTGTCAGGGGCAAAATGGTCATTTCGGCCTTCCGGTGTCCGTTTTTCATGTTTTGGGCACCGTTGCGAAGCTCTTGACCGGGGCTATGTAATGAGCACATTATCTTGGCCATTTGTAACATGTAAAGCCATGCCAAGGCATTTCCAAAGCCTGTTTACATCATCTATTCATGAATTTTTTGAATGCGGGTCGATTTTCTGCACCGGCTTCGGCATTGCTGAAACTTGTATCAAGCAAGCTAAGCGGAAAAATTTGATGCCAACAAATGCCCCCCATGGGCAGTTTCTTGGAGATGGGAGTCGAGAAGGGACTGCCCATGTAAGTTGGCCTCCGATATTTGTTCTGCTTTATCCTTGGCAATTTATCCACTGCTTCTGCTACATGAGCTTTCTTCAGGACTAAGAAGGGCTTGGGCCCTTGTACATGACCAGTCTTGGCTTCTTTTTTTGTTTGGTTGCCCATCCTCCATTCAATAGGCACATTTGATAGTGTCAATTCATGCATGCTCCCCAACTAGCAAACTCTCTGAATGAGCTAGTCTTTCATTTTTATTTTCTTTTTTTTTTACTGATCTGACTGTGTCTCTTGCAAGATTTTCACCCAGACCAGCCCCCTTGATGTTTTGCCTACACGCCTCCAGAGAGGTTTTCATGTAGCGGGGTTACCTGATTTTACCTAGAGTGCCCTTTCAGGTCTTCACTCTAACCAGGTTTTCTCTCTTCTTTTTTTTTCTTTTTTTTCCTTTTCTTTTTTCCTCTTTTCTTCTTTTTTTTCTTTTCTCTTTTTTTTCACTTCCTTTTCTTTCTCTCTCTCTCTCTCTATTGTATAGGGAATTAAGGCTTCCCTCAAGCCAAATGCAAATAGAATGAACCAGGTTGAGATTAGTGATTAACTCAACACGGGGGTCCAACCAAAGTTGTGAAACCAATCAAGGGGCTTCAAACAAGTGAATGGAGAAACCAACACGTTCCTAACAAGGATAAGACCAATCCAAGTACAAAAGGCAACTTGGCATGAGGGATTAATCAAATAGGTGCGAAACCAACGCAAAGGAGGTTCCGAACGAGATTAGACCAATCCAAGTGCTGAAGGCTGCTTGGCATGGAGGACTAATACTGAAACTATCTCAAAGGGGTTTCAAACAAGATATGACCAATCGAAGTGCCTAAGACAACTCAGCATGAGGGTCAAATTTTTGAAACTGACACAGAGAGAGTTTCAATCAAGGCAAGACCAATCCAAGTAGGGGAAAACAACTTGGCTTGAGGGTCGAGTGAATATGAGACAAATCCAAGTGCTAGGGGAAACTTGGCCTGGGGGCCTAATAAGGTTGTAAAACCAACACAAAGGGATTTCGGGCTTGCCTACAAGGCAAAGTTTGTGGACTACAAAGGGTCCGGTAGGAAATCTCAAAGGGTTGGTTTCCTAGGGTCCACACAAAGGGTAGGACTAATAGTGCCACAAATGGGTGAATGGGAGCCTCAAAGGGGCTGGTGTCCCATGGGTCTACACAAGGTGTAGGAATAGAGTGCCATAAAGGGGCGAATGGGAGCCTCAAAGGGGCTGATTTCCCAAGGGTCTACACAAGGTGTAAGAATATAGTGCCACAAAGGGGCGAATGGGAGCCTCAAAGGGGCTGGTGTCCCATAGGTCTACACATGGTGTAGGACTAAAGTAGGGCTATGGAAGCCAAAGTGGCATTGTAGAAGCCTTGTTTGGAGCCTCAAGAACAAGTAGTTAAGGCAACTAGTTGTGTAGGCTACCGAGATCGGGATGATCAAGGTAGTGAGAGTTTTAAAGCCATACAAGACCAACCTCGCCAAGATGGTTAGTTTGTTGAAGGTTGCCTGGAATGATGGTCCATATAATGCATGTTTTTTTGTAGGTCATCAAGACCGGATGGTCATGACAATGTGGAAGCTTGTAGACCAACAAGACCGGAATGGTCAGGGTGGTATGAGTTTGAATTAATTTCAAAAATTGTTCAGACCAGTAAGGGTTATGATAGTATGAGTTTTTATGGGATGCGTGGGCCGAATAGTCAAGATTGGAGAAAGTTTTTTATTTATGGACCATCAGGATCGGAATGATCAAGATGGTGGAATTGCTAAAGTCAAAAGAATGACTGAAGGGGTAAGAATGAGTGAGAGTAGGGTAGGGTATTACCCTTCGTCCCTTTCAAGATGGAGTGTGGGAACTTCCCCCGAATTTTAAAGGTGGGATATGGTCTTCCTCGTTGCCTCAGGTATGGTCTCCCGGGCATATTTCTACTACAAGGTAGATGAGCCTATGAGAGCCTTTTTCGTCATTGGCAACTCGGATCTCCTCCCTAATAAAATTAGGGGGATGAACCCACCCATTTTGTTAGGTTGGGGGCTTGTCCAAGTTGATTATTTTGTTTTTCTTATCAACCTGATTGCTCCTTTGTGGAGTTTTCACCCAGGTTGACCCCTTTTCACTTTTGCCTATGCGTCCCATTGTAGGATTTTCACACAGCAGGGTTATCCAATTTTGCCCAAGGCGCCTTTGCAGGTTTTCACCTTGACTGGATTATTTTGACATTTTTACCCTTAGCCAATCATGGTGTTTGATTGACTAAGTCCATCAGGCATCTCCATTTTTAGCCCATTCTCTCTTTTTTTCATCTTTTTTTCTTTATTTTTGTAGGGAATCAAGGCTTCCCTCAAGCCATATTCTAGAAGAATGAACCAAGTCAAAATTAGAGGTAATTCAACATGGGGGTTCGAGAAGAGTTGAGATACCTAACACAAGGGGGCTTTAGCTAGGTGAATGGAGAAACTGACACAAAGGGGATTTCTCAAGGGGATGAGGCCAATCCAAGTGTGGAGGGCAACTTGGCATGTGGGTCTAATCTTCAAACTGACACAAAAGGGAGGTTTTAAATGGATAAGTGGAGAAACCATCATAAAGGTGTTTCCTCAGCAGGATAAGGCCAATCCAAGTGAGAAAGGTAACTTAGCCTGAGGGTCAAAATTTGAAACCTACTCAAAGGGGATTTCAAGTAAGATAAGACCAATCCAAGTATGAAAGGCAACTTGGCATGAGGGTCAAAATTTGAAACCTACTCAAAGGGGAAGGAAAAAAAAAGATAAGACCAATCCAATATGAAAGGCAACTTGGCATGAAGGTCTAATGAAGGATCATGAAGCTAACACAAAGGAGCTTCAATCTTGCCTAAAAAGCAAAGTTTAAGAGCCACAATGGGGCTAGTAAGGAACTACGAAGGAGCTATCCTTTTGTAAACATTTGCACTAAAGGCAGAAACAAAGTCTCAAAGGGGTGAGCATGGAGTCTCAAAGGGACTAGATTTTTAAGAAAAACTAGCACAAATGGAAGCAATAAGAGGTCATAGAGGGACCAATAAAGAGCCTCATAATGGCTAAGTAGGGAATCTCAAAGGGGCTAGATTTCCAAGGGTCTACACAAAGGGTAGGACTAAAATGCCACAAAGGGGAAAAGGGGAGCCTCAAAGGGGCTGGATTCCCAAGAGTCTACACAAAGGGTAGAAGTAAAATGCCACAAAGGGGCAAAAGGGAGCCTCAAAGGAGCTGAATTCCCAAAGGTCTACACAAATGGTAGAACTAAAATGCTGCAAAGGAGCAAATGGGAACCTCAAGGGGCTGATTCCCAAGTGTCTACACAAAGGGTAAGACTGAAATGCCACAAAGGGCGAAAGGGAGCCTCAAAGGGGCTGGATTCCCAAGGGTCTACACAAAGGGTAGAATTAAAATGCCACAAAGGGGGAAATGGGAGCTTCAAGGGGCTAGATTCCCAAGTGTCTACACATAGGGTAGGACTAAAATGCTACAAAGGGCGAAAGGGAGCCTCAAAGGGTCTGGATTCCCAAGGGTCTACACAAAGGGTAGAATTAAAATGCCACAAAGGGGCAAATGGGAGCTTCAAGGGGCTAGATTCCCAAGTGTCTACACAAAGGGTAGAACTAAAATGCCACAAAGGGGGCAAATGGGAGCCTCAAGGGGGCTGTATTCCCAAGGGTCTACACAAAGGGTAGAACTAAGGTGCCACAAAGGGGCGAAGTGGAGCCTTAATGTGATGGACTTTATGGAAGGCTTGCATAGAGGGAAGAGATGGTCACAGAGGGACCAATGAGAGAGATAGCCTCAAAGGGGCTGATTTAAAGGTTTGCACAAAAGGCAAGAATGAGAGAGGCTATTGAAGCCAAAGAGGCATTTACAATAGCCTCGCTGCATGAACGAGTGGTCAAGGTAGCAAGTTGAGTAGGCTACCAAGATCAGGGTGATCAGGGTAGTAGAGGTTTTAGGGCTATACGGGCCAGAATGGCCAAGATGGTAAAAGTGTTGGGAGTCATCTGAAATGGGAGGAAAGTGGTGTGTGTGTATGTGTTGTTTTTTTTTTGTTGGGCCATGGGGGCTGAAAAGCCAAGGCTGGGGAATATTTTTGTAAACCACTAAAATCAGATTGATCAAGGTGGTGGGAGTTCAAAGCATCACTAAGTCTGAACATGCGTGAGTGATAGAGGCTTGTAGCACCATAATCAGAATGGTTAAAGTGGCGATGATTTTATGAAAAATGTTATGGAAAGGAGGACATAGGGCAACAATATAAGAATGGCCCTCAGTGTGGTCAAGGCCAGGGTTTCAACCTGGAAGGGCTTGCATCCGAGCGTTGTAAATGACCAAGCTTAGAAGGTAGAAGCTCCACTGGGGAAACATTGGTATTTGGCAGCCACATTTGTTTGAGAACTGGGGCAGAGGGTTTGGATCCTTGCCCCCGGTCAGTACAAGAGTCCACTGTCCGGGGCTCTCGGTGGGGTGTAGCTTGTGTGGGAAACTTGCCACCAATCAGCAATGGTAAGTTAGTAGGATGACCTAAGGACTAGACCGCTGGTTAGTCAGCTTGTTGGAGAGTGGCTTGGACAAGAAGGCTGCCCTTAGTTGCTTGAGCCGAGCATGGACAATGTTGATCAGCTGGCCCCTCAATTGCTGGAATTTTTCTAATGGTAGGTGTTGCTGTCTGCTAGCTATCTTCAAGTCAGACCATTGATCGGTCCAATTTATATAAGGACCTGGGCAGAGGGTCTGGAACCTTGCCCTCGGTCGGCATGAGAGTCCACTGTCTGGGACCCTAGGCATGGAGTAGCTTGAACGGGGAACTTGCCACCAGTCAGTAGAGCAAAGTGTTGGAAGAGTCGGTCGGCAGACAAACCAAATGTAAGGAAAATTTCTTTTTATGACAAGTGTTGGGGCCTACCGGCTCTCTCTGGGTAAGATGGCTGATCAATCTAGTTGAGGAATACGGGCTAAAAGCTGATCCCTCACCCGGACTGCCACCTTTATAGCCATAGTAGGTTGGCTCATGTTTTCAAGTTTCAGAGGAGAGGGCTGCCCCCACTCCTTGTCCTGCTTGGCCATTGGTCGGCCGATCTTCTTAAGTTGGATAGAAGACTTGAGCTTCTATTGTGTAACTAGTGCAGCAACAATGGTGCGCATGGCATGGGCCCTATCTTTGACATCCAACCACTTGAAAGTAAGAAACTGGTTGTCAAGTAGTAGATCAATGAGTTGAGCTCGTCGTGTTTGGATGAAGGCAGCCAGGAGAGTGAGATTCCAGGGGCAATGCACATTGCTAACCATCAGGTGATGGCAAGACTAATGTCTGACTCGAATCTTGAAGAGACTCGACTATTGTTGTTTTGCAGGCGCAGGCTCAGACTGCTGGTGTTTAATTTCACGGTAGGCATTTTCTGTTGAATCCTCATGGGCCGGACTGCTAGCTAGTCGGCGTGAAGAAGGAAAGGACCAACAAGGAGCTTCCCCTAATCAGCTGAGCTGGGGTAGCCTAAATTGCAGTGGAGCATCATGCATGGTACTCAGCAGTGGCAGCTATTAGGATTTCTGCCCGTAAGCCCCTCATCTGGGAATGGTGAACAACAAACCTTGATAGAGGTTGGTTCCATTGAAGAGAAGCCAAATTCAGTTAGGGACCATGGGAGAGGTACTAGCACCTTGCCCCCGGTCAGCAGGGGATCCATTGGATGGACTTCCCCGTGAGGAATAACTTGTGTGGGGAACATGCCCCCAATCGGAGGAGCTGGGTGCCGAAGTAGTAAGCCAACAGCTAGGCTAATTGATGTTTTCATCATGGCAAGTGGCTGCTGCCAGGTCTTCATGGGCCAGACCACTGATCGGTCAGCCAGGTGAAGGGAATGACCTATGGGGAGTCTACCCACAGTCGGTTAAGTAGTGAACTTGAAAGGGTGGTCAATGAACCAAGCATTCACAAAGAATTTCCCATGGTAGGTGGTGGCACCAGCAAGTTCTATTCAGCTTGGACTGCTGGTCAGTCCGATGCAAGAAGGCTGGTCGAGGGCTGGTCCCTCACCCGAGTTGTTGTCTTTAGAGCTGCTGATCAGCATATGACCTTATAATTTAGAGGAGAGGGCTTCCCCCTCTTCCTGGCCTCTCCAACTGCTGATTGGCCAGCCCAATGATGAGAGGATCTGACAAGAATGTTGCCCCTGATCAGCTAAGTAGAGAGCTGAAAGAAATTTGGCCAATCGGCTGACCAACTACAGGTGATTCCTGGCTGGTAGGTGGTGGCACCTGCCGGTTCTCCTCATCTTGGACCGCTGATTGGTCGAATGAGGGAAGGCGGGCTGAGGGATGGTTCTTTGCCTGTGCTGCCATTTTTGGAACTGCTGTCCAGCCCCTGCTTTCAGAACTCAGAGGAGAGGATTGTTCCCCCACTGTCCATAGCATTAGCTCATATGGGGATTTGCCCCTAGCTGGCAGAATTGAGTGCCAAGGTGATTCAGTGTCATGGCTAACTACTGATGTCTCTCTCTCTTTTATGGCAGGTGGTTGCTGTCAAGCCCTTGTACATTGAACCACTGATCTGTTAGCTAGATGAAGGGCAAATCCGATGGAGAGGCTGCCCCCAGTTGGATAAGTTGTGGGGTCTTGTCATCTCAGACCACTGCTCAGTCTAATGAAGTATGGCAGGCTAAGGGCTGATCCCTTGCCTGTATTGTCTTTTTTGAGTCTTCTAAGTTCAGAAGGGAGGGCTGCCCCCTCTCCATGGCCTTTCTAGCTGCTGGCTTGTTGGATTTCTTGGGGTAGGAAGAAGGTCTACACTTCCCCCTTGCATCTGGTGCATTAACATTGGGCACAGCAAGGGTCCCATTGTTGTAATCTAGCCAGTCCAGAGTGAAGAACTGTCGACAAGCGGCAAGATAACAGGTTGTAGTCATCTATGCTTCTCCTCCATAAGCTTAAAAGGAGTCTTGATAGGCATCACTTGGTGGGTGTGGTCCCACGAGAAACACACGTTGTTGATGTTGAGGTGCCGAAAGGATCCTCACTCACTCATGTTCTTCCTCAGGTTGAGGGGTGTTGTAGCAGGTGTCAGCATGGCAGCAGGTGTAGGCACAAATGTTGTGGCAGACATAGTAGGTGCCAGGGCAGCAAGTTGAGTAGGTACTATGACTGTGGGTGTGGGTGCGGGCCCAAATTCAAGGGTGATCTGATTCACCATGAAAGTCTCACGTGGGGGAGACAACAGAACATTTTCTGGGAGAAACTGGGCAGTGTCCAGGCCAAGCTTTTGGAGATGCATTATGGAGTAGAAAGTGAGGGGTAGCATTGCTATGTCCTCAGCAGCAGGTGGTGACTCCAAGATGGTGTCGAGCCAGTCCAGGAGCAACACGATCTTTGCAAACTTGCTGAAATTGATCACCAACGTGATTGAGCTGACGCTGCATTGTCAACATAAGTTTTTAAGTAAATGACACCTTCACAAGCCGCCGCTGAACCTGTAAAAAGGTTGACTTGATTAGAGTGTTTTTAAGAGGTAGTGGATGTGCACTTTCTCAGATCGCTATGGCAGAGAGATGAAGGGAAAGAGAGGTCCCACCGGGCGTGCCAATTTGTGGGAACCTCGGGAATCTTTTTGTTTCTTGAAATGTGTTTAAAAGATTTATTTTTGAATGTTGAAAATATCGTACCTAAATTTTCTAGTAAAATAGGTGATAGACCATAAAACTACTAGATAGTCCAGGTGATATTAGAAGAGTATAGAACTGAGGTTCGGGTTCTGTGAAAATATTTTTTGACCTCTCTTCATCGGATGGTGTGAATATCCGATGTTCATTTACATCGAGCAAACACTCGAACACCCTTGATTAACTGCCATAGCGATCTTGTTTGACGAGAGCGTGCACATCCACAACATATAAAGAACACAAAGGGCCCCGGCCTTTCAGGCCCGATGAGATGCAAACAAGTTTGATTAGATTTTGTTTGAAGTTGTTTTATGTTTGATTTATGAATTGATTGGGATGTGGTTTGAAATGATGATTTCAGATTTCCATTTAACTTGGATTTAAATGTTATTTGTTTTGAGCTTGTTTGAATTGTTTGGTTTGTTTTACTTCAATTGGATGAAGTTTATTTTATTTTTGTTTGAACTTGATATTTTAGATGTGTTTATCAATTTTGACTTTTTTAAATTTAATTGACAATGTGTTGAGTCATTTTCATGTGATTTTCTCATGTTGGTTGGTGTTTTAATACCGATTCGGGTGTGTTTAGTATGTTTTAAATGTTTTGAAGTTTGGTTCAAATTGATTAAACTTGAATTTAAGATTGTTAATGATATGAATTTGACATGTTTTAAGATAAATTTCATATACCTTAATGTTTTCTTTATGTGTTCTTTTCAATTGGTTTGATTTGCACTTGTTTAAGTATTTGAATTCAAATAGATTAAACGTATTGAATCAATTTTTCCAAATTGTATTAAATTTGATTTTTGTTGGATGTTAAAGCTTTAATGATCTGTTTTAAGCATGTTTTAAGGTTGGTTTAAATGTATTTTCAGATTTAATTAAGTTAACTTCAAATTTGGTTAACTCTTGTTCGGTTTGCATCACATCCGGTCTGTCGGGCTAGTGTCGATGCCCAATCACATGCAATCAACACGGTACTTGAAATGTTCATTGAATATTTATGTTCATGCTGGTGTACATCAGATGTGGCAGTTCATATGCCATGTTCAATGCTGCCAATGGTGCAAATGTGTGAATGTCCTTCCCTTGGTGTAAAATACCACTTGATTGGGAAAATTTTAGCAGCATGCCGCCTTATTTTCCAATCGGTGTGGAATTTTACCCGTCCTACAAGGCATAGTCATTTGACTTTACAAGTAGTGGGAAGGGTCCATCTGTAGTGGGAAGCGTGTCCCATGCCTACGCTCGGGTCAACATTCCGGTGCATGCCGGATGAGCCGCCCAATGAAGCGTCCAGTTGTGGACTAACTCCTTATTTAATTTTGGCATTTCGCCTTCAGATTTAATTAAGGTTTATTTTAAGTGTCCAAGGCCCAATGGGCCAGCTTCATCAGCACAATGGGCTGGTCTTCATGTCTCATGGCCTAAGAAGGCTGGCTTCATGTCATGTTGGCCCGGTTGGCCCAATTCAAGCTTCATGTCTCCATGGCCCGGTTGGCCTGTTTTACACCTTGTTTGGACCAGAATCGAGAGCCACCTTCTCATGCCCTTGACCCATCATGTGAGCCAAGGGGGACCAGGCCGTCACCCCCAACCTGGTCCTTACAAGGACCTGTTGTAGCCTCGGTTTGTTGCACTTGTTCGCAGCACCTGTTTTGATCTCCAAGGGCCAGAATGGCCTGCTTTGACAATCTGTAGAATTTGATCTCTAGTGTTTGCCTTCTTGCTGTAGTAGTGGGCAAAGGAAGCCTCAGAGGGGCTGGAATGGATCTGTGGGGGTGCTGCTTGGAAGAGTTGGAAAGGGGACAGCACAAGGGGCAGGTTTAAGGCAAGTTTGGAAGGGTTGATTAGGTGCTGCACAAAGGGCATGTTGGAAAGGATTTTAATGCCTCAAAGGGGCTGTTTGGTATTGAAATAAGGAAGGCCACACAAATGGGCTGTCTTGGTTGAAGTTGAGAATCCACCTGAGAGAGACTTGACCCGTCATACGGATTCCAAGAATTCTCAGGACATCACCCTCTCCTCCAGCCAAAACAAGGGATCAAGAGCCCGCCTGGGGGAGACTTGGCCCATCTTGTGGATCCAAGAATGCCTGGGGCATCACTCCATCCTCATCAATGGGTAAGGGATCTGTGTAGAGAATAGGGCTGATTGGGTGCTGTTTAGATGGCCATCAGAGAGGTTAAGTAGGTGCAGGTTTCCAAGCCATCAGAGGGGCCTGATTTGGGTGTTTTCTGATGTTCGTCCACTTGGGCAGCAAGGATGGTCAAACATAGCCTGATTAGGAGCATGTTCAGGAGCCTAATTGGCTGCTAGAGGGATGTCAACAAGAGGCATGGTGTTAGGTGACAACACGGTGTTGCTTGGGGATGCCAAATGTGTTGTTTACAGACCACCTATGGGCTGTGTACACATGGACAGCAAGGGGTCTGAAATGAGGGGCTCAAAGAGGCTGATTTTTGATGGCTTGTGGAACCAACATTGAGAAGTTGAACATGGGATTTAAGTGGTACCAACAAGGCTGAGTTTTTGGAGCTTCTTGAATGGCCATAGAGAAGGCCAAGGGGAAGAGAAAGAAGAGGGGAGGAAAAGAACTAGAAAGTACTACATCTTCCCTCACCTTTTTTGCACAATCCTTGGTGGAGATTGAAGGAGAAGCTGGCTGGCCTTATACCCTTCTTATTCTTCTTCTTTTGTTGCTGAAAATGGGGCTGGAATCAGTGCTCCAAGAAGGAACACCTGTTGGAATCGGTGCACCACCGATTGGGCTGCTGCTGGCGCACCTGCTGAAGGGAGGCCTTTTCTCCTTCTTCTTCTTCACTTGGAACACCACAAGGGGGCTGGAGAGGTTGCTGACTTGCTGATGAAGACGTACAAGCAAGGAGAAGCTCTCTTGGAGCAGGGTAGAGGGAGGAGAGGCAGGGCTTCCGCAGGGTGATCAGCTTGTCCTACACATGGCCAGCTGAGGGGGCTTTTATAGGGGCCGAGAGGCACCATCTCCAGGAGGAGATAAGGCTGGAGGTTGTTGAGAGGAGATAAGGATAACTCAAGGGAGGTTTGGGATGATAAGGATAACCCATAGTTGGTTGTTGAGGATGATTATGCGCCAACTAGAAAGAGAGGGAGAGAAGGGTGCGCACCATCTCCTCCTTTCAAGGAGGTGTGCGCACATGACATGTGGCAAGAAGGCTGGTTCGACCAAGGCTTGGATGAGGATAAGCTTGGTTAGTTGTAGGATTAGTTAGGATGAAGATAAACCAAGGGAGAGATAGGGATAAGCCATGGGAGGTGGTTGAGGGAAGTGGTTGAGTGGGACCCACCAGCCAAGGAAGGAGGAGGTGGGTGCGCCTCCCTCCCCTATTTTCTAGGGCTTCTTGCGCACACATCAGATGAGGGAGGATGGGATTCGGCCATGACAGGTTGGGTTAGCCCATCTTGGGTTAGGTTTAACCCTGGTTTAATCAGAGTGCTCCCGATCCAACGGCTAGCATTAATTTCGACCAAAACCAATTAAATAAATCTCAAATTGACTTCAAAAAATTCCAGATCATGCCCTGATGGCCATTGATCTTATGATACATATTTATGTGTGGTTGAGATCACTTGAATTGCAACGTATCTCTTAATTTAGCTAGTTTCTTTGATCGGTGCGATCTCAACCGTCGATAATGTCGAAAACTGTAATTGAATGCAATTGCCTCCTCCCATTGGCCAAATTTATTTTTCATGCATAAATATTCATGAGATCAAAGTTTTTGGGTCATTAAAATTGAAATTTTCAGCCCATGGGTCGATCCAGAGCTAATCGGACCATTATGCCCCTGGTGCGAGAACATACGGCTTTCCGTCCGGATTTGCTCTTTCTTGCATATCTCTTCATCCGGGGGTCGGAATTTCGATCCGTTTCGAGTGTTGCATAGCTCTATCTAACCTTGACAATGTGGTAAAGTTAGAATTTCATGTTAGAGTCCCAATTTGTCCCAAAGTGTTAGGGGCAAAATGGTCATTTCGGCCTTCCGGTGTCCGTTTTTCATGTTTTGGGCACCGTTGCGAAGCTCTTGACTGGGGCTATGTAATGAGCACATTATCTTGGCCATTTTTAACATGTAAAGCCATGCCAAGGCATTTCTAAAGCCTGTTTACATCATCTATTCATGAATTTTTTGAATCTGGGTCAGATTTTCTGCACCGACTTCGGCATTGCTGAAACTTGTATCAAGCAAGCTAAGCGGAAAAATTTGATGCCAACACAATGATACGAACATAACTCATAAGCTATATACAACCAAATAAGTTCATTTCCTTCAAACATTTTGCAAAATAGCAAAGAATCTATCATCTTACTTTTCACATCACATGAGCAAAATGAATCATAACTCTAATATATATTCGTAACATAAACTTAATGCACTTAGGTATGGGTGGCACTTAAGGTAAAGCACATTAATTTAGATCGACAAATACATTGGAATGTTCTTATGTTTCTCTCTTCCCGTGGGACAGAGACTTACTTAGGCTGTGAGCTTTTATAACATGTCATTAGCAAGAGTACATCATATTTTTACATTTATACTATGAACATACTCATAGACATTTAACTTCAAGGACTTTCATGCAAGACGTAACAATTAACTTAACCTAGACAAGTTTATAACTAACACAACCAATATGTTCTAGACATATTTCACACCATACATGATAAAATGAACATGATCCAAACCATACAAGACAACCATCATGATCTAAGTTATACTAGACCAATTACATAATCTATATCCCCACAAGACAAGCTAACATATTGATTGAAATGTATGTCCTATAAGATAATCATATATATTATATAATTCAATATTTCTAGCAATAGCTCATTCAGCTAATTAGGCAAATCATCATTACTTCTCTGATTAAATGTGTACATCGTAATAAACTTCTTAATCATATGTAATGATAATTGAATCATGATGAGATAGTGATAAGAGATCTATCATCTACAAGTATGTGATCTAAATACTTTTAGTTATAGAATTCTTGAGATGAGACATCAAGGATCGGAAAAGATCAATGTATATGATGTCTTCACATGTGATGAGGATGACCGATCTTTGATCATTAGTGTATAGATACTAAAATACACATACAGGAGCTCATTAGTCGAATGGGTTCATTACTGACTAGATTATAAATTCTGAATGGTATTTTATCGATCTGTCAATTAGGGTTTTATATCATCATAGTTGTATGGTTAAATATTTGACCTAAGTTGTCAAAGATCCCTTGTTGGGTAGAACTTGTGCTTTGACCAATGACTTATGAATGATTGTTTAGATGGTCTAGTATAATGATGGATTGGATACAAGAAAAATTTGATGGAGACAATTGAGCAGATAACAAGAGATCGTCCACTCTATGATAGTACTATAAACCTTTCACTATGATAGGAAGGATAATTTGAAAAGTAGTTTTCTAATTGATATAATTTCGAGCACATAATTATATAGAGTTAGTATACAAAGGAGTTGATAGTCAAAGGTGTATTCTTATTCAATCGGGATATTAAGTAAATGAGAGTTTATCTCTATGCGATAAATGATTCTAGAAAGACTCAATAGTGATAGAATTATCCCATGGCCATTTCAGATCATAAGATGTGTCTTGTACCCTTCATAATTGGTAGACAGATTAATCAATTATTGAGTAATAGATTTATTTAAATTAAATAGAATTGTTTAATTTTATTTTAGTTTTGATCAAATAGGCTATTGAGCATAGAGGGTCACATGCATAAGGACTTATCCTTAAATATAGAGGCGAGGACATAATTTATAAAGATTTTGAGTTTTATGAAAAATTTTAAATTTTCTATAAATACTAATGATTTCAGTCAAACTATATCAAGCTAATAGTGAAACCATATCCTCAGCTTTCTCCCTACCTCTTCCTCTCTTTGAAAGGCATCCATTGGTGATATAGCTCTATTCGGGAAGAGTTCCTGAGCCTGGTGTGAATAGAGAATCTACTGTGCATGAAGTTCATGTGGATACTGCTAGAGACCAGACGTTTGAACGGTTTGAAGTGCTTCAATTTTTTTTCTCTTATCCAAGGGATTAGATGAATCTCTATCAGGTACATATGAACTCGTAGAGATCGATTTTTAGTTTTCATCGTTCAATTTCGATTAAGACAAGATCAACAAGAACCTATAAGAATTGTCGATTCCACTACGCCAAATTTTAAATGACAATTTCGTACAGTAGTATTAGAGCTAGGTTTAAGTCTTGGTCTAAATTGACATCAAATTGACATTATTTTATGTATTCTATGTGTTCTCGAAATAGTACAAAAATCTATTTTTTTGTGGACTCCATAATTCATATGAGTTGTGGATTAGAGATTGTTGACAATGTTAGAATCATGTGACATATGACTTTCCAACTCCACAAACCATTTGAATTTTGAACCTATGTGGATTTTAGAAGAAGCCCCTGAATTTTGTATTATTATCATACCTGAACAGTCACCCGAATTTGAGGATTTTGTGAAATCTCTATCCATAGAGAAAATTGAAGCCTTGCAAAGGCTTTATAATATTTTTAATATGATTACCTAATCTTTTCTCATGATTTTGTGCTTTGAACAATGGTGAAAGAAAAAGAATTTGGAATTTTTCATCGGCAAGAACCCTAGCTGTGGTGGCACCTGTCAACTCCTAAAACAGGTTTGTCATTATTCGGATCGTCACCTCAAGAGGGGATGAGAAAGATAGAAAGAAAAATGTGGAAAAACTCCCACCTCAGTCCCACACTCACATTGATCCCTGAACTTTATCTCTTAGCATCGCTCGAGTACCGAAGAGACGAATCAGGTCCTATGGGTGAAGAGTGAGGACAGAATAAAAATAACTTAATGCATAAAGAAAATTAGAAGATGTGGTCTCCAGGAGCCATGGGCTCCACTTTGAATTGAATGAAGTGTAGATTAAGAAAGGATGACCATGTGTACCTTAGCATTGGAAACGAGTGTACAGGTTCAACCTTCTCCTTCATCGGCCAGTCAATGAAGAAGAGTCCACAACCAATGCTAGCTTGATGTACCTGTGCAACTAGTAGACAAAGAAGACATGAAACACATGAAACAAGGATTATAACTGAGTGAAGTGTAGTCACTATAAATAAAGTGGCATGAAAAACGACAATCAAGAAGAAACTCACCACTTTTGGGGTTAGCCCTATCCCCTTTTATGATTTTTTATGATATATAAGATGATGAAAAATTAAATAAAAATGATGCTGAAATATTACCTAAATGATATGAATGAAGAGTTCACAAAGATAATGTGAATGATTAAAGATAACACAACCCAGGAAAAGTGGCAATCGGGTTGGACAAATTCTATGTAGGCTGGTGCAACTTTGATGCAGAGACTGCAACGGACATCACTGATGTTGGAATTGAGTTTTGTTTGCTTATGTGGATAGAGAATTTGGAAAAGAAGAGATCTACTGTTAATTAATTCTCTAGAATATGCCCATAAAGACTTGTAGAAATTATGGAAGTGGACAGAAATTAGAAATAGTACTAGATTGTGCGACTTTTGTTGAAATAATCACCACGGACAATCTGAAAGTTAGAATTGTAAACACCCAAAATGGATCCAGATCTCCTTTCTGTTTGTGGCCCTACACTGGTACACTTTCTTTGGAGACTTGGTGGGTGGGATGTTAATAGTTGTGGTCACCATGAGCCAAGGACTCCAAAATATAATAGAAAAGAAATGAAATAAAGAATAAGGATGAGACCATAGTACCTTTGAAACTAGAGAGATTGTTGGGTTTCGACTTCTCCTCTCTCGAATGGACGAAAGAAGAGAGTTTAGTGAGTCCTTATTCTTTGATCCGGTTGAAGCTTCATCTCAGCTAGATTTACCTAAAAATGTTCATAATAAAATATAGAAACAAGTGAAATGGTCATTAGTTCTAGTGAAAGCATAGCATCATGCTCAAATGTGAATTTAAACATGCAGAAAGGAAGGAATTGACCGGATTGAATCGAAATTGTAACCCCTAGTTAGAAGATATAAAGATGCATGAAAATGCAAATGAGTGGCTTAATGTATGCTAAATGACATTGTAGACACGACAATTTGGCCTTATTTAGAGCTTAAATCATTATTCCATTGGCAACATCTCTTTTAAACCATCAAAATCATGATGAACCACCCTTTTGGATGAGCCAAGGTGCTTATTGGAAATATGAGTATGATTTGCTAATTTCTAATCAAATCCGTGTTTGTCGAACAAGAGACTCTTGGTGGTGTGCCAGATTATGCTTTTCCTAGCATATCCTCTACTTGAAAATTTTTCACAGGATTCTGTGGACTTCCAATGAAGAAGTCTTCAACAACAATAATCTTCCTCTATGAGTTATCTTTCCATTGCAACAAACGGCATTCAATTCTGATCTCCTATTTGTCTGCAGTGCCCTTTGGAATTCAGATGCACAGTTCTGTCCGCACGCAGCACCGATCAAGTCCAATTGCATGCAAGCCCAACCCATTGGGCACATATCTGACCAATTCATGACCTTACCTTCCTTTTTCCTCCTCCATATCACTTTTTATAGTATCTGGAAGCTTCATGGTCGAAATTAGCATCATCTAATGATGGCAATCCAACTTGTTGTCTTATACATCAAAACTTGCCATTTTTAGACTAGATTTGTTTCCTCTTCAAGTGGAGACATATTTTGAACATGGGGAAGGTGATCCACGGTTTTCAATCCCTCTCAATCATTTGGTTAAGTTTCTAGATGCCTCAGGATGAAAATCAGCAACATTCAATGGAGGAAATCCACCCTATGGTCGGATGTATCAAAACTTGCTATTTTTTGACCTATTTTTCATCCCCTATAAAGGGAGACTCATATGAACGACCTAAGGAGGGCATCCCCATCCTCCAGCACTCTTATACTCACCCTACAGCCACCATTGGCTCGTCCCAACCTCCCTAAATCATCCTCTCTTTGTCCCGGTGCCCGGAGATCATCCCAAAGTGAAGAAGAAGCCGGTCTATGCTCCAACGTGCTGCACTTATGATCATTGGCTTCTACAAATCTTTCTAGTCATTTTCCGGCCTTACTTCCTTTATAAGAAGTGTGCTTCATCAATATATATTTCATATACAACAAACGGAGATCAATTATGACATTCCCTCGGCTTGTTATGGCTTCAACACCGGTGCTGCACAGACAGATCCGAAGTCTTCTCTTCTAAGTCATCATCTTCTCAGTCAATTTCAGTACATTTAATGGTGAATTAAGCCTATAAATCCTTCATAAAAATTGTTCCTCAGTGAGTCCTATTTTATTTAAAATAAGAATCATTCAGTTCGGATATCTGTGGTTCCCATAACATGTCCACATCGACATTGTGCTGGGAGTTTCTAGAACTTCATTGTCCAAGATCCGGATTATTAGGTAAATTCACATTATTTATCATAAGATTCAAGAAAACTTGTCTTCATATAAAACCACCCTTGGTGAGTTATCTTTATTTTGAGACAAATGGCACTCAATTCTGACATCGGTGCTGTCTATTACATTCTTTGCACCAAAGTCGCGGCAGAAGGGTGCAAAGCTACCCGAACCGGCCTTCTTCAAACAACTTGGCTTCAACTTAAGCCACATACTTCATAAGTCCTTCTTAACTCATTTCATTCAGTTTATTTACTGTCTTAGAACATTTTTTTACTTCATTTGCATTATTTTTACATAATTAAAAAAACACAAAAAAGGGGTTAGGGCTCGCCCAATCCGGTGAGTTCTATTCCAATTGCTCCTTTGTTTCATCTCTTCTTCTATAGTTTCTACACTTCCCGTAGTTCTAATCAGTTTCTTTCACTTGGTTTATTGTTCTAGTTGCACAGGTTGATCAAGCTAACATCGGTTGTGGACTCTTATTCATTGGCCGGCCGAAGAAGAAGAAGGTTGAACTCACATCCCTATCTCCCACGCTAAGGTACACGGTCAAATCAACTCAATCTTGTTGTTATTCTATAAAGCGGAGCCCACGGCTCCAGGCGACCACCTTTTTATTTATGTTCTAATTTCATCTCCTCCTCACTCTCCTCCCACATGACCCGAATCATCTCCGGTGCTCGAGCGACGCCGTGAGATGAAAGTTCGGGGATCAATGTGAGTGTGGGACTGAGGTGAGGAGTCTTTACCGCTTTCCGAGTGTCTTTTGATTCACTCCCCTTTTCCCCTATTCCATCTTTCACCTTCTCTTGAGGTGCCGATCCAGAACCCGTTTCTGGAGTCGACAGCTTTTTGGCGACCACGGTGGGACAACCAATGTCTTTAACCGTGCTAACTTGATTTGTTTGTGCAACTAGTTTCATTCTAATTCAGTTCTAGTCAGTAGACTATTTGTTTTGTTGCATGATTGCTTGTCCCTTTTGTATATCGCATCCTCTATTTACTTCATTTCATTTCATGTTTTTGCACATTGATTGCTTCTTCTCCTCTTACCCTCCATTTTTACTTTTACATTAGCTTTTTGCATCGGGTACCGGACTTGTTCCGATCCATAGGGCATTCGAGATGGGGGCTCTCTCTCCCAACACACCCTCAACCTCCAAACACCTTGGTGGATTCTTACCTCTCTTCTGGGATATTCCTTCCTAGTTGATTTGGTGGTTTCCATCAAGACCTCTGTAAGTCACCATCCGTGGAGTATTCCTCTCCACACGATTGGGCCGGTTGTACCACTTTCCCAAAACCCGAAGAACCCAAGTACCTACTTGTGGTGATTAAGTGATAACCTTTGGTCATGAAGATTGAAGCAATAGGAACCATACCCATTTGAGTGAACAATTGCTAACAATCTATCTAATCTAAGGTTTCAACCCAAAAATTGTCGAGTAGTCATTTTAAGAACTTGTTTGCATAACTTGCTTGCTCACAACAATTGAAAACAACCAAAAAATTCTTCTTTCAAAACACCTAAAAAAAGCAAAACAAAAAACTCTTTAATTTTGGGTTCAACTTGTTTTCCAAACAACCAAATTGAAACAAAAAAAATCAAACAGAACAAAACATAACAAAAAATCTTTATTTGTGTGCTTGACTTGCCCTTCTTTTTTTAACCATCTTTGAAGAAAGATCGACATGATGCCCATGATGCTAAGGTCTAGAAGCCATGTTGGGAGGTCAGACTACTACGAGCTGCAACAACCCATGGTCCAACCAGAGGGCCATGTCAATGCCGTCAGAGAACCTGAAGTTCAAAATCCTACTCATCCACCTGCTTCACTTAGTGTGGAACAAATCCTCCATGGTCTATCTCTCTATTTAGATCCTGAATCATGTTCACTTGTGCAATCTTTAACAAAGGGCAAGATGCCCGCCAATCAAGATCCGGTCGAGGGAAATCAAGTCCCCTCACCACCCGAATCGACAGTCAGGCCCCTCATCATCTCCTCTCCTAGGCAACCCTGTCGTGCCTCTACTCACCCCGTTGTGGGGCATTCATATAATTCTATGCCAGTTCCTACTTTGAAGCCACCACTTCCAACCCATTCATCTAAATACCTTGCACCGGTGGCTCAGGAACCCAACCTCACTCAAGCATTCATTGACAAACTCAACCAAATGGATGAGCACTTTGAAGAGCTGTGGCACCGTTTGGACTCGAAGGCCATCCCTGAAATATCTGCTCCATCTTTCCCAGTCCCACATATCCCTTCATCACAAACACCAGCCTACCATCGCTACAATGGCTCAGGTGATCCCTTCACCCATGTCAATGATTTCTTGAGCAAATCATCTCAATGGCTAAATGATCGAAGAGCTCTTGCTATTCTTTTTAAGCGGTCATTGGATGGTGCAGCCCTAGAATGGTTCTTTTCACTAGGGAAAATAGAAATATGGGATTTTGAAATTGTCAAGGCCAAATTCTTGAAACGATATGGGCTAGGCTATTCAATAATTTGTGAAGTAAAAGAAGATGTGAAATTAATGCATTATTCTGATGAATTGAGACCCAGGCTTGAGAGAAGCATTGATGCTATGCACCAACCTAGGAGCCCTCTCCAACCTCATCCAGATCATCATCTTCAACCAACTCCTCGACGTCAGTTGATTAGGCCACCCATGCCCCAACCTCAGCCGGTCATGCAACCCGTGCTAATGGTGAAACCAACTGTGCATAATCAAGCTCTTCTTGATAGTTGTGCAAATATTTCATTACCTAAACCGGCTCCCTAGCCTTTGACCTCACCAACATTTCCAAAGGCCCCTCGACCAATCATCTGGCCCTTAGCTTCTCAGTCTACTTCACCAGTAGCTCCTCGGCTAACCACACAAGCCTCGACTCCTCAACTAATTACACCAATATCTCCTCAACTTAAACCGACTTCTATGCCGACACCAATTGAACAACCCTTGGCTATTCAATCAACCTTTCAAAATAGGGTTCACTCTAAGTCGGTTAAAGACCTTGCTTCTTCTATTGCTCCTGCCTTGGCAGAGAAACCAATCACTCCTAGCATTCATGCTCCTACCCTAGCAGAGGAACCAATTAATATGATCATCCCTACTTTTACTACAGTCACTCTGACCCTTCATGCTCCTGCCCTAGCAGAGGAATCAATCACTCCAACCATTTGTGCTCCTACCATGGCAGAGGAATCAACTTCTCATCATGTCATTACTATATCTCAGGATCAAAGTCAGTCAATAGGGGAGATTGAACCAAACCCTACCACCTTTTTGGGATCCCCTAGACTAGGCATGCCCTCTTCCATAGAACATCCTGAGGAGAAGCCTACTATAGGGAGCTTGGATGAAGGAATCATAAACTTAGTTGATTGTCAATCCAATGATGGACTAGGCAAGGATTTGTCAGGCATTGATCAACTGTTACCATCATTAGAATTGATCAATGAAGATGGATAGATTGAATTGACCCCTGAATTGGGAAGTAAGGAGACCGAATTGGTTAGTGAAATGGGGAATGAATCGACAAGCCTCCTGAAGGATGTAGACCTTAGCAAAGAGATACTAGGACCTCCTCCAGCTAGGCAGGTAAATCCCTTAGTATCAATCTTAGGGCCACGACCCTTACCCCATTCTCCTAAGCAACAATCTGGCCCATGGGCCCACAATCAATCAATCTTAGGGCCTCGACCCTTTCTTTAATATTCTCCAAATCAACGATCGGGCCCATGGGCCAACAATTCCTCAATCTTAGGGCCACTGCCCTTTCTTTATCCTTCTTACAACCATCAATCAGGCCCATGGGTCCAAAATCTGTCAATCTTAGGGCCATGGCCCACACCCCATCCCACTCAATTGGGCCCGTATGTCCCATTTTTGGGCCCTTATGCCCCATTTTTGGGCACTTATGCCCCTTTTCATCAACTGGGCCCATGTGCCCCTTTCCATCATCTGGGCCCACGTGCCCCCTTTATCCAACTGGGCCCATGTGCCCCTTTTAATCGACCAGGCTCTTATGCCCCTTTTCTTCAACCAGGACCACGTGCCTCTTTTAATCAATCAGGCTTGCATGCCCCTTTCCTTCAACTGAGCCCATGCGCCCCTTTTCCCCAACTGGGCCTACATGCCCCTTTCCTTCCATCAGGCCCACGTGCCCATAATTCTCCCCAATCGGGCCCATGTGCCCATAATTTTTTTAAATCGGGCCCACATGCCCACAATTCACCTCAATCGGGCCCACGTGCCCGTAATCCACCTCAACCGGACTCACATGCCCATGTTTTTTCGCAACTGGGCCCATGTTCCCAAATTTCTTCTAAATCGGGCCCACGTGCCCACCTTCCAACAAACTCGGGCACACATGCCTACACTCCTTCAACTTCGGGCCTGTATGCCCCCATTTCTTCACCATCGGGCCCGCGTGCCCATACTTCTTCAAAATCAGGCCCCCGTGCCCCCACTTCTTCAAATTCGGGTTTGCGCGCCCATACTCTTCAATGGTGCCAGTGAGCCCATCACAAATCACAATCTTGCTCCCAACCATTTAAATCGGATCCATGTGCCCGCTCTTTTCATTGGGTCCCTTGGGCTTAACCTCTAATCGGGCCCTCATGCCCATCAACATCAACCGGGTCCTCTATCTCACATTCAAATCTTGGGCTCACATGCCTCTTGATTCCAACTACTCCTAGGCCTTCAAGCCCACTTTCAACTCACGAGCCCAAGAGCCCATTTTAACTCACTTTTGTTTCCAAACATATTTTTTTTCTTTTTTGAATTCTCTTTCTTTTTTTTTTACTTTCAACAAAAAAAATCAAGGTAGAGAAATTTCCTGGGTGATACCACAATCTTTGTCTTTTACATCATTAATTTTGACTCCACCATGCTAAATCAGATCTTCTACATTTTCACTTCATCCTATGACTATGGATCTTCAATCCAATGCAATATGGTGCATATCAATAGTGAAAGCAGTTGGGCAAGGCAAGGCATGGCAGACAAGGCAAAGAAAGCACAAGCAAAGCTGTCATCAGCAATAAACTTCTTCTCTCAGGTATTACATGAAATTGCATTCATCATCATTATGTCATCTGCAAAGCAATATTTTTAAAAAAATGATTTTGAATTTCACATGACAATTTTAATTGAGAGAAATTCATGACTGACGATATTTGTAGCTACCTTGTTCTTATTAAACAAATTTTTTACATTGCAAGGCATGTTTTCTATTGATTCACCTATGGAATGTAATCTACCTCAAAAAAATGGAGAGAACTACTAGTATGACTTAAGTCCACATGTTCTAGATTGTTGTCTAGGAGTCGAGGGTAGATACCATATTACACACACAACACGTCCTGATCCCAGAATCCAGATGACCCAACACCTGAGAGAAGCTAGGCAAGGCTCAGAGGTGGAAGGAAAACCCTCACCCTACTCTCTTCTATTCGGTCCAAGATAGGCAAAGAGGACTAGAGGGGGAGAGTATCAAAAGCATCCGCCGCCCTAGTAGGAGGCCGTCTCAGAAGGTCCAACTTCTCAAATAAAAAAAGGGTGCTAAAAGATGGGCAATGAACCCCACAGGTTTAAACAAATATGGGCCTGTCTGAATGAGTACCCAAAAATGCAGAAAATGAAAAAAGTCACCAAAAGATGGGCAATGACCCCACAGGTCAAAGCACCTGTCCGAATGTGTGCCACAAAAATAGGTTTGTCGATAAAGAAGAATAGACCCAAAGAGGCCGAACCCCAACGGGCAATTAGGTGTGAGTAGAGAAATCCCTCTCGACATCTCCAAAGCCTATCAAGGACTTTCCCTTAATTCTTCATTCTTACCCCCCAAGGTGTGGGTGAACCAACCAAATCAAAGCTAAACTCTAGCTGATCAAAGGTTGAAGGTCGGAAATATTTTGGGTAAGGAACCCCATTTTGCATATGATGTCTACCAATGAACCTAGAAAAAACAACCAAGTAATGAGAACTTGTGTCAATACTGATTTTCTCTCTCCAAAAGAAATATTTTCAAAAAAAAAAACTCAAAAAAAAGGTTGAACATTTCAAAAACTCCAAAAAAAAAGTTGAATGTTTTCAAAAAAAAACTACAAAAAAAGTTGAATATCTTCAAAAACTCCAAAAAAAATAAATATTTTCAAAAACTCAAAAAAAAATAGCATTTTCAAAAATCCTAAAAAAAATGAATCTTTTCAACAAAAAATAAAACTTCTTTTTCAAATTCAACAAAAATTTTTAAACTTTTTAAAATATTTTATCACCATGCTTGGTTTGAATTTTCGTCTTTACATTCATATTTACTTTCAATCTCTCATGTTTCAAATTCTTCATTGCATATTTGCTACTTGATTTTTACACTCCTAAGAAGGCTATACCCCTTGACCAAGGTCAAGGCATACTGCAACTTGCAAGGGGGATAAGCCGCATTGTTGTTCTAATCTCTTCCTTCTAAGTGTTTCAGGCATAAGAAAAACTTTAGACCCCTTGACAAAGGTCAAGGTATACTGCAACTTGCAAGGGGGATAAGCCATATTGGCATTCTAATCTCCTTTTTTGAGTGTTTCAGGCACGAAGAACAAACGAGGAGAACTACACAACAAGGCGATGCTCGCCACTTCCCTCCCCTAAGGATTCTTAGGAGGAGGTGTCACCATAACCTCGGCTTCAACTCTATCGAGGAGCTTTCTTTGAAAGACTTCAATAAGGCGACACTCACCACTTCCCTCCCCTGAGGATTCTCAGGGGGAGGTGTCATCATTACCTCAGCCTCAACTTTGCCGAGAAGCTTTTACTCTGTGTCCTCATTAGGACACATGAACTCTTTTGTGAGAATGCATGTAATCACATCGCAAACTCACTGTTA
Source organism: Cryptocoryne crispatula var. balansae (assembly GCA_036172225.1). Taxonomy (NCBI): domain Eukaryota; kingdom Viridiplantae; phylum Streptophyta; class Magnoliopsida; order Alismatales; family Araceae; genus Cryptocoryne; species Cryptocoryne crispatula. The sequence continues at coordinate 15,950,130 of CM069923.1, read as the reverse complement.
TCATTTCTTTTCTTAGCATATGTTAGGTGCATTACTATTTATTTTATGCATTGATGTTGAAGACCATGAATGAAAAGAAGACCAGGCCCGAGATCCCCTTCATCAAAATCCATGACGGTCGGGTCATTTTTTGTGTGCACGGATAAGCCAAAATTGTGCAGTGAGAGACGATGGTTCCCGAATGGGTATCCTGACCTCATAGACAATCTATATCTTCAACTAATTGTTAGACAAGTTTTGTTTTTGTTTTCTTGAGCCCAACATGCATCATATAGTATTAGTTGCATTGCATTTTTCATGATCATTGCATACATTCTTTTAAAATCTTCACCTTCCCACCTTAGTCTCTAAATCTTTTATCCTAATTCTGATCATTCTGTACTCCACTGTGTTTTCTAATCCCACTGTGTTTTCTAGTCCCACCAACCTTTCTAATATCCCACCGTGTCTGTTAATCCCACCATGTTCGGTAATCACCTTATGCCTTCAAATCTTTTATTTCTATCCCCAATGTGACCACTACAACACCCTTCTTGCTATTCATCCAACTGTGGCAGTCAATTTGTCCCGCCAAGGGCCTTCTATTCGATCAGATCTTGCATTGTTGTTGTCTTCACGGTCTGTGCTTTAACATTTGCCTTTCAGAATTTGAGATCATTCCATTCCGAATCAAATCTTGTCTCTTGGAAGACTTAAATGAATCTAAGAGCCTGAATGTGCTCGATTGGTATTCTTTTGCTTTTCAAAAACAAATCTCTTTTAATTTTAGCCCATCACAGTATAGGAACACCGCAAAGATCGGGTTACCGGCTGATGATGAACCTACGAACCCATGTTTCGGGGACTCCCCACCGCGTTGGGGGTTGGCTATTCTTCTCTCGTGCCAATGGCACATCTTTTACCAATCAAACATAGGAAGACTTGATGAAACATGGCGGTTAACCAGGAGATTTGATGAGATTCGTCTTGCCAAAGAATAGCCAAGAGATAAGAATAGCCAACCCCCAACGTGGTGGGGAGTCCTCGAAACATGGGTTCGTAGGTTTATCATCAGCTGGTAACCTGATCTTTGCGGTGTTCCTGTACTGTGATGGGCTAAAATTTTAAAAGGAGATTGTTTTAAAAAATAAAAGAATACCAATTGAGCACATTCAGGCTCTCAGATTCATTTAAGTCTTCCAAGAGACAAGATTTGATTCAGAATGGAATGATCTCAGATTCCAAAAGGCAAGTGTTGAAGCACAGACCGTGAAGATAATGGTGATGCGAGTTCTGATCAAATAGGAGGCCCTTGGCGGGATGAGTTGATTGCCACGGTGGGATGAATAGAAAGAATAGTGTTGTAGTGGCCACAGTGGTGATAGAAATGAAAGATTTAAAGGCACAAGGTGATTATCGAACATGGTGGGATTAACAAACACGGTGGGATTAGAAGACACGGTGGGATATTAGAAAGATCAGAATTGGGGTATATGCTACGAGAATGTACCCGGTGGGAATGGTGAGAAAGTGATGATCATGATGAGTTGCATGCAAAGAAAACGCAAAATATAATGCAATTAATACTACATGATGCATGCTAGGCTCAAGAAAACAAAACAAGATTTAACAATTAGTTGAAGATATATATTGTCTATGAGGTCAACAACCATCGTCCCTCACAGCACAACTTTGGCTTATTCGTGAGCATCGGAGATGACCCGACCATCGTAGATTTTGATGAAGGGGATCTCAGGTCAAGTCTTCTCCACACTCACGGTCTTCAACAATAATGCATAGAATAATAATACACGACTAACGACTTATATGTTAGCCGGCAACCTATGGGGGTTTCCCATGTTCATTCTTCCATTTTCGTGAGCAATTCCTGTCACTTCTTCATAGCATCGCTGGAACGAGGAAGTTGCAGCGGCGTTAGCGAACACGGCTTCCATGCCTCCTCCATGTGGTCATTCCCCTGGAACTGGAAGCAGCGGACACTGATATATGTAGCAGACTTTAGCTCTTTTGGTGTTGTAGCCGCTTTTCTTCCTTGTTGTAGCACTTGATGGTGTAATCAGATCTTTATCTATTTGCTTCAGTGTTGTTTGATCTGCTTGACATTTCTCAAAAGCATAGTCAGTATCGCGTTCTGGCTTGGCCCCTTGCGAGTTTGTCAAGGGGCAAAGCCTTCTAAAGGATGGCAAACAATAATGAAATTAAATAATAGATGTAGAGTAAGAAACACACCTACTAGCGAGACCTCCCCCCCTCCTTGACTCATGTTTCTTTTCTGCTATGGCAACAATTACTCCTTTCTTGATCATAGAATCCTGAAACACTTGGTAAAAGGGGATTAAATCTTCACCATGACTCATCTCTTTGCCTATTGCTGTCTGCATTGACTTAGGTCAAAGAGAGGAGCCTTCTTAATAAGGTGTAAAAATAAACTAAATGACCAAAATGAAATGGTTAAGAAAACTTACCTGTCGTTGAGAGAACCTCCCCCTCTTACTTTAAAGTCCTTGAAAACACTTGAAAAAAGAGGATCAGATCTTCACAACGACTCATCACTTTGCCTACTACGGCCAACTTTGACTTAGGTCAAAGGGAGGAGCCCTCTTAACGGGGTGATAATAAAGATGAACATGCAATGCAGAAATGAAACATGCAAGACATAAAAATAAACATGAATACTAGCAAAGGCAAAAATCAAGGTTATGCCAAGTTAAATGGTGCATTTTTTTGGATTTTTGAAGATATTCAATTTTTTTTGGATTTTTTGAAAACATTCATTTTTGTGGATATTTGAAAATATTGTTTTGGGAGCTTTTGTGGAGAATGTACCAGTATTGAGACAATTCATCGGTCTTTGTTAATCAAGATTCAAGCGATAAACACCACGTGAAAATGGGTTCCCTACCCAGAATCTTTCTTGCCCTCTTCTCTTGATCGGTTTGGATTCCCCTGAGTTTGGATAGTTTACCCTACCCTAGGGGTTTAAGATGGAAGAATAATAAAGAAAGTCTTTGATAGGATTTGGGGGGTGTTGAAAAGGGTTTCTCTACTCATGCCCAAATTGCCCGTTGGGGTTCGGCCTCTTCGGGTCTTTTCTACATGTGGCACTCACTTAGATAAGTCTTTAACTTGTGGGGTCATTGCCCATCTTTTGGTGCCATTTTTCATTTTCTACTTTTTCGGGTACTCGTTCAGACAGACCCATATTTGTTTAAACCTGTGAGATTCATTGCCCATCTTTTGGCACCCTTTTGCACCCTATGAGATGGCCTCCTACTAAGGTGGCGGGCATTTTCGATACTATCCTCCTCTAGTCCCCTTCACCTATTTTGGACCGAATAGAAGAGAAAACCATCTATGGTTCAACCATCATTTGTCCAGCCACCCTATTTCAACCATGTTGCTCCCTTGGCCCAACAAGTCATGGGACAATCTTCAGAGAATTTGCCAAGTCATGCTCTTCAATTCCAAAATCATGCTTCTAACCACATACATGCCCCAGTAAACCAAGAACCAGCTCTCACCCAGGCAATCATGGATCAGCTCACCCAGATGAATGAACGTTATGAAGAGCTGAGATGTCGCCTGGACTCCAAGTCAATTCCTGAGGTCTCTATTCCTTCTTTGCCAGTTCTTCACCTGCCACCTTCTGAACTACCAGTTTATCACCGCTACAATGGTACTGGCAATCCTTTTCTTCACCTTAAAGATTTTCTCTATGAATCCTCATTCTGGAAAAACGATCGTAGGTTCTTGCTTTCTTGTTCCGTCAATCACTAGAAGGGTCTGCATTGGAATGGTTCTACTCGCTCGACCCCTTTGAGGTAGGAGATTTTGATATTGTTAAGACCAAATTTTTGCAAAGATACAGAGACCGGGTAGCATCATCATGCTCCATCACAGATTTGATTGCTGAGAAGATGAAGCCCGAAGAGGACTTTATAAAGTTTGCTGATCGCTGGAGGGGAATGGTAGAGAAATTGACAAATGTTATTTCTGAAGGGGAACAAGTGAAAATGCTTATCGAGAACACCACACCAGCTCTAAGGAATGTATTGATCATGCACCATCCTACTGTAGACACGCCAAATTGGCCTGATTCGGAGCCCCAGACTCTTATTCCATAGGCAATATTCTTATTTGACCGTTATCTGATCCGGATTACCTCGTGGACATGAGCTGATGACATTGATGGAGCCCGTTGTGAGTTGAGAATGGACCAATGATTTCTGGAATTATGCCGAAACCTCCAAGCGAGAGCTGCGCGTGAACCATAAAAACACGAAGCCTGCTCGATAGGGCCGTAAACGGATGCGGATATAATTCGGATTTGCTCCGAATTCGTATCCGTTTAGGTGGATAATATCCTATTTTAGATATCCTTCGGAGCGGATATCCAAATACGGATATTATCCGAATGTTAATCGGAGCGGACACGGAAATGACCGCTCCGCTCCGTTTAAGATCCGCTCCGAATCCAACTTTGATAATTTATACATAATATATATAATTATATATTTAAAATCATTATATTTACAAATATGATTAAGTATTCTTTATTATATATTAATATACTAAGTTAATATTGATAAATATATGATAAATTTAATATTTTACAATTTTATTTCTATGTATTTGTATATTATTAAATATATTAATTCAATAATATTTAATTAACATTCCGAAGAGGATATTATCCGTATCCGCTCCGAATCCGAAGATTATCCGACTTATAATATCCGATCCATATTCGTATCCGATTCGGACCGGATACGGATTATCAGAATAGCTAAACGGAGCGGATACGGAAATGTCATATCCGCTCCGTATCCGCTCCGTTTACATCCCTACTGCTTGATGACCGACCTTGAATGGTCCATAATTGAAGGTCTCAGGAGTCCCGCATGTGTTCCGTAACATTCAGGGTTTCCAAGAAGTCATTTCGGTAGGTGTCGGTCAATGACGGCTTTTGTTACGGCTTTTTCGATCTGTGCTGACACGGCTATCCCGGACCACGTGTTAGGCCTTTTCGGTCATCACTGGGTCTTTACGGGTCATCCGGGTCGATTCTAGCCGAATATTTTCATGAACCATGGCCATACATCCAATTCGGTCAAGTTTAGGGTTTCCCGGCTTTTCAGAGTTTCGGTTCACGTTTACCGGGTTAATCTCAGATTTTTCGATGATTTCAGGTTTTCCGATCATACCGGACTTGTTCGGTCATCATTTTAAGTCATCTCGAGTTGACCCGAGATTTCTCGACCGGAACCGTACTCTTTCGGATCTTCGCCACGGGTTTCGGCTTTCCGCGAGAGGGTAAACCGGTAGAAAGCTCCGTGTGAACATATCAGGAGTCATGCCGGCTGGTTTACCGACTTGAGGAGGTGAGGTTGAAGGCCCTCTTTCCAACGCGACAAACGGGAGCCGAATCGGACATCACATTCGCAAGATACGGCTCGCGGAACACGCGCATAGGAGAGAGAGTGTACCGCGCCCCCGCTCTCTTTGAAAGAGGAGGGCACGCCCTGCGCGCCCTCAAACCGGGGGCGCGCCCTACGCGCCCTCAAACCGGGGGCACGTCCTGCGCGCCCCCGGTTCCTTTTGAAAAGCGGGGGCGCGTTCAGTTTCTTTAAATCGCAAATTACCCCAATTAGCAGCTTCTAAACCTGATTTTTGGAAGGTTTCCGGCACTGTTTTTCGATTATTTGTACCGCGCCCCCGGTTCGGGGAGCGTTACGTATGTCAAGTTGATTTTTAGCAATTTCTGAAAGTTTTCGTTGATTTTTAGCAGTGAGACGCGTAACGTGCCCCCGCTCCCTTTGAAACAGGGGGCTCGCAAACCGTGCCCCCGAAGTGGGGGTGCGCCCTGCGCGCCCTTGGTTTGAGGGTGCGCCCTGCGCGCCCTCGTCCCCTTTGAAAAGCGGGGGCGCGGTCGGTCCAGTTTCCATTTTTTGCACCGGCTTCCTTCCCCTATAAATTGAGGGCCATTCTCAACAACCCAAGGTTAACCCCCCTTGCCTAGCTCGTCCCGAGGTCGTCCAAGCTCTTCTCCAAAGCCATCCCGACGTCCAAAGGCGATCTGACATTGAGTGATCGTTCCCGAAGTGAAGGAGAAGGCTCGATCCGGGCGTTCTGCATCAACAAACTTCATCGACTTCTGAAGAAAATACGGGACTCATGATGCAAAAGTTTTCAGAATAAAAGTTGTTCCTCTCGTTGTCCTTTTTCATCTCCAGCTGACGGCACTCAATTCTGACTTGCCGTTCGTTCGTGGCGATTTCTGCACTGAGGGCGCGCATCCAGGTTCTGTTTTCTATATCCGCTCATTTTCATAATTTTTACAGAATTATACAGGAGGATTTAGGAGAAGTCATCAACATAGGAACTCTTCCTCTCTGAGTTCTCTGTCTACCCCAATGAACGGAACTCGATTCTGACATCGGCATCGTCCGTAGAATCCTCTGCACCAAAGTCGCGCCAGGAGGGTACAAAGCTACCCAAACCGGCCTTCTTCAACCAACTCGGCTTCAACTCAAGCCGATTCACTTCATAAGCTTTCTCAACTCACTCAACTCAGTTTATTTACTGTTTTAAAGCATATTTCAGTTCATTTGCATCATTTTTACATAATCAAAAATACAAAAAAGGGGGTTAAGGCTCACCCCGAAGCCGGTGAGTCCAATTCCAATTGCTTCTTTCTCATCTTCTTACTACAGTTACTACACTTCCCATAGTTCTAATCATTTTATTTCACTTGGTTTATTGTTCTAGTTGCACAGGTCTATGAAGCTAGCATTGGATTGGAGACTCTTCTTCATCGGCCGGCCGAGGAAGAAGAAGGTTGAACCCATATCCCGATCTCTCGCGCTAAGGTACACGGTCAAATCAACTCATCTCTTGTTTTTATTCTATAAAGCGGAGCCCGCGGCTCCTGGCGACCACATCTTCATGTTTTAATTTCATCTCCTCCTCACTCTCCTCCCACATGACCCGAACCGTCTCCGGTGCTCGAGCAACGCCGTGAGATGAAAGTTCAGGGATCAATGTGAGTGTGGGACCGAGGTGAAGACATTTTACTGTTTTCCGAGTGTTTTCCGATTCACTCCCCCTTTTTCTTTCCCTATTCCATCTTTCACATTCTTTTTGAGGTGCCGATCCGGAACCCGTTTTCGGAGTCGACAGCCTACCACCATGAATGAACTCTATGACAGTGCGTGATACTTGCAAGCCCACTTCAAAGATTCCACCATGATAAATCCATTTGATCCTAAACCTAGAAACATCAGGAAGACCCCCTCTGCACCAGTTGGTCCTACAACCAAAGGAGTAGTCAACAACGAAGCTATAAACATTGTGGGGAACCAGGGAGGGAACCATCAAAACCAATTCAGAAACCCACTACAAAACCTTTCCTACCACCCCTCTCAGCAACAGGTTAGGCCACCACAACCACGACAACCACAACAACCACTACAAGAAATTCGCGTTTTACCTACCCAAAAAAATCGTAGGTATAAGCCATTTTCCCGTAGGTAATGTCCTTTACCTACGGACCTTCCTACGGAACCATCCGTAGGGCTAGTACATGTAGGTAAATGTTTTACCTACGGACGAATCCGTAGGTATAGTACATGTACTATACCTACGGGTGAGCATACACCCGTAGGTATAAGTCATACTATACCTACGGAACCGTTCGTAGGTAAACAATTACCTACATGTACTAGCCCGACGCGACCAATCCGTAGGTAGATCTGTAGGTAAAGGTTTTACCTACGGGAAAATAGCTTATACGTACGATTTTTTTGGGTAGGTAATCTACACAAATGTGGTCTATACCTACAACCCACCTTCTCTTTTCCTACGTAGTAAAATCCGTAGGTAAATGTTACATAACTAAAACCTGAAATCAATCCAGTCGACCTGAATACATTTCACGCATTCCACCTATTCAATGCAAATACAATTCATACAAAAACACAGAACCTTCAAAAGACGTCATCACTCAAATCTAATCCAAATTTTGACAACATTTCACAAACAAAATAAACATGAAAAAACTCTGCTCATTACAAACAAAACATGTTAAAAAAAAGTTCACAATAAAACATTCCTATATACACCATTTAGTTTGCTCAATAATGGAGAAGTCCGAAGTAGTAAGTAGTGCACTTGCCTGAACTTCAACAGTAGGAACCACAGAGCTCCAACACATAAAATGAAAGTAATAACAGAAAAAATGATCACAATAGCAATAGTAGTTCCACTTACATTTTGTTCTCTTTTTGTTCACATCAACATCAAGAGGCTTTATTGTCCTTGCAAACAACAACAATCAAGTTTGTTTCACAAAATTTTTTTTAAAGAAACTGAGCACAACATAAAATTTAATCATACAAAATGAAAACATACCACCATATATCATGAGATTTAAGAAGTATATAAGAGGACATGATAGTATATGAAGTCTCAAGCTATAGGTGATGATTAAAAAATCTAGTTAATCATGAAATAGAGATCAATATTTGATTGATCATGAAAAGACAATCTGGTAGACCATGAACTGAGTGATGTCAAGTTTTGTTGTTTAGAATAAATGAAGTCACAAAGTTTCAAGCATTGTCTCATCCAGAGAACTAATATATAAGAAAAATATTTGATATTTGTGATAACAAGAGCATAATCGAAAACAGTATATGAAAATAGAGAACTCCGAAGTAGTGCACCTACCTTGAACTAATGAAACCAGTTTTAGGATCTTTAGCAACAAGATAAAAGTATGTCAAGGTCACAATGATTTTATGAAATATTAACAAAGAGGATAGAACTTGAGAAAGAGGGGGATGGAAAGAACAAACATTTTATTTTCTAGAGCAATCATACGAAATGACATACATATCCATTTATACATGGGCAGCATAATATTTAATTAATAAATGTGGTTTCCATTGTTAGGTTAAACTATATAAACACACGAAAAGGAACAATTAAGAATACCAAGATGCCTAATTTCTTCCCAAAGCAAAAACCAAAGCAAGCAAGGAATGAACAGTTAAGAATACCAAGATGCATAATTTCTTACAATTGGGTTTCTTGGATCATCCTCAAGAATATTTCTCTCAAATTTGCCAACAAGGTCAGCACCAACATCAGCAACTTTTGTAAAGATACTGCCACCAACTTCACCAAAATGAGCCATAGAAGACCCTCCAAGTCCATAACCAATAATAGTCTCAAAATGTCCTTCCCAATCATCTCCATAGTACAACTTGAAAAGATTGATGGAAATATATAGCACCAATAATTCATTTGCAGCCAAAGAAAAAACCCATAACTGCACCATAGCAGAAAGCAGTAATAAAGCCTTGCCTACACCTTTCCTAGCCACCAAAGTTGTTATGGCATTTGCAAAACTTGCTATTTCAATCCCAAGGAAGCCAGAAACCAAAGAAGTGACTGCACCAAGAATGAAAGATACGATACTAAATATGGCATTAGTGAGAGTAGGCTTTTAGGTCTTGTGCTTGCTGTATGTGCAGGGCTGGCTTTTAGTGGAGAAACCTTCCACGGAACCAAGGAAAAGAAAGATCAGGATAGCAAATGCAGCCATGAAAACCCCAACGTACTGGTATTAAGTAAACAGGAAAGATGTAGCCCCGTTTGAAGAATATAATGAAAAATGTTAGCGAGTAAAAGTATCCGAATAAAGTGAGCATTTTTCATGTTTAAGATGAAATGATATCTAGAAGAATGAGTACTAGTCTTGATGGGGTTTTACAAAAATCATATTATGGAAGAATCACAGACATACTACCCTTCGGGCATCCACTTGCTCGTCTATGCCGATCCCCTTGGAGCAAATGCAACCCATAAGAACAGGTTTCTACCACAAAAATCATTGCTATCTACTACGCATCAAGCTAAGAACAAAGCTCGGATAGTGAGATAGGCGCAGCCCTACAACTTCCCTTTCCACGAAGCCCGACATGCATTCTCCAGAAGGAACAAATTTCCAATGCCCTAAAGATCACTCAATCAACATAAATGGGAAGAAGCTGATCAAAATCAATCCCCGAACCAGGAGTTGTGGGAAACAGGAGGCATGTACCTCTAGCTCGGAGAAGGCAAGCTCAACCTCGACCATCCACGCCTCAACCAAGTTCTTCGGCGCCAGCGAGCTGGCTTGAAAGATCAGCCTGAACATGTAGACGCTGCGAGGGTGCACTCATAGCTCTCTAGATGAAGCTCGGTGGACATTGATAGGTACGCCGGCTGGGAGAAGAAGTCCTTGGAGAAGTCCACCTTCTCCATCCTCAAAGATGCTGCCGGCAACCCGCAGAATGATTCAACTGCTGGTCGGCTGAGGTAGAACCGAGGGGGGGGTCGAGGGCAGAGTGGGGGCGGCAGGGCCGCTGCACACTGGGCAGCAGGGGGCTGGGCGCTGCGCGGCAGGGAGACTAGGCGGCCAGAGCAGCCCAGCGCCATCAACGCGCTGGTCAGCGCCAAGAGAGGGGGATGGCTGGAGGCTGCAGCCGCTGGGCGTCCGCGCGCGCAAGGGGGAAGCGCCCGCGCGGCGCTGGTCAGCGCGCGGAGGGGGGGCCGGCTGCTGCGGGCTGCCAGCTGCAGGCTGCTGGGCGCGTCCGCGCCGGCAGCCGAGCGAGGGGGAGGCCGGAGCTGCTGCGACGCCGCGGCCGCGGGTCCACACGGGCAGCCGAGCGAGCAGGGGGGCGGGGTGCCGCGGGTCCACCGGCTGGCCGAGAGAGAGAGCAGGGGGCGGGGGAGCTGCTGCGACGCAGGCGTCCACGCGGGCAGAGGGGGCGGGACAGCGCCGGCGCGAAGGAGGGGGGGCTGGGCTCTGCGCAGGCACACGGGAGGGAGCTGCCGCGAGGGGGAACCGAGAGAGGGAGGGAGGAAATGGAGCGGCTAGGGCACAAAATGGGAGGGAGAAAGGGGGAGACGGAAACGAGTTCGATGACCGGGAGGGTTTTACAACGGCGGGAAAGTTTTCGACCAGGTGAAGGGGTCGATAAAAAGTATGGGAGAATTTTTGAGATGGCTTGTAAGAGATTTATTTCAATATATGATGATAGTATGTCCATAACTATATTTTTATTTTAATATATGATCTTTATGTCAAAAGTTTATTTTTGAATTCATTTATTATTTCATTATTTGTATAGTTCATTCTAATAAATAGGTGTTGAAAAAAGTAACTTAACGTTATGTTTTGTTTTTTTTATACATTTGCTCATTGACTAATAATGACTAATAGGTGAACAACTATAAAGAATTAAAGATAATGTTTGAAAATGAAGAAATTATAACAACATATATATATTTGATGGCAACTTTTTCTATTTGATTGAACATTTGAGATTAATCTATTTAATATTATATTTATTTACGGTGAGTCCGTAGTTAACAATTAGTAGATCAAAATATCTTATTATGGTAGGTGATTGAGCAAGAGATCAATGAAGATAAAATTTAAACATATTTCAATATCTATAAATTTATTTAATATATTATATTTTCTTATTATTAATATATTATTTTATATTACTATCAATATTTAATAATAAATTAATATATTGATTTTAAATATGAATATATTTATTATACTATATATTACACTATATTATTAAATTATTTATATTATTATATTATGTTATTTATTTTTATTAATATATGATTAATTAAATAATTTATTTTAATATTAATATATTTTTAATGTATTTTATATTAATATTTTATGAGTATTATTATTCATGCATTAATCTTATTATTATATTATTATGTATTATTACGTATTTTATTTATATATTTATAATTTTACAATATTGAGTGTATAAAATATATATATTCATATATTTTTAAAATATTATTTGTACTTATATATAGTTATTTAACATATTAAACTGTTACTAATATAAATTTATTATTTTATTTATGAAAAAAATTAAATTATATATTATTACATTTTTAAAAATTAATAAATTTATTATATTACATATTATAAAGTAATGTTAAGTTAGCACTAAATAAATTTTGTTATTATATTATTGTATTTATATATATTTAATATTATACTTAATTATTATTTGAATACTTTTATTTTTATTAATAACTTATTTTATATTCATATAAAAATTAAATATTTGTAATATTATGTTACTCTTTTTATTATAGTTGTTATACATTTTTTTATTTTTTATTATTTTATACTTTTTTAATATTAATATATAATAGATTATTAATATTATTAACATCCATATTTTAATTTTATTCAATGAGATTACACATTTTTGTAACAATGTAATTTCCTACGGAGGTGAATCCGTAGGCACTTAGTAGGTATTGATAGTTTTACCTACGAATGATCAAATTAGTAGGTATAGCGAGTAGGTGAATGTAACATTTACCTACTAATTCTTACCTACTGGCAATGTTTTCGTAGGTAAAGCGACGATTTCTTGTAGTGAACCCCCTCAGCTAGTAGCGCAACCCCAGCAACCTCGTCAACCTACCTAACAATAGGGCACCGCCACCACCCAATCAGGCACAAAGAAGGGGAGGTCCTAGGAGAGAGAATTACCAACAACTCCCTTACTCCTTGACCGACATCTTCAATGTACTGATGGCAGAGAAACAGTTGGAATTGCCCAAGGAAAGAGAGGTTTGGCCAACAAATGCAGATATGTCCCGATACTGTGCTTACCACCGGTATCCTGGTCACACTGTTGAAGTATGTTTTCAATTCAAGGATTACATCCATAATCTGAATGACCAAGGCAGCATTGATTGGGCTCAAATAGGGGAATGCATACAGGCTATGAAGGCTAGGCAGTAGCAGCGGCAGTGTCCACCGGCTCAACCTCAACAACAACCCGGCTTGGGGATTGTTCAGAATCCGATCCCATTACATGCTCCCACTCCAGCACCGGCACCAGCACATCCAAACCCAGGAATTGGTCTAGTACACTCCGTTATCCAGAAAGATGCTAGCCGTGCTCAAGGTTGGCAACTAGAAAACCACAATGCAACCATGTCAGTCAACCCGGCTAGGCCTCCTGCTAGACAAATAATCCGTGCACCTGCTACTCCACAACCACCACCAAGCTCAATAACCCAACCACTGGCCGCCACTTCTTCTCGCTGACCCATCATTAGGCCAACCCCCGCCTTGACTACACCTCCCTCAACCATTACTACACACCGACCCTTGTCCATCTGACCACCACAATCACCATCAAACCTAAACCCCCAGCCTTTAAGCTCTGTCACTCCAAAACCCCAATATAACATACCACCAACCCTACAACCTACCACATCACCAACACCTTCATTAAACCCATCAACCACTCCTGCACCCTGTAGACACGCCAATTTGCCCTTATTTAGAGCTTAAACCATTATTCCATTGGCAACATCTCTTTTAGACCATCAAAATCATGATGAACCACCCTTTTGGATGAGCCTAGGTGCTTATTAAAAATATAAGGATTATTTGCTAATTTCTAATCAAATCCGTGTTTGCCGAACAAGAGACTCTTGGTGGTGTGCCAGATTATGCTTTTCCCAGCATATCCTCTACTTGGAAATTTTTCACAGGATTATATGGACGTTTAATAAAAAAGTATTCAACATGAATAATCTTTTTATCTGAGTTATCTTTCCATTGCAATAAACGGCATTCAATTCTGATCTCCTATTTGTCTGCAGCTCCCTTTGGAAGTCAGATGCGCAGTTCTATCTGCACGCAGCACCGATCAAGCCCAATTGCATGCAAGCCCAGCTCATAGGGCACATCTCTAATCAATTCACGACCTTACCTTCCTTTTTCCTCCTCCATATCACTTGGTAAAGTATCTGTAAGCTTCATGGTTTAAATTAGCATCATCAAATGATGGCAATCCAACTTGTTGTCTTGTATATCAAAACTTGCCATTTTTAGACTAGATTTGTTTCCTCTTCAAGTGGAGACATATTTTGAACATGAGGAAGGTGATACACAGTTTCCAATCCCTCTCAATCATTTGGGTAAGTTTATAGATGTCTCAGGATGAAAATAAGCAACATTAAATGGAGGAAATCCAACCTAAGGTCGGATGTATGAAAACTTGCTATTTTTTGACCTAGTTCTTATCCCCTATAAAGAGAGACTCATATGAACGACCTAAGAAGGGCATACTCATCCTCAAGCACTCCTCTCCTCGTCCTCCAGCCACCCTTGGCTCATCCCAACCTCCCCAAATCGTCCTCTCTTCATCCCGGTGCCCAGAGATCAGTCCAAAGTGAAGAAGAAGCCGGTCTATGCTCCAACGTGCTGCACTGCTGATCATTGGCTTATACAGATCTTTATAGTCATTTTACGGACTTGCTTCTTCATAAGAAGTGTGATACATCAAGATATATTTCATCTCCAACAAACAGAGATTAATTTTGACATTCCCTTGGCTTGTTACGGCTTCAACACCGGCGCTGCACAGACAGATCCGAAGTCTTCTCTTCTAAGTCATTATATTCTCAGTCAATTTCAGTACATTTAATGGTGGATTAAGCCTATACATCCTTCATAGAAATTGTTCCCCGGTAAGTCATATTTTATTTAAAACAAGAATCATTCAATTCAGATATATGTGGTGCCCATAGCACATCCTACATCGACATTGTGCTGGAAGTTTCTGGAACTTCACTGTCCAAGATCCTTCTTATCAAGTAAATTCAGATTACTTATCATAAGATTCAAGAAAACTTGTCTTCATATAAAAACACCCTTGGTGAGTTATCTTTATTTTGAAACAAACATAAATTTATTCTGACATTTTTCCTGTTCGTTACGGTCTCTACATTAGAGCCGCGCAGTTTATATTGAATTTGTCCAACCCAGTTGCCACTTCGCCTGGGTTGTGTTGTCTTTAATCATTCATATTCTCTTTGATAACTCTTCATTCAAATCATTTATTTCATATTTAAACATCATTTTTATTCAGTTTTGCATCATTTCATACATCATAAAAAACTAAAAAAAGGGTTAGGGCTAACCCCGAATCCGGTGAGTTTGTTTCCAATTGCCGTTTTGTGTTATGGTTTTTATAGTTACTACACTTCACTCAGTTCTAATCCTTCTTTCACTTGTTTTCTTGTCTTCTTTGTCTACTAGTTGCACAGGTACATCAAGCTAGCACTGGTTGGACTCTTCTTCATCGGCCGGTCGAAGAAGAAGAAGGTTGAACTCACATCTCAATCTCCCACGCTAAGGTACACTGTCAAATCAACTCAATCTTGTTTTTTATTCTATAAAGCAGAGCCCGCGGCTCCTGGCGACCACCTCTTTTATTTATGATTTAAGTCAATTCATTCCTCACTCTCCTCCCACATGACCCGAACCATCTCTGGTGCTCGAGCGACGCCGTGAGATGAAGGTTCGGGGGCAATGTGAGTGTGGGGTTGAGGTGAGGACTTTTTACCGCTTTTCGAGTGTCTTCCAATTCACTCCCCTTCCCTAATCCATTCTATCTTTCACCTTATCTTGAGGTGCCGATCCGGAACCCATTTTCAGAGTCGACAGCTTTTTGGCGACCACGGTGGGACAACCAATGTCTTTAACCGTGCTATCTTGATTTGTTTGTGCAACTAATTTCATTCTAATTCAGTTCTAGTAACTAGATTGTTTGTTTTGTTGCATGATTGCTTGTCTTGTTTGTATATTGCATGCTTTATTTACTTACTTTTCATTTTATGTTTTTGCATATTGATTGCTTCTTCTCCTCTTACCCTCCATTTTTATTTTTGCATTAGCTTCTGCATCGGGTACCGGACTTGCTTTGATCTGTAGGGCATTCGAGGCGGGGGCTCTCTCTCCCAACACACCGTCACCCTCCAAACACCTTCTTGGTGGATTTTTACCTCTTTTCTAGGATATTCCTTCCTAGTTGATTTGGTGGTTTCCATCAAGACCTCCGTAAGTCCCCATCCGTGGAGTATTCCTCTCTGCACGATTGGGCCAGTTGTACCATTTTCCCAAAACCCGAAGAACCCAAGTACCTACTCGTGGTGATTGAGTGATAACCTTAGGTCTTGAAGATTGAAGCAACAGGAACCATACCTACTTGACTGAACAATTGCTAACAATCTATCTAATCTAAGGTTTCAACCCAAAAATTGTCGAGTAGTCATTTTAAACCCTTGTTTCAATAACTTGCTTGTTCACAACAATTGAAAACAACCAAAAAAAAATTTTCCTTCTTTCAAAACACCTAAAACAAAAAAAAAAATCTCTTTAATTTTTGTGTTCAACTTGCTTGCCAAACAACCAAAGTGAAACCAAATCAAATCAAACAAACAATCATAACCAAAAAAAAAGTCTCTTTGCATTTACACCTTTCATTTGCTTTCTTTCAACCATTTTTTTAAGAAAATTTGACAGGATCCCATAACACTAAGGTCTGGAAGACATATCAGGATGTCGGACTACTACGGCCAAGAAGAGGAGTACGAGACGGGTCACTACGAGCTTCAGCAACCCATGGTCCAACCAGATGGCCATGTTAATGCCGTGATGGAACCTGAGGTCCAAGATCCCGCTCATCGATCCGC
This sequence comes from Cryptocoryne crispatula var. balansae, assembly GCA_036172225.1. Lineage (NCBI taxonomy): Eukaryota > Viridiplantae > Streptophyta > Magnoliopsida > Alismatales > Araceae > Cryptocoryne > Cryptocoryne crispatula. Next base: position 15,933,534 of record CM069923.1, on the reverse strand, counting down.
CTCACATAGTATAGAACAAGCTCTCAAGGATCTATCTCTTCACCTTGATCCTGAGACCTTTGCAATTATCCAATCTGCCACTAAGGGCAAGATGCCCGCCAATCAAGATCCGATCAAGGGAAATCAAGCCCCCTCACCACCCCAACTGGCAGTCAGGCCCCTAATCATTTCTTCTCCTGGGCAACTCTTCCGTGTCTCCACTCACCCCATTGTGGGGCATTCACATAACACAATTCCAGTTCCTGTTTCCAACCCACCTCTTTCGACCCATTCACCTAAACACTTTGCTCCCATGGCTTAGGAATCCAGCCTCACTCAAGCATTCATGAACAAACTTAACCAGATAGATGAGCGCTTTGAAGAGATGAAGCACCGCCTTGATTCTAAAGCCATCCCTGAAATCTCTGTCCCATCCTTCCCAGTTCTACACCTTCCTCCTTCAGAGATACCAGTCTTCCAACGTTACAATGAGATTGGTAATCCTTTCAACCATCTAAAGAGCTTTCTCTATGACTCCGCATTCTGGAAAAATGACCGCAAAGCCCTTGCCTTCCTATTCCATCGGTCATTGGAGGGATCCGCCCTGGACTGGTTCTATTCTCTTGATTCCATTGAGGCAGCGGATTTCGACATTGTCAAGGCGAAGTTTCTACAGAGGTACAAGGATCGGGTGGGGCCAGCCTGCTCGATAACTGATTTAATTGCCGAAAAGATGAGGCCGGATGAGAACTTTGCCAGATTTGCTGATCGGTGGAGGGGAATGGCTGAGAGGCTGGTGGATACCATCTCAGAGGGGGAGCAGGTGAGGATGCTCATCGGGAACACCATGCCTAACCTTTGCAACCTCCTGATCATGCACCGCCCAACAACCATGAGTGAGTTGTGTGATAGCGCCCTCTACCTTCAAGCCCACTTTAAGGACGCATCCATGATCAACCCATTCAACACCAAGCCCCGTAACACTAGAAAGCCTACACCTGTAGGACCCACCACCGAAGGGGTAGTCAACAATGAGAGCATCAATGCCATGGGTAACCAGGGTGGGTATCGCCAAAGCCAATACCGTAACCCACCACCCAACCAACAATACCGCCCAGCTCCTCAACCAGCTCCTCAGCTCCAGCAGCAACTTGCATACAACCGAGCACCACCACAGCAACCCACCTACAACCGAGCGCCCCAGCAACCAAATACCTACAACCGAGCGCCTCAACAACAACATGTCTACAACCAACCACAGCCACAACAGCAAGCTTACAACCAAGTACCACCACCAGCCAACCGACCTAGGAGGGGGGGACCCAAGAGAGAATACTATCCTCAACTGCCATTCCCCCTCACCGATATTTTCAATGCATTGATGGCTGAACAGCAATTGGAACTTCCGAAGGAGAGAGAAGGATGGCCGGCAAACATTGACACAATAAAGTACTGCGCTTACCATCGGTATCCTAGGCACACAGTGGATGTATGTTTCCAGTTTAAAGACTACATTCATGACCCCAATGATCAAAGGAACATTGACTGGGCACAGATGGGAGAATCCATTCAAGCAATGAAGGCACGTCAGAATCAACCACGGCGACAGCAAGCACAACAGCAGCCCGGCCTGGGCATAGTCCAAGATCTGCTCCCGGTACATGCACCCGTACAAGCACCAGCACCAGCACCACCAAACCAACGACTCGGCCTCGTCCACTCCACCATCAAGGAGTCAACCCACCATTCCCAGGGTTGACAGGTCGAGGATCAAATCACCTCCATGCCTGCCAGACCAACCCCGCCTACAAACCGCACCATACTCTCCATACCGAGAGCTGCCCCCAGCCCACAAACTACCCAAACACCACTACCCTCACCAACCATTAACCCTCCACGGCGCCTAATCATTAGACCGCCGCCAGCCTCCCAACCAGCACCCCAACCATCACTCCAACCTAACCCACCAACCACCATTAATCCTCCGCGGCGTCTAATCATTAGACCGCCACCAACACCCCAAACATCACCTAACCTACCGATCCACCGCCACCCCACGACCCCTCATCATTAGACCATCACCACCAACACCCCAACCATCACCCAACATACCGGCCTCCACCACTCCACGACCCCTCTTCATTAGACCATCACCACCAACACCCCAACCATCACCCAACATACCGGCTTCCACCAATCCACGACCTCTCATCATCCGATACTCACCACCCCTACCTACCACGGGCTCCTCAACCTACCAACCAACCCTACCATCACCATCATCACCACTTCCCCCTACCACGCTGGCACCGGTACTTCGTAGCGGGAGGATGTTCCAAAGGGTCTTCCCCCAGGTCGGGAATAGAGCTTAATTAAAATTTTGGAAGAATAAAAGGACATGTTCGCATGGACATACGAAGACATGCCGGGGTTAGACAACTCGTTAGTTGAACATCGTCTAACTTTGAAACTTGGAGTTACCCTGGTCAAACAAAAATTAAGGAGATTCCACCCAGATGTTGCACTTAAGATGAAAGAAGAGGTCGACAAGTTACATCAAGCAAAATTCATTAAGGTTGTCCTTTATCCGCAATGGGTGGCAAACATAGTCCCTGTAATGAAGAAGGATGGACGAGTTCGGATCTGTATAGACTTCAGGGACTTGAATCGAGCGTGTCCTAAAGATGACTTTCCTCTACCTCATATTAATGTACTGGTTGATAACACTGCTAGATTCGAGATGCTATCATTCATGGATGGCTATTCTGGATATAATCAAATCCGGTTGGCCGAAGAGGACCAAGAGAAGACCTCGTTCACCACACCTTGGGGAACCTACTGCTATGTCGTCATGCCCTTTGGACTAAAGAATGCTAGTGCTACCTATCAGAGGGCAATGATGGCTATCTTCCATGACATGATGCATACCCTTGTAGAGGTGTACGTGGACGACCTGGTCATTAAGTCTAAAAGCCGAGAAGATCATCTGGAAGTGTTAAGAAAGGTCTTGCAAATGTCTAGGGAATATAAATTGAAGATGAACCCAAAGAAATGCACATTTGGAGTATCCTCAGAAAAATTACTAGGGTTCATAGTGAGCAAAAGAGGCATAGAGATCGACCCAAACAAGGCCAAGGCAATCATTGGTATGCCTCCTTCAAGAAATATGAAAGAACTTTGAGGATTAATCGGGAGGCTACAGTTTGTCTGCCGATTCATCTCACAACACTCCCAAAGGTGTAAACCTTTCTATGAGTTGACCAAGGCGGGGGCCGAGTTCAAATGGGATTCGAAGTGCCAGGATGCATTCGATGGATTGAAAAGATACCTGGCTAGTCCCCCTTTGCTTAGACCACCAGTCCCTGGCAACCCTTAGTTCTATATATCTCAGTTTTGGAGAATTCTCTTAGGGCAGTCCTTGCGCAAGTGGATGAAGAAGGGAAAGAGAGGGCAACCTACTACTTGTCAAAGATCTTTGATCCAAGTGAGCAGAAATATACTGTAGTAGAGAAGACCTGTGCTGCACTAGTCTGGGTAGTTCAGAAGCTTAAACACTATTTCTTAGCTCATGAGGTCAACCTTATTGCCCACATCAATCCCATCAAATTCCTTCTCGAGAAAACTGTTCTAACTGATCGGTTAGGTCGTTGGCAGAGCTTCCTTTCCCAGTTTGATATCACCTATGTCTTCCAGAAGGTGATTAAGGGCTATGCCATTGCCGAACACCTAGCCCACCACCATATACCCCTCTTTGACCCGATCCAGTCAGAGCTCCCGGATGACGAACTAATGTTGATCCGATCTTCCCATCTTTGGACATTATATTTTGACAGGGCTCTGAATTCACACGGTAAGGGAATAGGAATCGTCCTTCTATCACCTGAGGGTGTCACCATTCCACAGGCATTTCAGCTTGACTTCCCAGCAACCAACAATATAGTTGAATACAAAGCCTTGCTAGCCGGGCTGGAGGCCGCTCATTTCTATGGTGCCACGGAATTGAGGGTGATAGGTGATAGCCAACTAATTCTTCGCCAAGTCCTAACCAAATACCGAACTTCTCATCCAAACCTAAAACCTTACCAAGAACTCACCTCTTGGTACATCAAACTCTTTTCCAAACTCACTTTTGTCCATTTTTCTCAAGCTCAGAACATCCTTTCTGTTGCCCTATCCTCCTTAGCTTCATCTCTATCAGTCCCGCTAGGTAGACAGGTGCGGACTATCCATGTCCGTAGAAGGTCGATGCCGGCGATTAAGGATGGTCAATTTCTGAAGGTCAAGGAAAGATTTGACAGGAAGGAATATTTAGAGCAAAAAGAGGAAGTTTCTCTAATCGAGTTGGAAGAGTTAGATGAGGGTGAGAGGCCATGGTTTGATGAGATCGCAAGGTATTGTCAAGATCAGACATATCCACCTAGATCAAATGCAAAAGAAAAGAAGGCCATCAGGAGAGTATCCCAGAGGTATACCATCCTAGGAGGGGTGCTCTATAAGAGGAGCTTGAGTGGAATTTTGCTTAGATGCGTTGATGAAGAAGAGGCAGAATTGGTGCTTAAGGAAGCACATTCCGGGGTCTGTGGGGGCCATGTCAATGCTCAAGCTCTTGCCAAGAAAATTATCAGGCAGGGGTATTATTGGCTAACCTAGAAGAGGATTGCTCTATCTTTGTCCGGCACTGTCATTCTTGCCAACTCCATGCCGACAAGATCCATTCTCCCGCCTCTTCCCTTCAATCGATTCATGCCCCATGGCCCTTCGCCATGTGGGCTTTCGATATCATTGGCCCTCTAAGTGATCTTAACTCTGAAATCCATTCCAAATCATTCATCCTGATAGCAACAGAGTATTTCACCAAGTGGGCAGAAGCGGAAGCGTTCGTGGAGATCAAGGCATCAACACTGTGCTCCTTCATCAAATGCAACATCATCGCCAGGTTCGGGATACCCAGCAACATTATCACCGACAACGGACTGCAATTTCTCTCTCAAGATCTGCGTGATCTTTGCAACAGGTACCGCATTGCATTGCATCATTCATCTCCTTATTACCCGCAAGGCAATGGTCAAGCAGAAGCCATCAACAAAACTTTGATTAAAATCATTAAGAAAACTTGTAAGTCTAGCAAGTTCGCGGATTGGCCAGATAAGCTTGTAGATGCCTTATGGGCTTATCGTACTTCTGTACAGACCCCCACTGGTCAAACCCCGTATGCTCTCGCATATGAGATGGAAGCGGTGGTCCCATACGAAGTATTCCTTCCATCACTCCGAGTTCAACTCGATAGGGACATCCCTGTCGATGAGAGGCGAGAAACTCTCCTTGCACAACTTGAACTCCTAGATGAAAGAAGGTTGGCCGCCTCCGAGCATGCCCGGACTTATCAGAACCTATTGAAAAGGTTTTATCAAAAGAGGGTGGTAGAGAGAAAGTTCGAAATTGGTGAGATGGTAGTCAAACGTATATTCGTTAAGCCGGGTGGTCCTCGCTCCAAGTTTCAACCTAACTGGGAAGGGCCTTTTGTTATAATGGAAAAATATCCAGGCAATGCATATGAGCTAACCAACGTCGATGGAGAAAAATTGAACCATCCATGGAACGGCGTTTACCTCAAAAAATATTTTCCTTAAAAAAATATGGAGAATTTTTGGTATGATATCAAGTCATCGATCCAAGGGTGTTAGCTAGAAGTCAAGGGTAGACATCACCCTGCACACACAACACCTCCTGATCCCAGAATCTAGATAGCCCAACACTTGAGAGAGGCAAGGCAGAACCCTGAAGGTGGAAAGGAAACCTTTACCCTATTCTCTTCTATTCGGTCCAAAATAGGTGAAGGGGACTAGAGAAGGATAGTATCGAAAATGCCTGCCGCCTTAGTAGGAGGCCGTCTCATAGGGTGCAAAAGGGTGCCAAAAGATGGGCAATGAACCCCATAGGTTTAAACAAATATGGGCCTGCCTGAATGAGTACCCGAAAGAGTAGAAAATGAAAAGAAGGCACCAAAAGATGGGCAATGACCCCACAGGTCAAAGACTTGTCTAAGTAAGTGCCACTTGTAGAAAAAACCCGAAGAGGCCGAACCCCAACGGGCAATTTAGGCATGAGTAGAGAAACCCTCCTCGACATTCCCAAATCCTATCAAAGACTTCCTCTATTATTCTTCTATCTTAAAACCCTAGGGTAGGGTGAACTATCCAAACTCAGGGGGAATTCAAACCGATCAAGAGAAGAGGGCAAGAAAGATTCTGGGTAGGGAACCTTATTTTCACGTGGTGTTTATCGCTTAAATCTTGATTAACACTCAAAGATCGATGAATTGTTTCAATACCGACACATTCTCCACACAAATCCCAAAAAAATGTATATTTTCAAAAATTCAAAAAAAAAATCGAATATTTTCAAAAATTCAAAAAAAAATTGGAAATTTTCAAAAATAAAAAGAAGTTGAATATTTTCAAAAATAAAAAAATGAATACTTTCTAAAAATCTAAAAAAATGCATCATCTAACTTGGCATAACCTTGATTTTTGCCTTTGTTAGCATTCATGTTTATCTTTATGTCTTGCATGTTTCATTTCTGCATTGTATATTCATCTTCATTATCACCCCATTAAGAGGGCTCCTCCCTTTGACCTAAGTCAAAGTTGGCCATAATAGGCAAAGGGGTGAGTCATTGTGAAGATCTAATCCTCTTTTATCAAGTGTTTTCAGGGACTTTAAAATAAGAGGAGAAGGTTCTCTCAACGACAGGTAAGTTCTCTTAACCATTTCATTTCAGTCATTTAGGTTATTTTTACACCTTGTTAAGAAGGCTCCTCTCTTTGATCTAAGTCAAGGCAGACAGCAATAGGCAAAGAGATAAGCCATGGTGAAGATTTAATCCCCTTTATCAAGTGTTTCAGGATTCTAAGAACAAGAAGGGAGTAACTCTCGCCATAGCAGGTAAGCTTTCTTAACCCTTATCTTATTCAGTCGTTTTGTTCATATTACCTTGTTAATAAGGCTACCCCCCTTGACATGTAAGCAAGGCAAGATGACAATAGGCAAGGGGGTAAGCCATAGACCAGATCTAACCCTTTTATTAAGAATTTTAGAAAAGAAACATGAGTTAAGGAGGGGGGAGGTCTCGCCAGCAGATCAAACAACACTGAAGCAAGAAGTGCTATAACAAGGAAGAAAAGCAGCTACAACACCAGAAGAAGATTGAGCCTGCTACAGATATCAGTGTCTGTTGCCACCGACTCCAGGAGAATGACCACGTGGAGAAGGCATGGAAACCATGTCCACAAATACCGCCGCAACTACCTCATTCCGGCGATACTCCGAAGGAGTGGCCAAGAAAATGCTCGCAGAAATGGAAGAGTGGACATGGGAAACCCCTATTTCTTGCCGGCTAACATATAAGTCGTTAGTCGTGTATTATTATCTTATGCATGATTTGTTGAAGACCATGAGTGTAGAGAAGACTTGACCCGAGATCCCCTTCATCAAAATCTACGACGGTCGGGTCATCTCCAATGCTCACGGGTAAGCCAAAGTTGTGCTATGAGGGATGATAGTTCCCGAATGGGTATCTTGACCTCATAGACAATCTATATCTTCAGCTATTTGTTATACAAGTTTTGTTTTGTTTTCTTGAGCCCAACATGCATCATGTAGCATTAGTTGCATTACATTTTATTTTGTCATTGCATACATCATTTCGTAATTTTCACCTTCTCACCCTAGTCTCTAAATCATGTATCCTAATTATGATCATTCTGAATTCCACCGTGTTTTCTAGTCCCACCGACCTTTCTAATATCCCACCGTGTCTATGAATCCCACCATGTTCGGTAGTCACCTTGTGCCTCCAACTATTTCATTTCTATCACCACTGTGGTCATTGCAACAACTTTCTTGCTATTCATCCCACCGTGGCAGTCACCACATCTCGCCATGGGCCTCCTATTTGATCAGAACTTGCACCACCGTTATATTCATGGTCTGTGCTTCAACATTTGCCTTTTGGAATTCGAGATCATTCCATTCCGAATTGAATCTTGTCTCCTGGAAGACTTAAATGAATCTAAGAGCCTGAATGTGCTCGATTGGTATTCTTTTACTTTTTTCAAAACAATTCTCTTTTTAAAACTTTTAGCCCATCACAGTACAGGAACACCGCAAAGATTAGGTTACCGGCTGATGATGAACCTACGAACCCATGTTTTGGGGACTCCCCACCGCGTTGGGGGTTGGCTATTCTTCTCTCGTGTCAATGGCACATCTTTTACCAATCAAACATAGGAAGAGTTGATGAAACATGGCGGTTAACTAGGAGACTTGAGGAGATTCGTATTGTCGAATATGGTCGTTGAGCGTGTCTATATCTACACCTTGATGCCACCTTTTCAGTCCATCGCCATTTTTCTCCACTAAATTCCACTACGATCCATCTCGCTTCGCTACGTTTTCTCTATATTTCACTCCACTACACTACATGCCATTCCCTTGCAAAGCCAACATCAAGGCGAGGCAAGCTGTACACACGCCAATTTGGCCTTATTTAGAGCTTAAACCATTATTCCATTGGCAACATCTCTTTTAGACCATCAAAATCATGATGAACCACCCTTTTGGGTGAGCTGAGGTGTTTATTGAAAATATGAGGATTATTTGATAATTTCTAATCAAATCCGTGTTTGTCGAACAAGAGACTCTTGGTGGTGTGCCAGATTATGTTTTTCCCAGCATATCCTCTATTTGGAAATTTTTCACAGGATTATATGGATGTCTAATGAAAAGGTATTCAACATGAATAATCTTTTTCTCTGAGTTACCTTTCCATTGCAATAAACTGCATTCAATTTTGATCTCCCATTTGTCCACAGCGCCCTTTGGAAGTCAGATGCGCAGTTCTATCCGCACGCAGCACCGATCAAGCCCAATTGCATGCAAGCCCAGCTCATTGGGCACATCTCTGATCAATTCACGACCTTACCTTCCTTTTTCCTCCTCCATATCACTTGGTAAAGTATCTAGAAGATTCATGGTTTGAATTAGCATCATCAAATGATGGCAATCCAACTTGTTGTCTTGTATATCAAAACTTGTCATTTTTAGACTAGATTTGTTTCCTCTTCAAGTGGAGACATATTTTGAACATGAGGAAGGTGATCCACGGTTTCCAATCCCTCTCAATCATTTGGGTAAGTTTCTAGATATCTCAGGATGAAAATCATCAACATTAAATGGAGGAAATCCAACCTAAGGTCGGATGTATGGAAACTTGCTATTTTTTGACCTGGTTCTCATCCCCTATAAAGGGAGACTCATATGAACGACCTAAGAAGGGCATACCCATCCTAAAGCACTCCTCTCCTCGTCCTCCAGCCACCCTTGGCTCATCCCAACCTCCCCAAATCATCTTCTCTTCATCCCGGTGCCCGGAGATCAGTCCAAAGTGAAGAAGAAGCCGGTCTATGCTCCAACGTGCTACACTGCTGATCATTGGCTTCTACAGATCTTTATAGTCATTTTATGGCCTTGCTTCCTTCAGAAGAAGTGTGATACATCAAGATATCTTTCATCTCCAACAAACAGAGATTAATTTTGACATTCTCTTGGCTTGTTACGGCTTCAACACCGGCGCTGCACAGACAGATCCGAAGTCTTCTCTTCTAAGTCATCATATTCTCAGTCAATTTCAGTACATTTAATGGTGGATTAAGCCTATACATTCTTCATAGAAATTGTTCCCAGATAAATCCTATTTTATTTAAAACAAGAATCATTCAATTCAGATATCTGTGGTGCCCATAGGACATCCTACATCGACATTGTGCTGGAAGTTTCTGGAACTTCACTATCCAAGATCCTGCTTATCAGGTAAATTCAGATTACTTATCATAAGATTCAAGAAAACTTGTCTTCATATAAAAATAGCCTTGGTAAGTTATCTCTATTTTTAAACAAACATAAATTTATTCTGACATTTTTCCTGTTCGTTACGGTCTCTGCATCAGAGCTGCGCAGTTTATATTGAATCTGTCCAACCCAGTTGCCACTTCGCCTGGGTTGTGTTGTCTTTAACCATTCATATTCTCTTTGATAACTCCTCATTCAAATCATTTAGTTCATATGTAAACATCATTTTTATTCAGTTTTGCATCATTTCATACATCATAAAAAACTAAAAAAGGGGGTTAGAGCTAACCCCGAATCCGGTGAGTTTGTTTCCAATTGCCGTTTTGTGTTATGGTTTTTATAGTTACTACACTTCACTCAGTTCTAATCCTTCTTTCACTTGTTTTCTTGTCTTCTTTGTCTACTAGTTGCACAGGTACATCAAGGTAGCACTGGTTGGACTCTTCTTCATCGGCCAGCCGAAGAAGAAGAAGGTTGAACTCACATCCCAATCTCCCACGCTAAGGTACACAGTCAAATCAACTCAATCTTGTTTTTTATCCTATAAAGCGGAGCCCACGGCTCCTGGTGACCACCTCTTTTATTTATGATTTAAGTCAATTCATTCCTCACTCTCCTCCCACATGACCCGAACCATCTTCGGTGCTCGAGCGACGTCGTGAGATGAAAGTTCGGGGATCAATGTGAGTGTTGGGTTGAGGTGAGGACTTTTTACCGCTTTCCGAGTGTCTTCCGATTCACTCCCCTTCCCTAATCCATTCTATCTTTCACCTTATCTTCAGGTGCCAATCCGGAACTCGTTTTCGGAGTCGACACACCCCCGGCCTCTTCTTATTAGGCCACCAATATAACCATCACTACCACCTCCAAACCCTACCCCTCTACCCACTAACCCAATCATCCCAGAACCACCAATCCCATTGCCTACCATACCTACACCTACACCACCTGTTCCACCATAGCACACCCCAGTTAACCCATCACCTCTACTCGACCGCCAAATAGCCCCAGTGCTTCGGAGTGGGAGGATGTTCCAGCAGCTCTTTCCCCAAGCCGGTACTCAACCGCAGGATCCAGTGGAGGAGGAACAAGTGGAAGAACCCTTGCTAGTCACGGCCTATGATTTGTTAAAACATTTGGATAAGACACCAGCACATATTTCCATACTTGAGTTGATCAAAAGATCAAAGGTGCACCAGGAGATTCTACAGCAGTATTTGCAAAGGGTCATGGTGAATGAAGATCTCCCACCTGAGAAGATCACCACAGTGTTAGCCCCTAGAAGTGAGCACCCAACACTCACTTTCTCTTAGGAGGAATTAGCATATCCAGAGGTCAAGAGATATGATTTACATGTGGCTGTTATCATATGCAATGTCGAAGTGAAATCATGTTTGGTTGACATTGGAGCTTCTATCAACGTTATGCCGCCAGAAACTTTGCAGTTGTACGGCATTTATGAACAAGAAATCAAGCTATCCTGTGCCATGGTGATGGCCTACGACAACTCCAAGAAGTCTGCACATGGGGTGGTCACTCTAGAAGTTAAACTTGGACCATGTACGGTCACAACGGATTTTCATGTTCTAGAATTGGATCCAACTTTTTGGGCTATACTTGGGAGGCTATACTTGGAGGCAATAGGAGCTGTGGCTTCAACAAACCACCAGTGTATAAAGTTTCCCTTTAAAGGACAAGTGGTCAAGGTGACTAGCATGCCTATAAGGGATGAGCTGAATGATGCTTCTTTGTCCTTAGGACTGTCAATACAACCCTAGATCTTAGTGGGAGAATTACCAGAAGTTAGATGCATGACCGCCTCTCTACCAGACACACTGGGATGGCGGATGATGATGAAATTGGGCTATCAGCCTAGAAAAGGTTTAGGCAAGGATCTTCAAGGGATCACTCAGCCGATTGAATCTATGAAAAGGCCACGCAGGCAAGGGTTGGGATATGAAAAGGATTCCATCTCAAGGAGGATCTTCCAGCCAGGATATGCCATAGGACTCCATACATTCTTTACCAAAGGGGAGACCATGATGATGGCTGAAGATGACAAAAGTTCCATGATAGCTCTCAAGAGAAGAAAGGCTCCAGATGAAGAAGAAGAAGAAGAAGACTTGGAAGATCTATGCTTATCTTTGACTCGTTTGTTCTCAAGTGGGGAAGAGCACCAGGAACCACTCAAGGGCAAACCAATCTAAGATCATCTGGTTGAGCATACCACCCAAGTCAGAACTATTCCGCGAGGCCCGAGCATAACAATCCCATGTTTAAACCTCATGCCGTTGCTTTTAGATCTATTGGATGGGCTTCCAAGCCCACTCTTTTCCACGAAATTAACAACTCATTTTGGGCCCATGCACCCTTTCCAACCTTCCACTCTCACTGGGCCTGCTTGCCCATTTACTTCCCTCGTCAGCTTCAGAACTGAGGGTTCTTTCCAGCATAGGCTTGCATGCCCATCCATTTTTAGAATAGGGTCCACGTACCCGTTCACGTTTCTCAATAGTTTTTGGCCCAAGTGCCCATTTTCTTTTACCAACGGGCCCACGAGCCCCTTTTTACTCTTTATTCTTAAGTTTTTCTCTCTGTTAATTTCATTAGTTTCTAGCAAGTCTTGAGTCACTCAGGCTCATTCTATCTTTTCACTCGAAAGTCCCAAAAAAAATGTCTTCTCTAAAACTCACATTTTCATCGAGGAGATGTCTGTACTCATCCCAGAGGGTGCTCCCAATCAGGGATCCCTCTCTTCTAAATCATTGTTCGATTTACTCGATCCTCCCTCCGCTATAAATACCACCTTTTTAGCTTTATCTTCAATAGGTCAGGTTAGGTTAGGAAATAGAAAAGTCAAAGGTAAACGAGTTCCAAGTAGGTATCTACAACAATTGGCATAGAAATGCATAGAGTGTGCAAGGCTGCCAAACTTTTTAGAAAATACTATTCAGCTAGATGAAATCCGATATAAGGATGAGCATAACATAGATCATACTTTGGGAGTATATGAGGTGGTATCAAAAAAGGATCTTAAATCCGAGGATGAAATCGAGGATTTGGCTGATGCGTATGCATCTGGACTTAGAAGATTTGAGGAACTATCAGCCACAGAGAATAAACCAACTAAAAACTGAATTTAGGAACCCTGAAAGATCCTAAGATTATCCTCATCAGTGCAAACCTCACTCCCTCACAAGAACAATGTTTGATCAATGTTTTGGAAGAATATAAGGACACGTTCACGTGGACATATGAAGACATGCCAGGATTAGATAATTCATTGGTTGAACATAGATTAACCTTGAAACCTGGAACTACCCCGATTAAACAAAAGCTCAGGAGATTCCACCCTGATATTGCAATCAAAATGAAAGAGGAGGTTGACAAACTACACCATGCAAAATTCATTAAAGTCGTCCTATATCCACAATGGGTGGCTAACATAGTCCCTATTATAAAGAAGGATGGACGGGTTCGGATTTGCATAGACTTCAGGGACTTGAACCGAGCGTGTCCTAAGCATGATTTTCCTTTACCTCATATCGATGTTTTGGTCGATAACACAGCTGGATTTGAAATGCTTTCATTCATGGATGGTTATTCTGGATATAATCAAATCATGTAAGCTGAAGAGGACCAAGAGAAGACCTCATTCACTACACCTTGGGGAACATATTGCTATGTTGTCATGCCCTTTGGGTTAAAGAATGCTGGTGCTACATATCAGAGGGCTATGATGGCTATCTTTCACGACATGATGCACACCCTTGTAGAAGTGTATGTGGATGATTTGGTTATCAAGTCCAAGAGTCGGAAAGATCATTCTAAAGTGCTAAGAAAAGTTTTGCAACGAGCTAGAGAATACAAGCTAAAAATGAACCCTAAGAAGTGTACATTTGGAGTTTCATCAGGAAAGCTACTTAGGTTCATAGTAAGCAAAAAGGGCATAGAGATCGACCCAAATAAGGCAAAGCAATTATTGGTATGTCTCTCCTGAAGAATATGAAAGAGCTTTGAGGATTGATTGTGAGGCTACAATTTGTCCGCCGGTTTATCTCACAACATTCCCAAAGGTGTAAACCTTTCTATGAGTTAACCAAGGCGGGGGGCGAGTTTAAATGGGATTCTAAGTGCCAGGAGGTGTTTGATGGGTTGAAAGCATATCTGGCAAGTCCCCCTGTACTTAGACCACCAATTCCCGACAAGCCTTTGGTCCTCTACATTTCGGTTCTTGAGAACTCTCTTGGGGTAGTCCTTGCAAAAGTTGATGAAGAAGGGAAAGAATGAGCTACTTACTACTTGTCTAAGATGTTTGATGCTTGTGAGCTGAAGTACACTGTGGTAGAAAAGACCTGTGTTGCTCTTGTTTGGGTTGTTCAAAAACTCAAGCATTATTTTTTTGCTCACCAAGTCAAGCTCATTGCTCGTATCAATCCTATTAAGTTTCTGTTAGAGAAGACAGTCTTGACTGATCAGTTAGGGCGATGGCAGAGTTTCTTATCCCAATTTGATATCACTTATGTCCCACAGAAGGCAATCAAGGGCTATGCTATTGCTGAACACCATGCCCATCATCCCATACCCGTCTTTGACCCAGTTCGGTCGGAGTTCCCGGATGATGAACTAATGTCAGTCCGATCTTCCAATCTTTGGACATTATATTTTGATGGGGCTCTAAATTCTCATGGTAGAGGGATAGGTATTGTTGTTCTGTCACCTGAAGGTGTCACCATTCCACAAGCGTTTTAGCTCAACTTTCCAGCAACCAACAACATAGCTGAGTATGAAGCCTTGCTGGCCGGGCTGGAGGCCGCTCATTTCCATGGTGCCACCGAACTGAGGGTGATAGGTGATAGTCAATTGATCCTACGCCAAGTCTTATCCAAATACCGAACTTCCCATCCAAACCTCAAACCCTATCAGGTGCTCACCACCTGCTACATCAAGCTATTCTTCAAACTCACCTTTGTCCATGTCCCCCGTTCTCAGAATATCCTCGCCGATGCCTTAGCTTCGCTAGCTTCATCTTTATCTGTCCCGCCAGGCAGGCAAGTGCGAACTATCCACATCTGTAAGAGGACAATTCCAGCAATTGAGGATGGACATTTTCTGAAGGTTAAGGAGAGGTTCAACAGAAAGGAATACTTGGAATACAAAGAAGAAATCTCCTTAATGGAGTTGGAAGAATTAGAAGAAGGTGAGAGACCTTGGTATGACGAGATTGCGAGGTATTGCCAAGATCAGTCATATCCGCCTGGATCAACCACCAAAGAAAAGAAGACAATCAGAAGAGTATCCCAGAGGTATACAATCCTAGGAGGAGTGCTCTACAAGAGAAGCTTAAGTGGAATCTTACTCAGGTGTCTTGATGAAGAAGAAGTCGAGTTGGTGCTAAAGGAAGCACATTCTGGAGTTTGTAGTGGTCATGTGAATGCCCAAGCCCTTGCTAATAAAATCATCCGACAAGGGTATTATTGGCCAACTCTAGAAGAAGACTACTCCATCTTTGTCTGGCATTGTCATTCATGTCAACTCCATGCCGACAAGATTCACTCTCCCGCATCTTCCCTTCATCCAATTCATGCCCACATGGCCTTTCGCCATGTGAGCTTTTGATATCATTGGCCCCTTGAGTGACCTCAACTCCGAAATGCGCTCAAAATCGTTCATTCTGATGGCAACGGCGTACTTCACAAAGTGGGCTGAAGCGGAAGCATTCGTCTAGATTAAAGCGTCAACAGTCTGCTCCTTCATCAAGCGCAACATCATTGCAAGGTTCGGGATCTCCAGCGACATCGTCACCGATAATGGGCCACAATTTCTCTCTCAAGATCTATGTGATCTTTGCAACAGGTATTGCATTTCATTGCATCATTCATCATGATACTATCCTCAAGGCAATGGTCAAGCAGAAGCCACCAACAAAACCTTAATCAAGGTCATCAAGAAATCTTGTAAGTCTAGTAAGTTTGCCGATTGGCCTGATAAGCTTGTAGATGCTCTATGGGCTTATCGTACTTCTGTAAGGACCCCCACTGGACAAACCCCGTATGCTTTGGCATATGGGATGGAAGCAGTGGTCCCCTACGAAGTATTACTTCCATCTCTCTGAGTTCAGCTCGACATGGATATTCCTGTTGATGAGAGACGAGAATCTTTCCTTGCATAGCTTGAACTCTTGGATGAAAGAAGGCTAGCTGCCGCCAAGCATACCCGAACTTATCAGAATAGACTTAGAAGGTTTTATCAAAAGAGGGTGGTTGAGAGAAAATCCGAGATCGGTGAGATGGTCACTAAATGCATATTCGTTAAGCTGGGGGGTCCCTGCTCCAAGTTGCAACCTAACTGGGAAGGGCCTTTTGTAATCACTGAAAAGTATCTAGGCAATGCATATGAGTTGACTAATGTAGATGGAGAAAAATGGAATCATCCTTGGAATGGAGTTTACCTTAAAAAGTACTTTCCATAAAAATGGAGAAACCACAGGTATAATCTCAAGTCATCGATCCTAGGTTGTTCGTGAGAAGTCAAGGGTAGGTACCATCCTACACACACAACACCTCCCGATCCTAAAATATGGACAACCTGACACTGGCAAAAGGCAAGGCAGAAATCTAGAAACGGAAGGAGTACCCTTACCCTATTCTCTTCTACTCGGTCCAAGATAGGGAGAGAAGTTTAGAGTGGAGTAGTACCGAAAACACTCGCCACCCTAGTAGGAGGCCATCTCGGAGGGTGCAAAAGAGTGCCAAAAGGTGGGCAATGAACCCCTCAGGTTAGAAAAAGAAAAATGAACAACCTGTCTGAATGAGTACCCAGAATGATAGTCAAGGCAAAAGGCACTAAAAGATGGGCAATGCCCCATGGGTCTAAAACCTATCTAAATATGTGCCACATAGAAAAAAGCAAAAAAAAAAAGAAGGAAAGACCCAAAGAGGCCGAACCCCAACGGGCAATTTGAGTGTGAGTAGAGAATTCCCTCTCAATATCTCCAAACCCTATCAATGACTTCCTCTATGAACTTCTTCCTTCAACCCCTTGGGTAGGATAAATCGACCGAATCCAGATGGAACCCAAGCCGATCAAAGGAAGAAGGTTAGAAGGATTCTAGGTAGGGAACTTTATTTCGCACGTGGTATCTACCACTTGAGTCATAAACAAACCCCAAAGATCGATGAACTGTCCCAAATACCAGCATTTTCTCCACAAAAAAATGAATATTTCAAAAAAAAACACAAAATGCATATTTCAAAAATCCAAAAAAATGCATATTTTAAAAATCCAAAAAAAAATGCATATTTTGAAAATCCGAAAAAATGCATATTTTAAAAATCCAAAAAATTGAATATTTTAAAAATCCAAAAAAATGAATATTTCTAAGAAAACCTAAAAAAAAGTGCATCATTACCTTAGTCATGATCATTGACTTAGTTACATCCATGTTTATTTTTTTGTTATGCATATTTCCATTCCTACATTGCATATCCATTTTTGCTTTAATTACCTTGTTAAGAAGGCTCTTTCCTTTGACCTAAGTCAAAGTTGACCGTAATAGGCAAAGGGATGAGTCATGGTGAAGATCTAATCCTCTTTTATCAAGTGTTTCAGGCATTTCAATGTAAAAGGGAAGAATTCTCACCATAGTAGGTAAGTTCTCTTAACCCTAACCCCCATTTCATTTTAGTCATTTGTTTTATTCTACCTTGTTAAGAAGGCTCCTCCCTTTGACTCAAAATCAAGGCAAACAATATATAGGCAAAGGGATGAGTCATGATGAAAATTTAATCATCTTTGTTAAGTGTTTTTAGGAGCTGAAGAAGCAAAAGAGAAGGGCCATCAGGCAACCTTTTAAGTCTAACAGGTGAAGTGGTGAGATCGGTGTTCCGGAAGGAACGACATACCAACCCCGTGGCAAAAAGAGAGGAAGCACCACCCAGCTAAACATTATCGCGGAGCTATATTCTATCAAAAGGTGAGACAAGGATGGACCAGAGATGCTGATGAATCAGGCGATCGATGCAAGTTGATAGACCATGCCTGAAGACTTCACTCAATTTCACATCAATCTCACATCATCATCAGCATTCCATTTTGCACTTCACATTACTCCTATCATTTGTCACTTAGTTATGTTAGGTCCATTCCTTGATGTTGAAGACCTTGAGGGTGAAGATGACTGGGCCTGAGATGCCCTTCAACAAAATCTATGACGGCTTGGTCATTTCTTCACACTCACGGATAAGCCAAAATTGAACATTGGAGGGATGATGGTTCCTAATCAGGTGTCTTGACCTCCAATAGACAATCTATACCTTCAACTATTTTCTACATAATTTTCTATATTTTCAAATCCATCTCTTTTTCATTCTTCATCATTACCAATGTTATCTCACCATGTTTTACTCTTTCATCCCACCATGTCTTTTATTTTATCCCACCATATTTTATTCTTTCTTTTCTTTTATCCCACCGTGTCTTTTATTTTTGTCCCACCGTGTTGTCATGCCATTGTTTCTTCTTTCCCATCATCCTATGTTAGTCCCACCATTATCTTTCAATCCCACTATGGCTTAAGTCATTTTCCGAATACTCGGTTTTCTACCAGAGCATAATTCATGGTTTTCACGATACCCGAGCAATTTTGTTATGCTTAAAAGAACGCTTTTAGAATTTGAGATTATTCCACTCAGAATTAAACTGAGTATTTTGGTGAAACTTAAATGAACTTGAGATTTCAAATATGATGGATTGGTATTCTTTTCATTTTAAAATCAATTTCTCTTTTAAAACTTTAGCCCATCACAGTACAAGAACACCGTAAAGTTCGGGTTGTTGGCTGATGATGAACCTACGAATTCGAGGACTCCTCACTGTGCTAAGGGTTGGTTACATCCTTTATCATTTATTTTTCATCTCTCGTGCCAATGGCATGTCTTTTACCAATCAATTATATGAGGTTTTGATGGAATATGAAAGTGATCTAGAATACTTAGAGAGATTCATTTTGCTGAATCGGGTAGATAAGCGTGTCTATATCTACACCTTGATGCCACCTTTTCAGTCCATCACCATTCCATTCCGCTACATTCATCTACGCTCACATGCATTCCATTACAGTTCACTCTGAATCACTCCGCTTCATTACATGTCATTCCCTTGCAAAGCCGACATCAAGGCGAGGCAAGCCGTAGACATGCCAAATTTGCCTAATTCAGAGCATAAAACTCATATTTTATAAGGTAATATGTGTGATTGATCTTATAACAATGTCAAGTCATTTTAAAGTTGATTTGGAGCTTCGCTGAACGAAATCAGATGTTTTTTGAAGTTTTCCACAAAAAGCCATAATTTCCAAGCGAAAGCCACACGTAAATCATGTGAACACGTAAATTGGCTGAATGACCAATGCCTAATGATCATGCATTGAAGGTTACGATCATATTCACACTCCGGACAAGTTTTGTTTCATGCCGTGTCTTTCCGGTTGGCCGTCGGAGTCATTACGACCAGTATCAGATCTTTTGTTCACTATCTTAACTTCCGGAAAAAATTTTGAAGTTTTGGAGGATGTGATGGCTGATCCAATACTGTAGAGAGCTTCTTCGGCCTGTTATCTTTCCAACGCAACAAACGGCGTCGAATTCCAAGTTCGGGAGTGTTCGCAATGGCTTCCGGAAGAAGGACGCGCAAAATAGTCCCATGCGCCCTGGAACCAGTAGGGGTGTTCAAGTAAAACCGGTAAACTGGTAAACCGAACCGAACTGAACTGAACTGATCGGTTCGGTTCCGTTTGACGGGTTATCCATCTGGTTTCTTGAACCGAACCGAACCGATAATTTCTTATCGGTTTGGTTCGGTTCGGCACCTCCCCAAACTGAACCGAACCGGTAAACCGGTTGACCCGATTTGACAAAGTTTGACCCACTCTATTTACATCTTATATTACATTTAAATATATATTATATCAATTTTAAATATATATTAATATAAATTTAAGTTAATTAGTATAAAGATATAATTTTATATTATAAATAAAGTATTAGTCTTCATATAAATCTTAAATAATTATTATAATGTATATTTTATTTTATGTTTATTTTTATTTATTTAAATATACATTAAAATGATGAACCGAACCGAACCGAACTGAACCACAATCGGTTCAGGCTTCACTGAACCGGTTCGGTTCGGTTCGGTTCCCCATATCGGTTCGGTTTCAGTTTGGAAAAAAAATGCCCAAACCGAACCGAACCGTTTACACCCCTAGGAACCAGGACACATGGCCATGCGCCCTGCCCCTAAGGCACGTGGCCTTGTGCCCCCGATCGAGGGCACGAGACAACCAGTTTTTCACCGGGAATCTACCTCTGAACGGATCAGGTCAAATTTTTCGACCAGATAAGACCTTTTATAGGAAGGATGCCATGCGCTCTCAGGTGAGGGCACATGCGCCTAGCACCAGGGCACAAGGTCACCTATTTTGTAGCTTAGATCGCGATGTTTTTCTCCTATAAATAAACTCCGATTCCAGTCATTCCAAAGGCATGTGTACGACCCCCCAAGCATCTCAAGACATCCAAACTCCCTCCTACATCCATTTTGTGATTTTTAGAGAGAGAATTTCAAGTTTTATAGAGAGAGAAAAGTTAGTTTAAGAGAGAGGAAGGCTGGTCTGCAGGTGATCTGCTAGGTCTCTCTTTTTCGGCCCCTACAGAAGTGTGTAGACGTCTAATGCCCGAGATCTCAACATCAAAGTTCTTCCTCTCCAAGTCTTATTTAGTTTACAATTGACATCATTTGATTAAAAGGTCAGGGCTGGTCGTGACGAGCACAGAAGCAAAGTCGCGCCTGGCAGATCCTGGACTGCTACTCGGCTTTTTCGACAACCCAGATTTGGCCATATCTCTCTCTATTCTATTCAAAATATTTCTGTTCTTTTTCCTACCTCTTTTTTTGTGATTCTACATCCTCATACCATTTTTTACATTTTTTATTATTTTTAGTCTGTTAATCCTAAAATAAAAAAGAGGGGTTAGAAATAACCCAAATCTGGTCAGTTTCTAGTCAATTGTCTGTTTTATGTTATTTTCTTTACATATACTCCACTTTGTCTAGTTCTAATTGTCCTTTTCACTTGTTTGTTTGTCTAGTTGCATAGAAAATAAAGCACCCACGCGTTGAGGACTCTTTTCCATCGGCCGGCCGAAGAAGGAGAAGCTTTGACATGCACTCTTCACGCTAAGGTACACACAGTCAATCTTATTTCATAAATCGGAAACCGCGGTTCCTGGCAACCACATGTCTTAATTTCCTTCTTCTCACCCTCCTCCCACATGACCCGAACCGTCTCTTTGGTGATTGAGCAACGTCAAGGGATGAAAGTTCGGGGATCAATGTGAGTGTGGGACCGAGGTGAGAGTTGCTTTCCATGTTTTCTTCTTTCTTTCTCATCCCCTCTTGAGGTGACGATCTGGATTTATGGACTTCCCTTAAAAGGAGAGGGCCCGTCAAATTTTCAGAGTCGACAATATTGTTGAGCTAACTAAGGGCATGTTAGAATAATAATATATTTTAATTACTTCTTTTTGGTGAGATGAATAGAAAGAAGTAAAACCATTAGATAAAAATAGGAGATAGTTAAAAGTATAAGGTGGTGGTCAAGATAATAAAGTTAGAATAAGACAGAATTCTTACACTATCATGATGATGGTAAGTGAAAGAGGAAGCGCAAAGTGTATTATATATAATGCAAAGGTGGAGCTTGAGAAGCTTCATGAATCTAAGTCATTGATATTTACTTATTTTAAATATACACTTAATAGTATTAGATATTATATGTGTATATCATAATATTACATACTGTGGATGTATCTAATGGTATGAGATACCAGATATGCATCTTATATCTACAAGGAGTTGTAGATGATGACAAGTAAATGAAAGCTTAATAAGAACGATGTTTACCTACATATGAAATGGTGCAAATGTTGCATTATTACTAATGGGAGGTACACTTCTATAATAGCATTATGAAGATATCTTAATAATTAAGATTTCTACTATATCCTTCTACATGAACATTATATGATTTTCTACTTGAATAAATGTTAATTTATTCTAAGCTATGGAATTGATATATGTGCTCAAAAATTGAATGGCAAAGTGTTTGTCAATGGGAGCTTAATAAATTGTTTAACCATATTTGATATGTTAGCTCTCATGTTATGTGTGAATACTCCTTTTAAGAGAAAATGGGTTGATTTGGATCAATCTACACTTTAGTTTAAAGTAGACATGGAGAATGGGTTAATGAGTAGTTAGAACTTGTACATCTAGGTGTATGTTAGCCCATATCTAGTAAGGCTAAAAAAGAATATTTCTACTTCATTATTTTCAAAGATGATGTCTCAAATTATGGATATATGTACTTTATGAAGTACAAATCCGAGACCTTTGAGAAATTATCTGAGATTAAGAATAAAGTAGAGATACTAATGGAAAGAGTATTAGAACTCTTTGATGAGATCAAGGAGGGGAATACTTAAGTACATAATTCTTATATACTTGAAGGATAATAGAATCTAATGGACACCTCTTTACATATTTTAACTTAATTGAGTAGGTAAAATCAGAAGCCGTATTGTGTAAGACATAATATGAACAATGACAAGTTTTGCAAAATTTCTCTTTATCTATTTTTGGCTAAGTACTCGTTGTAACCACTTAATCTTAAATAGGTACCTTCTAAGTCTATTTCTATTATTCCATATAGGATATGAAAAGGGGTTAAAATTTGACCTTAAGCAAGTTAAGATTTAAGAATGTCTGGCCTGGTGAAAAAGTATAACCCTAACTAGTTGGAATATAAGGCTATGAAGTGTTGATTTTGGGGATATCTTTATGAAACTTATAGATATTAAATACCACCCTTATGGATAAGGGTGTGTGTTGCTCAACTCACTATATTTCTAGAGGAAATGTTCTTTTTTATAAGAAACATAGTGGGAACAAGATATATATGGAAGAAGTTCCAGTCCCACAACCCAAGGACACTTCTATTAAGATACTAGTTAATAATCCATTCGAATGGTCTTTACTTGTGTCCATTAAACCTAAAAGATATGTGGGACATATCTCGGATGGATGAAATGAGGCATAAGATAAAAGAGATATTGATCCTAAGATTTATAAGGAACCAATATCAGATATTGATTCATAAATAGGAAGAGACAACAAGATTCGATATAAATTATATGTATTCTAATTAAGTTTAGGATCCACCAAAAGGTATAGTATTCATAAGGAATAAATGCATTACTAAAGAATATATTGAAGTGGATTAGAAGGTAGAGATCTTCAAGGTGAGAATAGTTGAACAAGGATATCATCTAAATCAAATGGTTGGCTATGATGAGATCTTTTGCCTATTCCATGGATTAATCCATTCGAATTTTAATTTTTGCACACTATGACTATAAGATATGTTAATTAGATGTTAAGATAGTGTTCCTCTAAGATATTTTGAGAAATAAGTGTATATGATACAACCATAGGGAATCAAGTCCCAATAACAACCATAGAGAATCTAGTCCCAACAACTCATTTTAAAATAGTTACTCAAAGAGTGTTTGAGTTTCACCTCGAGCTCATTAGTTGAATGAGTTCACTATACTGACCGAATTAGAAACCCTAAATGATATCTTATCGAACTGTTAATCAGGGTTTTCTATTATCATGGTTGCATGGTTGGACTTTTGACTTAAGTCACCAAAGATACCTTGTTGGGTGGAACTTGTGCTTGGACCATTGTCTTACGGATCACCATATATATGGTCTAGTATAATGATGAATTAGGTACAAGAAAAACTTGATAGAGGTAATTAAGCTGACAATAAGGGATCGTCCACTCTCAGTAAGTGAGTGTGAATGTCCTATGGGATAGTACTCCAAATCCCTAGCCAAGGTAGAGAGGATAATTGAAAAAAAGGGGTGTTTTAATTGATCCGATTCTGAGTACAGGATCCTGTAGAGTCAGTACATTAAGGAGTTGACAGTCGATGTGATAACTAATGATGAAAAGGCTCAATGAAGATAAGATTATCCCCATAGCCATTTGGGATAATGGGATGTGGTTTGTACCCTTCATGATCAATAGGTCAATTAATCTGTTATCGAATAACGAATTTAATTAAATTAAATAAATTTTTTATATTTTAATTAGGCCTCACCAGATAGGCTATTTGGCCTAGTGGGTCACACACATAAAGACTTATCAATAAGAACAAGGGCAAAGGCGTAATTTATAGAAATTTTTTGTTTTTATAAAAAATTCCAAAATTATCTATAAATACTAATAGTTTTAGACAAACCCTATCAAGCCAAGGGTGTTAAACACGTCCTCAGCCTACTCCCTACCTCTTTCTTTTGCTAGAAGGTGTCCATAGGCTATGGAGCTTCGTTCGGGAGCAGTTCTCGAGGCCGGCGTGAAGGGAGAAGCTGCTGTGGATGAAGTTCATGTAGATATTGCTTGAGACCAAACACTTGAACAGTTTGAAGAGCTTGAGAAGCTCTTATCCTTTCTATCAGGTATATTCGATCCCGATTTGATCGATTTTCAATTTTCATCGTTTGGTTCCAATTGAGACAGATTATATAGAAACCTGTAGGAAGCATTGCTTCCACTGCACCAAATTTTTATGAATGATTCCTTACAATTATTTGCCTTATACTAGATGTTAGTCTCTATTAGATACAAATTGTAAAGGCAACATGCACAGATGGATATGAGATCCATCATGGCTCATAATGATGAGCTAATTAGGGCAAGTTAGAATAATACAACTTAAATATTTTTTGGTGCTGAGTCCAATAGAGGAAGGTAAGATCATTAGATAAAAATAGAAGGAGATGGTTAAAAGTCAAAGAAGGTGGTCATGAAAATAAAAGTACAAATGAGATATAGAATTCTTACACTATCATGATGATAGTAAGTGGAAGAGGAAGTGCAAAGTGTTTTGCACATAATGCAAAAGTGGAGCTTGAGAAGCTTCATACATCTAAGACATTGATATTTACTTATTTTAAATATAAACTTAATAATATTTAATACTATATATGTATATTAAAGTATTAGATACTAGAGATGCATTTCTTGATATGAGATATTATATTTGCATCCAATATCAACAAGAGGTTGTATATGATGACAAGTAAATGAAGGCTTAATAAAGAAGATGTTGACCTACATATGAAATGGTGCAAAAGTTGCATCATTATGAGTAGGAGATACAATTCTTTAATAGCCTAATTAAGATATCTCAATAATTAAGATTTCTACCATATTTTTCTAAAAGAACATTATCTATATTTCCTACTTGAATAAATGTTGATTTATTCTATGTTTGGAAATGATAGATGTTCTAAAACATTGAATGGAAAAATATTTTCCAGTGGGAGCTTAATAAATTATTTAATCATATTAGATATGTTAGCTCTCATGGTATACGTGAAAAATCCTCTTAAGAGGAAATGAGTTGATCTAGATCAATATACCCTTTAGCTTAATGTAGACATAGAAAATGGATTATTGAGATGCTAGAACTCATACATCTAAATATATGTTAGCCTATATCTATTAAAGTTAAATGAGAATATTTCTACTTCATTATTTCAAAGATGATGTCTCTAGGTATGGATACATGTACTGAAGTACAAATCCAAGACTTTTGAGAAATTTTTTGACATTAAGAATGAAGTAGTGATACTAATGGAAAAAGAATTAGAACTCTTTGATAAGATCAAGGAAGGAAATACTTAAGTACATCATTCACACTTAATTGAAAAGTAATAGAATCTAATTTTAATAGACACATCTTTACATATTTTAGCTTAATTGAGTAGCTAAAATGAGAAGCAGTATTGTGTAGGACAAAATACGGACAATGACAACCTTTGCAAATTTTATTCTTTCTCTATTTAAGGCTAAGTATTTTATATAACCACTTTATCTTGAATTGGAACATTTTTAGTCTATTCTGACTATTCTATATATGATATTGAAAGGGGTTGATGCTTGACCTTCAGTAAGTTAAGATTTCAGAATGTCCGGCCTGATGAAAAAATATAACCTTAACTTGTTAGATATTCTAAGAAAACTTATGGATATTAGATATTTCACTCTTAAGTACAAAGTTATTTGTTACTCAGCTCATTATATTTCTAAAGGAAGAGTTTCTCTTTAAGAAAGATAGTAAGAGCAAGGTACATATGGAAGATGTTCCAATCCCACAACCTAAGGACACTTCTATTATAGTACTAGTTAATAATTACACAAGGACAAATCATAAGTCTTTTCTTATGTCCATTCAACTCAAGAGATATGTGGGACATATCTTTGAAGGAGAAATGAGGCATAAGATACTGAGAATATTGATCCTAAGATCTATATAGGAGCAATATAAAATATTGATTCTAAAATGGGAAGAAACAATAAAGTTTGATATAAACTTTATCTATTCTAATCATGTTTAGAACTTGATAGATCCACCTAAGGATATAGTATCCTTAAGATATAAATGGATCACTAAAGAATAGATTGAAGTGGACTAGAATGTGGAGACCTATGATAGATGAAAACAATATTATCTAAGTGAAATGGTTTACTATGATGAGGCATTTTACCTTTGCCATAGATTAATTCATTTGGATTATGAATGTTACACACTATGACTATAAGATATGTTGATTGAATGTTAAGATAGTGTTCCTTTAAAGTATTTTGAGGAATTGGTGTATATGATACAACCTTAGGGAATCTTGTCCCAATAACACATCTAAATAGAGTATGTGTAAGGTCCATTTATGAACTAAAATAAAACTTTTCAAAGTTGGTATATAAGGTTTAATGAGATTAAATATTTTACTTCATTAAGAACAAAGAGAAGCCTTGTGTATTTAAGTGGATAAGTAGGAGTGCTATTACTTTCTTGACATTTTATGTGGATGACATACTACACATTAACAATGAAGTAACTATGTGGTCATTAGTGATCCTAGCTATCAAATTAATCCTCTGATAGATCTAAAAGGTTGCTTTGCTTGACTTTACCCAGTTAAAATACATAGTAATCATAGTCAAAGAATTTGACATAGTAAACTCCAAGATAGGCTTCTTACCTATGTTGTGTAAAGTTGATCACTCCAAGATAGGCAACAAACATAAGTATAAAGCAAAGCATAAATAGAGAATAAGTTGCTAAGATTACCTAAAGGAAGGTAGAGAAGTTTGCCATAGAAATAGAGTCGGACTCAGGCTAAAGGCCATAGAATAGATGGGTAAGCATTGTTGCACCCCATGCGTATGTGCCAACCTACTCTAGGTCAGCAAGCAAAGGAAGAAACCAGAGGTGAATGCAATTTGTCTTCAAGCCCAAAAGCAAGAACCTAAAGAAAAATATAAGGAAATGACACAAGTCTACATCAGCCTCCAAGGTGCCAGGTAAACCAGTGAAGGAGGCTGAAGCTTGGCCGACCATGCGATCGAAGAGGCTCTCCAGGTCTTCACCACGAAAACACACGGCATCAACTAGGCCATCCATCTCGTTGGCCTCAAGTTGGGCAATGGTGTGAAGTCCCTCGTCAGGGTCAAACTCGGGTTCGTAAGTAAGAAGAGCCCAAAACTCTTGTGAGTAATCGGTAGCATCTTGACTTTGAGCTGATGGGTGCTTTGATCAAGCTATGGCATCCTAACACACACACCTTCGTATTCAACTCTTTCGAATGCACCATCTTGCTAGGAGAGGTAGAGTTGTTTATTGGACTACCATGGACTAGAAAAGGTGAGATCATGAACATGTTTATTTCTCCTAGATCAGTGTCTTGCCTTGAGTTCTTACAGGATTTTGTGGAGACTGTACAAAATGGCTCCCTTATTGCTGGTGAATGGGTTAACCTTAAAAAATTGGCATTTTAGACCATCTCCACTTTGTCTTCTTGCAACCTTGACGAGACGCAACTTCTTCATGGCTCCAAGGGTTTTGCCACATGTCTTGTTGTCATGTTCTTGTTTTCCATAGAAGATGGCTTTCTAGAGCAGGGTTAGCTTTCATGTATTCGCAGAATTTGGTGCGGCAAGCAACATGGTTCTTTAGTGCTCCACTTTGTCTATTGTGACTTGTCTTCTTCTTGCAAGGGACGTCCTTTGTTTAGCAGTGCTCTTCTATTTTCTTGCTAGGCAAATCTTCACTTCAAGTTTGATCAAACAGGCGATGCTACTACCACTTCATGACTTTTTCAGCATAGTCCTTTGTACCCATATGTTGTGGCTCTTAGCTTTCCTAACACAGTTTCTAACAAATGTGCTTCACTAAAGAAACAAACGAACTGGCGTGCCTATCTTGCTTCCATTGATCATTCAAGCTTTGTGCATAGTCCAGTTAGTATGCAACAGATATTTGTTTACATCTACTTTGCTCCTGGCGTGGATCTTCGACTGGTTACTGGATTGGCTTTAGTTGTGTACAATCCGCATAAGTGTCATTCTCAGATCAGTTTGCCTTGCCACAAACTACCTATGTTGTCACACTTGACACCTATTAAGGATAGAAAGCTTGGTACATATGATGACATGAAAGAAGCTAGGACATTCATTGCCTTGTAGAGTACAAGCCAACTACGGCATTCGGGCATGCTTACCAAGGGAGTCTAGATGACCAGCGTCACTATCCTTCTCAATTGTAGTTTCTTTATACCTGATTATCCTTTTATTGCCCTTTTCTTTCCTTACCTGTCAAACATTTTTTTGGTCATTTATAAATAAAAAATGAATTTTTCTATGTCAATTTTGGAATAAAACTCACAAAATTTTACCTTGTGACTGCAAAATTGTTAGTGTATGACCAAACTAATGCTTGATAGAAACAGCTATTTTACAACATGATTCATGAGAGTTTTCTTCAGTGAATTTTTTTAAGCAATATAGAAATCCATTTGAGATTCTTTCAGTGGCATTGTAATCAACTCAATTTCAAGAATAGCAGGGTAATTTGTAAAATTTTTAGAATTTTTGCACATTTTTACCTTTATAAATATATCTACTACCCTTACATGTTCATTTCACTACTCACAGCTTCTCTCCTCACCAGAGCTCCTCCATCTTCTTCTACACTTTTAGAGCTTAGATCATGCTCAAAGGTTAGTACTCCAATCAAAGAAAATGTAGATCTCTTTATTCTTTTCATTTTGACTATGATTTCATGTGATTCCGAGTCCATTTGAGTGGTTTTTTGGGCAGAAGAATATTAGTGTAGATTTTGGGTCCATGTGCCCCCAAATAGAAGCGCATAGGCATGTGCCCCCAATGGGGGGTGCATTTGAAAGTGCTCCTATTTGGGGCACATTCCAATAGGTGGCACCATGTGCCCTGCCCATTGGGGTGCATGGGAATGTGCCCCCTACCCAGGGTGCATGGGCCCCTGATATGGGCACATGACCACTTCATCGTTTTTATTATTTTGGCTGAGCTAGAATTAAAACTGATCAATTTTGAAATTTGCAGATGCCAAAGAGAGACCATCATCCACATGTGCATGACGCAAACGCTGGCCCCTCTAAGCTGGCTGCCACTCATGAGGTAAATATCTTTTCTATTGGTCGTGAATTTTCTTCCATCTTCATGATTGCTACTTGACCCAGAATTCTTTCTTTTGTAGGGATCGATTAAGTCCTAGATCTCATGGCATATGGTGCGGCTAGCCTATTGAGGCCTCTAGTCATTCCAGCGTCACCGACTAGATGAGACGGGGTTTATGCCCATTCTTACATTGGCAACATCTCTTTTAGACCATTAAAATCAAGCTGAACCACCCTTTTGGACGAGCTAAGGATTACAAGAAATCTGAAGACGAGTTGTTGATCCCTGGTTGAATTTAGGTGTGCCGAGTGAGGACCATTGTGTCATGTCCTTTCGTCAAGTCATCGTACATTTTTTGCTTATCGTTAGGTTTTCTCGGTTGCCATCAAGTCATTCCGATCAATAACGGGGTCGCATAGAGCATACTAGATTTGTCCCATCATTTCCGGTCCTCAACCCAAGTTGTACAGATTGCTACTAACTTTTCCAGTCATTACGAGTATTTCAGGTTGTCCCCGACTCTTCTTAACATATCTCCGAGTTTTTCGGGATCCTCCCATCATTTTCGGTCATCAACTTGAGTTGTACGGGTTGCCACAGACTTTCTCAGTCATTCTGAGTATTCTGAGTCTCCCGTCTCTTCTAGGTATATTTTTCAAGTTTTTTAGATCCTCCCATCGTTTCTGGTTGCCAAGCCATGTTATACGAGTTGCCACCGGCTTTTTCGGTCATTCCGAGTATTCTGGTTCATCCCTAGTTCTTTCGAGCACCTTACCGAGTTTTCAGTGTTCTTACCATCATTTTCGGTCGTCAACCCGAGTTGTATGGGTTGCCATCGACTTTCTGGGTCATTCCGAAGTTTTCCACATTGCCGTCACTTTTTTGAGTTTTGGATCACCATCCGGCCCTTCGTCACCACCAAGAGGATAAACCAAAAGTTACAATTCCGTACAGAAGTCTCAAGATGTGTGCCGACTGGTTTACCACATTCTCTTCTTAAGCAACAATCTGGCCCATAGGCCCACAATCAATCAATCTTAGGGCTACGACCCTTTCTTTATTCTCTTACAAATCAATGATCGCGCCCATGGGCCCACAATTCGTCAATCTTAGGGCCACCGCCCTTTCTTTATCCTTATCACAATTATCAATCGGTTCCATGGGCCTAGAATTTGTTCATCTTAGGGCCACGGCCCACACTTTATCTCACTCAATTGGGCCCTCATGGCCCTCTTCTACAATCAGGCTCTTATGCCCCCTTTATCCAACTAGGCCCATGTGCCCCTTTCCTTCATCCGGGCCTATGCACCCCTTTCATCAACTGGGCATGTGTGCCCCTTTCCATCAACTGAGCCCATGCGCCCCTCTTCATCAACTGGGCCCATGTGCCCTTTTTCATCAACCGGGCCCACATGCCCCTTTCAGTCAACTGGGCCCACGTGCCCCCTTGATCCAACTAGGTCCATGCGTCCCTTTCCTTGAACTGGGCCCATGTGCCCCATTTCCCCAACTTGGCTCACGTGCCCCTTTCCTTCAACTTGGCCTATACGCACTTTATCCCCAACTGGGCCCACATACCCCCTTCCTTCAATCAGGCCCACATGCCCTTAATTTTTATAAATCAGGCCCACGTGCCCACAATTCACCTCAGTCGGGTCCGCGTGCCCACAATTCACCTCAATCGGGCTCACATGCCCATGTTTTTATACAATCGGGCCAATGTGCCCAAATTCTTTCTAAATCTGACCCACGTGCCCACCTTCCGTCAACCTCGAGCACACGTGACCCCACTTCTTCAACTTTGGATTTGCGCACCCATACTCTTCAATGGTACCCACGAACACATCATAAATCTTTCAAATCACAACCATGCTCCCAACCATCTAAATTAGGTCCATGTGCCCACTCTTTCATTGGGTCACTCAGGCTCAACCTCCAATCGGGCCTTCGAGCCCATCACCTCCAATCGGGCCCTCATGCCCATCAACATCAACTGGGCCCTCTAGCCCGCCTTCAACTCTTGGGCCCACGTGCCTCTTGATTTCAACCATTTTTGGGCCTTAAAGCCCACTATCAACTCCTAGGCCCAAGATCCCACTTTAATTCACTTCTCTTTTCAAGAATTATCTTTCCTTTTCCAAATTTTATTTTCGACGAAAATCAAAGGTAGAGAAATTTTCTGGGTGATACTATAATCTTTGCCTTTTGCATCATTAATCTTGACTCTGCCATGCCAAATCAGTTCCTATACATCTTTCACTTCATTACATGACTCTGGCTTTTCAATCTGAAGGAATATGGAGCATATTAAAAGTGAAAACAACTAGGCAAGGCAAGCACAAGCAACATCATCACCAAACTTCTTCTTCTCTCAAGTATTACATGAATTTTCATTCTTCATCATCTTGTCATTCACAAGGCAACATTTTTTAAAATTTGTTTAAGTCTCACATTTTTATTCAAAAATGCAAGGCATGACTGAGAGAAAATTTGTGATTGATAGTATTTATAACTACTTTTTGTTTTACATCGCAAGGCATGTTTACACATGATTCACCCATGGAATGTAATCTACCTCAAAAATGGAGAGAACTACCAATATGACTTGAGTCAACCTGTGGTTGTTCTCTAGGAGTTGAGGGTGGATACCATCCCACACACAACATGTCCCAATCCCAAAATCTAGATGACCTGACACCCGAAAGAAGCTAGGCAAGGCTTAGAGATGGAAGGAAAACTCCCACCCTATTCTCTTTTGTTCAGTCCAAGATAGGCAAAAGGGACTAGAGGGGTAGAGTATCGAAAGCATCCGTTGTCATAGTAGGAGGCCATCTTCAAAGGTCCAACTTCTCAAAAGAAATGAGAAAGTGTGCTAAAAGATGGCCAATGAACCCCCACAGGTTTAAACAAATATGGGCCTGTCTTAATGAGTACCCAAAATGTAAAAACTGAAAAAACTCACCAAAATATGGGCAATGACCCCATAGGTCAAAGCACCTATCTGAATGTGTGCCACAAAAATAACTTTGTCAATAAAGAAGAAAAGACCAGAAGAGGCCGAACCCCAACGGACAATTAGGTGCAAGTAGAGAAATCTCTCTCGACAACTCCAAAGCCTATCAAGGACTTACCCTCAATTCTTCATTCTTAACCCCATAGTGTGTGGATGGACCAGTCAAATCAAAGCTAAACTCTAGCCGATCAAAGGTTGAGGTCAGAATGATTCTGGGTAAGGGACTCATTCTTTTGCACATGGTATCTAACAAAGAACCTAGAATAACAACAGAGTGATGAGGACTTTCATTAATACTGTTTTCTCTCCCAAAAAAATGAATATCTTCAAAAAAAACTCCACAAAAAATTAAATATTTCAAAATTCCAAAACAATTGAATATTTTCAAAAATTCTAAAAAAATGAATATTTTTACAAAAACTTTTTTTTTAATTCCAACAAAAAATTTCATCACCATGCTTAGTTTGAATTTTCATCTTTACATTCATATTTACTTTCAGTCTCTCATGTTTCAAATTTTTCATTGCATATTTGCTGCTTTATTTTACACCCTTAAGAAGTCTATCACCCCTTGACAAAGGTCAAGACATACTACAACTTGCAAAGGGATAAGCCACATTGCAATTT
Organism: Cryptocoryne crispatula var. balansae; assembly: GCA_036172225.1. Lineage (NCBI taxonomy): Eukaryota > Viridiplantae > Streptophyta > Magnoliopsida > Alismatales > Araceae > Cryptocoryne > Cryptocoryne crispatula. The sequence continues at coordinate 15,900,373 of CM069923.1, read as the reverse complement.
TAATCTCCTTTTTCTAAGTGTTTCAGGAACATGGAGAACTTTACGCTCCTTGACAAAGGTCAAGGCAGACTGCAACTTGCAAGGGGATAAGCCATAATGTCATTCTAATCTCCTTTCTGAGTGTTTTAGGCATGATAGATTTAACAGCCTACCGATCATGAAGGGTACAAGCCACATCCTATGATCCCAAATGACTTTGGGGATAAACTTCTTTCCAAAAAGCTTTTCCATCATCAGTTACCACACGGCTATAAAACTTCGTCCATCTAATGTCCCCATCGGATAGGAGTACGGCATTAACTATCAACTCCTAAATACACCGACACTATGGAATCATATACTCGTAATTGGATCAATTAGAAACTCTTTTCCAATTATCCTATCTACCTTGGCCAAGGATTTAAAGTACTATCCATAGGACATTCTCTCTCTCCTACCGAGAGTGAACAATCTTCTATTGTCTGCTTAATTGCCTCCACCTAGTTTTCCATATACCTAATCCATTAACTATACAAGACCACAATATTAAATGATTCATTAATCAATAGTCAAAGTACATGGTATGCCCGGCAAGACATCTTTGGCAACTCAAGCAAAGATCCAACCATGCAACCGTGATGATAGAATACTCGGTAAGATACCATTTAGAGATTCTATACTGGTTAGTTTACTGAACTCATTCCTTTAATGAGCACCTATACATGTATCTTCATGTCCCCACTCTGATGACCAATGAGATCGGTCATTCTCATCATATAAGAAGATATCATATACACTAGTCCTACCAGATCCTTGATGTCTCGTCTCGAGGATCCTATGACTAGGAACATTTAGAGTACATGCTTCTAAATGATTGACCTCATTATCATGATCTCATCATGATTCAATCATCATTGCATGCAACCTAGGACTTCATTATGATAGACGCTTCTTGATAGTGCAAGTAATGAAGATTATGTTATTTATACTGAATAAGATATTATAAGAAATGTAAAATTATATCACATATAATTGGCTTGTAGGGCATACATTTCTATCACTATTTTATTTAGGCCTCAACCAAATAGGCTATTGGGCCTAGTTGTCAGACACATAAGGACTTATCGATAAGAATAGGGGCAAGGGCATAATTTATGAAGATTTTGGTTTTTATAAAAAAATCTAAAACTCTTTATAAATACTAATGGTTTCAACCAAACTCGATCAACCCAAGGGTGTTAACCACATCCTCATCCTCCTCCCTATCTCCTCTCTCTAGAATGCGTCCATGGGAGATGGAGCTCCATTCAAAAATAGTTCTCGAGGCCGGCGCAAAGAGAAAACTAGCTATGGATGAAGTTCATGTGGATACTGTTGGAGACCGGACACTTGAATGGTTTGAAGAGCTTGAGAAGCTCATTGTAGATACGCGAATTTGGCCCGATTACAGAAAGTGCAATCTCATTTCTATAGGTAACACTTGTTTTCTCCCAATCAGAGAGGTCGATTTGACATAAAAATAACCAAATTTTGGGAAATCTAGAGGCGTCCCGACTCCGCGACGCCTGGCGTCTCAACGTCCGAGCGCCTGGCATTTCCCGCCTTTTTCACCCTTTTGTCCGGCCGGACGACTTCGTACCCAGAGACGTACGAAGGTACAAGCGCTCCTCTGCCAGAGCGCCTGCAATCCCGCGCGTGACAGCCGGCTTTTCAGACGGTCAGCGATGCGTTGTCGAAATCGTACTGAGGACCCAGGCGCTCCGCCGTCGGAGCACCTGGATTCCAGCCTGACAACTGTCGCCGCAGGCTCCGCGTGCGCCGAATTCAGTCTGACAGCCGTAGGTCGTAGGTGCTCCCCTGTCAGAGCGCCAGGATTTCCGCTGACAACCGCCGCCTGACATGCAGGGTGGTAGGTGGCGACAGGTATGGTCGGGCGTGCTGATCCGCCGACTTGTCGGCGGATTTGCAGGCGCTCCCATGCCGCGACGCCAGGCATCCCCAGGGTGGAGCGCTAGGCTCACTTTTGTGCGCCTATAAAAGGAGACCCTTCTCCCACATTTAAGAGGTTCCAAGGTTCCAAGAGAGAGATTCTAAGGTGCAGAGAGAGGGATCCCCAGAGCCTTAACTCCCCAAGAGCTTTCTTGAGCCTCCCCAAACATCCTTCCACCACCTTCCAACCCCCATCAGAGTCTACCATCCCACTCCCAAGCTCATCCACCCTTCATTGTACCTCTTCCACCCCGTTCATTCAATACCACTCAAAACCATTCAAGACCCCCGCCATCATCCCATTAAAGGCCATTGCAAGCCATACGACGAGTGCCAAGGAATCTCCAAAGCAGGCTAGGAATCCAATCCTTCGTCATTGGAACCGGGAGAAGATTGTATTGAAGACTGTCGCAGGAGGGCTGAAGCGCTCCATCGACGCGACGCCAGGCGACCTGTTGTTGGAGCGCCTACAATTTCCAGAAGCCAGAAGCACCAGGCTTCTCTACGATCTTCTTCCTTACTCTACCTTTTCTTTATTGTTCATTTGTGTTTCATCATGCATGTTGCATTAGTATGGCGTAACGCATCTTAGCCTTAGGTCATTTAGATTCTCCCTTAAGAGGGGTTAGGAGTTAGTCCTAATCCGGTTCGTTCAACCCCTTTTGCCATTGCTTTTCTTTCTTACGAATAGTTACTGCCCCATCTTTAGTTCTAATCGTTGTGCTTTCATTCACATTTTTCTTTCAGGCAAGCGAGCTTCTTCAAAGCTCTTCTTCCCCGACCGGCCGAGGAAGGAGAAGATAGAACCCCCCGCAATCTCCCAGTTCAATAGAGGTAACCAGTCACTCTCATTTCCTTTACTAGTTCATCTCTTTCACTTCTATCATCGGAGCCTCTCTGGCTCCTGGCGACAACACCATCCCTTCCTCTTTCGTTTTGGTAGGTTAAGTTAGTGTTGATAATGCCACTTGCTATCTGATCTTCTTTCCCCTTGATTCTCCTCACGACCCGGACCGGTCCTTCGATGCCCAAGTGACATCAAGGGTTGAGTAGTCCGGGGATCAAGGTGAGTGCGGAGAAGGAAAGAAGGAAGAGAAGCAGGCAATAGATCGGTTCGTCGGAATCATCCACGACCGTGTCTATGGCGTGATTAACACGAACCCACCCTATCAAGACCATAAGAAAAGAAGCACACACACCACGAGCATCTACATCTTCTTCTCCCCCCCCCCCTTCTCTTTCCCGGCGTCCACATCCTTTGGCGACCACGGTGGGACCTCTAAAGCTAAGGGAAAGTCACTTGCCATACTTCTTTGAATGAAAGCCCCTCCCATCAAGTAAGTCTTCTATTCACTCTCTTTATCTCCACGGTTATTCGTATTTAGTCTTTCCCTTTTAAAGTCGGAACCTCTCTTGCTCACCGCGTGGGCCACAACTCCTTGGCTCCCGCGTGAGCCACCTCTCTCTTCCCCACTCACCACGTGAGTGGTACATTATCGGCCCCCACGTGGCCATCTCTTTCAGTTAGTCCTATCAAAGGGGCACCAGTTGCTTCCCTTTGCTAGGACATTTGTGAACCGAGCTCCGCGAGCTCAAAACCTCTACAAGCATCGACTCCCGCACGAGTCAACTCTACTTTTAGTACTTTTTCATTTAAAGAGCATTATCATTTACTGCCTTTCAGCATCGTATCACGTTTATGTCCCCGCGGGACCCTTGCTTTATAGCTTTTCTTAAAATTTGCTGATTCACATTCAAAGCGTCCCGATACCGCGACGCCTGGCGGCGCGGTACCGGAGCGCCTGCAATTCCCCGAAACTGCTTTTGGTTCCTACTTTCTGTTTCACTTCCAACCCTTATCACTCTTGCTACCCTTTAATTTTTCAGCATGCAAACCTGTCTTAGTGTTTAAATCTCTTTGTGCACCATCATCTTTTAAGCTTCTTTGTACTTCTCTCACGTTGTATTGCTTTTATTTTATTGTTGCTTGCTTCTTTATCCTTGCCCATTCTCTTGCATTAGCTTGCATCGAGGTACCGGTTCCATCCGGCCTCGTAGGTCATCCGAGAAGGGGGGCTCACTCTCCTCCCAAAGCCATACACATCCAAAAACACCATTCTTGGTGGATCTCGACTTCTCTTCCGGGGATTCCCTCTCGGTTGACTAAGTTGGTTTCCGCCAAGGCCTCCGTAAGTCCCCAGACGTGAAGGATTCCCTCTTCACCGATCGGGCTGGTTGTACCATTTCCCCAAAACCCAAAGTTTACCCATTACCTATGCGAGTGAGAAATCGTTCCACCTTACGTTGCTCAGCGTTGTGTGAGCATAGGATCCCACCCATTTATTTGAGTGGACAATACTTTGCTAAACAAGCCACTAATCTAAGGTTGGAACAAAAATTTGCGCTAAGCATTCCAAGTCTTTGCTTTAACTTGTTTGTGTAACCAAAAAGAAAAGAAAAAGGAAGGAGGAGACTCTCTCCTACAAAAAAATCTAAAAGTCACCAAAAGAAGTTGTTCCTTTGAGGTAAAAAACTTCTCTGATCACGACAATCAAAGAAAATAACCTCTAAGAAGCAATCCAAAAAATCTTTGTCAAAGAAAATTTTGCTTTCGGATAAAAACTTGTCTTCTAGAATTAAACAACTCAAAAAAGAAAAAAAATCTGCTCAAAAGAAAACACCCAAAAAGGAAACTTTGTCTTTCTTTGCTTTATGCCTGTGTCGCTTAGGTCCGGACGAGTTATCATGGATCAACACTGTGAGCAAACAGAGTATGAACAGGCTTACTTTGGGGCAGAAGGCGAGCCGTCACTCCTTCCCGACGCTATCTATGCCGTTAACGAACCCGAAGCCCCCGCTGAGCCGGATCAAGTTTCTCCTCCACCCAACCCGGGTTCCCTTTGGGAGGCATTCTCTCATGCCGACCCCACCCAACTTCAAGCCATAGAGGCTATTCTCAAGGGCAAGTCGCCCGCCGATCATGACCCTCTCACCGGCGGTTTACGTGTTTCTACCCCTCGTTCGCAGCACGTCGACCCGATGCGGCCGCCCAAGGCCATTCTTATACCGGGCCATCGCCCCCAAACTCCCCTCATCCGGTGGCTATCCTAAATCACCCGGATCCAAATTTGGCCGCACCATCACGGCCACCAGTCTTCTCTTCTAATCATTTCAATCTTCCCCGTCAAGCAGTGTGCCCACCAACCCACGTTCCATGTCCGGCCGCTTCGGCCTACTTAGCTCCCCCTCCGGTGTATCAGACACCCCCTCCCCCTCCAATTGTTCGAGAGCCCTCTATTGACCAGGCCATGCTAAACCGCCTAAGTCAGATGGAGGAGCAGTACAAAGAAATCCGCCGCCTGGTTGGCACCAAAGTTGCCCCTGAAATATCTCTCCCTTCGCTCCCTACTTTCCATCTTCCTCACTCCGAGATGCCGGTGTTCCGCCGTTACAACGGGTCCGGCAACCCCTTCCTCCATGTCAAAGACTTCCTATACGAATCCGTCACATGGCAGAATGATCCGAGAGCCCTTGCTTTTCTATTTAGAAGATCATTGGAGGGCTCGGCGCTTGAGTGGTTCTATTCACTTGATTCAACGGAGGCTGGTAACTTTGATATTGTCAAGGCCAAATTTTTGCAGAGATATCAAGACCGAGTTGGAATAGCCTACTCCATCACCGACCTTGTAGCTGAGAAAATGAAAGCAGATGAGGATTTTATCAGGTATGCAGATAGATGGAGGGCCATGGCAGAGAAGCTCACAGATCCAATGTCAGAACAAGAGCAGGTCAAGCTGATCATAACAAATGCAACCCCGGCCATGAAGAACATGCTTGCCCTTCACCATCCCACCTCCATGAGTGAGTTATATGAAAAGGCGCGGTACATCCAGACCCAGCTTCGGGATTCACCTATTATGAACCTATTTGATCCCCGACCTCGGGTCACCAAGAAAACCTTTCCTTCCACCTCCGGACCAGTAACTGAGGGGATAGTAAGCCATGAGCATGTTAGTGTTGTGGGGAACCCCCTAACAATTACCCACACCAACATAGAAACCCTCCTCCTAACAGGAATGCTCCGATCCTCCAGCACCAGCCTCGGCCCCAACTTCCCCCACGGCCTCCCCAATACCAAGTCCAACAATACCGACCCCAGAACCAACAACCCTTGATGCCTCGAGCCCCACAACCCAGGGCCCCAGAAACCTACCACCAGGCCCCTCCTCCAGTTGCACACCAACCAAGGAAAACCGGTCCCCGACGAGAAAATTACCCGCCATTGCCCTACTCACTTACGTATATCTTCAATGCCTTGATGGCCGCACAACAGATAGAGCTCCCAAAAGAAAGACCCGTCCGGCCGTGCACGGCAAACACTGGAGGGTATTGCATGTATCACCGATACCCGGGTCACATGATCGAGGATTGTTTTCAATTCAGAGACTACATCCATGATCTTCACGACCAAGGGAGTATTGATTGGGCACAAATTGGGATATATATTGGGTCTTTGAAAACACAACAATCAAGACCTCGAGGGCAGCAGCAACAACAACAACAACAACAACAACAACAGCAACAACAGCCGCATGATCAGGGCCTTGGGATAGTGCGCAACCCTTTGCCAAACCATGCGCCCGCTCCGATAGCAGCACCCCCTCGCCATCCCATAAATCCTATCCTAACCCCGGCCGAAGAATCGTCCCGCCGAGGACAAGATTGGCAAATGGACCCGGCTACCGCCTCCTTCCAAACATACGCCCCTCACCACCCTGATAGGGCCATCTTGTCCATCCCCCGTACCTCTCCCAACCTACCACCTATCATCCGTACACCGCCACGACCCGCGGAGTGGTCTATCACTGCAACCCCTCTTCTCTTAGGACCAATTATCCGACCACGTGTACCACCTCCATTAGCTGTCACACCCCCTCTACCACCCATCATTAGACCCGCACCCCCGTTGACCAATCTAGCATCCACCATGCCAGTAAAAATGCCACAACCATCACCCCTCCCCATTCGGCCCATTAGCCCGGTAACAACCCCGCTTAGCCCTGTCAAAGCCCCACCACCTCCGCCCAAGCATACCCAGTCCAGTCACTTAGATCACACGCCAGTCCCCGTCAAAACATCACCTGCCGGGCCTACACCACCTCTTGCTGCCATTCTACGGAGCGGACGTATGGTCCAGCGCGTCTTTCCCCAAGCCGGTGCAACGCAAGCAGCCCCAGAAATTGAGGAAGAACCAGTTGAGGAACCAATACCAGGAACTACATATGACCTGCTGAAACACCTCGATAAAACACCAGCCAGAATTTCTATTCTGGAATTAATCAAGCGGTCCAAAGTTCACCAAGAAGTGCTCCAGCAGTATCTACAAAAGGTGCTTGTCAGTGAAAGCCTCCCGCCCGAGAGAATCACCGCTGTCTTGGCTCCCCGGAGTGAACATCCAGCCCTAACTTTCACTGATGAGGAGTTGGCAGCCCCTGAAGTCAGGAGGTGTGCATTATGCTTAACAGTAAGCATTCGAGGCACCCCGATAGATTCATGCTTGGTAGATACCGGTGCCTCCTTAAACATCATACCTCCCGAGACATTGAACTGTTGCGGCATTTCAGAAACAGAGATCCAGCCTTCTCACATCACTGTGACGGCATTTGATAATATGAAACGACCCGCGCACGGCACCATTCTTCTTGATGTCGAGCTCGGTCCCAAGACAGTCACGGTTGACTTCCATGTGTTGGAGATGGATCCTACCTACCGGGTCATTTTGAGCCGTCCTTATCTTGAAGCACTAGAGGCAGTAGCTGTCGACTCCAGAAATGGGTTCCGGATCGGCACCTCAAAATAAGGTGAAATATGGAATTGGGGAAAAGAGAGTGAATCGAAAACACTCGGAAAGCTGTAAAGACTCCTCACCTCGGTCCCACACTCACATTGATCCCCGAACTTTCATCTCACGGCGTCGCTCGAGCACCGGAGATGGTTCGGGTCATGTGGGAGGAGAGTGAGGAGTGAATTAGCTTAGAACATGAATAAAAAGAAAGGTGGTCGCCAGGAGCCGCGGGCTCCGCTTTATAGAATAACAACAAAATTGAGTTGTTTTGACCGTGTACCTTAGCGTGGGAGAGAGTGTGTGAGTTCAACCTTCTTCCTCTTCGGCCGGCCGATGAGGGAGAGTCCAACCAATGCTAGCTTGATGTATTTGTGCAACTAGAAGACAATAAGACAAGAAAACAAGTGAAGAAAGATTAGAACTGAGTGAAGTGTAGTAACTTGTAAAAGTAATAACATAAAACGACAATTGGAAACAAACTCACCGGATTCGGGGTTAGCCCTAACCCCTTTTTTTGGTTTTTTGATGATGTATGAAATGATGAAAATAGAATAAAAATGATGCTTAAATATGAACTAAATGATTTTAATGAAGAGAAAAAGAATATAAATAGTTAAAGACAACACAACCCAGGCAAAGTGGCAACCGGGTTGGACAGATTTAATGTAAACTGTGCGGCTCTGATGCAGAGACCGTAGAGGACAACACCGATGTAAGAATCAAGTGAAATTTATTTCAAAATAAAGATAACTCACCAAGGGTGGTTTTATATGAAGACAAGTTTGCCTGAATATTATGATAAGTAATCTGAATTTACCTGATAAGCCGGATCTTGGGCAGTGAAGTTCTGGAAACTCCCAGCACAATGTCGATGTAGGACATGCTATGGGAACCAAAGATATCCAAATTGAATTATTCTTGTTGTATATAAAATATAACTCACCGGGTAACAATTTCTATGAAGGATGCATAGGAAGAATCGACCATTAAATGTACTGAAATTGACTAAGAAGATGATGACTTAGAAGAGAAGACTTCGGATTAGTCTGTGCAGCGCCGGTGTTGAAGCCATAACAAGCAGAAGAAACGTCTGAATTGATCTCTGTTTGTTGGAGATGAAATATATCTTGATGAACCACACTTCGTATGAATGAAGTCAGGCCAGAAAATGACTAGAAATATCTGTAGAATCCGATGATCAGCAGTGCAGCACGTTGGAGCATAGACCGGCTTCTTCTTCACTTTGGGATGATCTCCGGGCACCGGGACGAAGATAGAACTATTTGGGGAGATTGGAAAGAGCCTAGGGTGGCTGGAGGACGAAGAGAGGAGTTCTGGAGGATGGGGATGCCCTTCTTTGGTCGTTCATATGAGTCTCCCTTTATAGGGGATGAGAACCAGGTCAAAAAATAGCAAGTTTTGATACATCCGACCATAGGTTGGATTTCCTCCATATAATGTTGCTGATTTTCATCCTGAGGTATCTATAAACTTACCTAAATGATTGAGAGAGATTGAAAACCGTGGATCACCTTCTCCATGCTCAAACAATGTCTCCACTTGAAGAGGAAACAAATCTGGTCCAAAAATGGCAAGTCTTGATATACAAGACAACAAGTTGGATTGCCATCATTAGATGATGCTAATTTAGACCAAGAAGCTTCCAGATACTATAACAAGTGATATGGATGAGGAAAAAGGAATGTAAGGTCGTGAATTGGTCAGATATGTGCCCAATGGGCTGGGCTTGCATGCAATTGGGCTTGATTGGTGCTGCGTGCGGACAGAACTGCGCATCTGACTTCTAAAAGGCGTTGCGGACAAATGGTAGATCAGAATTGAATGCCGTTTGTTGCATTGAAAAGAGGACTCATAGGGGAAGATTATTTATGTTTAGGACTTCTTCATTTTATGTCCACATAATCCTGTGAAAATTTTTCAAGTAGATGATATGCTGGGAAAAGCATAATCTGGCACACCACCAAGAGTCTCTTGTTTGGCAAACACGGATTTGATTAGAAATTAGAAAATCATCCTCATATTTCCAATAAGCACCTCAACTCATCCAAAAGGGTGGTTCATCATGATTTTGATGGTCTAAAATAGATGTTGCCAATGGAATAATGGTTTAAGCTCTAAATAAGGCCAAATTGGCGTGTCTACAGTAGCATCTACTAATCATCAGTGTATCAAGTTCCCTCACAAGGGGCAAATTGTAAAGGTAACCAGTTATGTAACAGTGACGCCAGCTACTGGATTACCAAGCCAGCCAGTTTTCACATTAATAGAACCACCAAGAAAAAGATGGCAGCCAAAGCAAAAAAGGAAGAACACAGAAGAACCGATAGGATGGCACATCATGAGAATTCTGGGGTATCAAGAGGGCCAAGGGTTGGGCAAATTATTGCAAGGCATCACAAAACCCATCAGTCCCGCCAATCGACTTACTAAAACTGGCCTGGGATATGATGGGACAATCCAGAATGGCAAAAGGCCCGAACAACAGTCAGTAGCGGAAGGCCTTGAAAAATACTTTCTGAGAGGGGAAATAATCCAGATTAAAGAAGAGGAGCCAGGCTATCTCAATGACATCAACAATCGTCCACGGAAAAGGCAGAAGATCGACGAAGGTGAGGATGAATTGTTCTTACCTTTATCGTTATTATTTCCGGTCGAGGAGGAAGAATCAAGGAAAGAACCGCTTGAGTCGCCAAGGATCAGTAAGCACCCCGGCAGTCAAATTTGCCATTCCCCCCTCAACTTTTCATTCTCTGGGGCTGAGCCCCTCTTTCAATTAAGCTTCTCCCATGGGCTCCCAATGCCCTTCTGTGGCAGGCCTTTCCCGGCCCATGCAAGGAATGAATTACCCCCGTCCCACACAATCATCACCATTGGGACCGAGAGCCCTCTCCATTCTACATTAATCGAAGCCTTTGCCTCTTTGGCCGTTGAGCAAGTTCAATCCTGGGTCAGACCAGATGGCCCGTCCGATCCACTAAATCTTCCCCTTCTAGGGTCAACCGACTCATCTCCGATCAAGGAGGACCACGACCCCGTCCAAAAATTTTCTCAAGCTTTCACATTCCTTTCCCTTCGTAGTGAAAACAGTGCCATGACCCGTCCTGTACATATGATTGGCACCACCCAAAAAAAACGTCCTTCTCACAACTCGCATTTCGATCGAGGAAACATCCATCCTTGCCCCCAAGAACCTTCCACACTCGGGGACCGAGTCCTTGAGCGAGTTGCTCTACTCTTCACCCCCTGTAGATATCACTTCTCCTAATCTCTCCTCTCCTTCGTCATCTCAGTCATTCCTCCTAGGGTTAGTGTCCAAGAGAGTCCAGGCTAAGGGTAAGAGGGTACCAAATCGATATTTGTATCAACTGGCTGGCAAGAGCTTAGAATGTGCAAAATTGCCAGGATTTTGGGATAACAGTATTCGGCTGGATGAAGTCTTCTATGAGGACAAAGAAAACATAGATCAATCTTTGAGAGTATATGAAGTCGGTTCAGAAAAAGACATTGACACAGATGAGGAAGAGGATATAGCAGATGCCTATGCTTTAGGCTTGAGGAGATTCAAAGAACCCTTAGCTTCTGCTGATGAGCCTACGAAGGAACTCAATCTCAGAACGTTAGATGATCCAAAAGTTGTCCTCATCAGTGCTAGTCTATCTCCCTCCCAAGAATCAGATTTGATAAGGACTTTGCGGGAATACCGGGATACATTTGCATGGACTTATCAGGATATGCCAGGACTAGACAACTCACTGGTCGAACATCGTTTGACACTTAAGGATGGAGCTGTCCCGGTAAAACAAAAGCTTAGAAGGTTTCACCCAGAAGTGGCCCTAAAAATGAAAGAAGAGGTCGATAAATTGCATCAAGCCAAATTCATTAGAGTCATCCTTTATCCTCAATGGGTGGCTAACATTGTCCCGGTAATGAAGAAAGATGGAAAAGTCCGCATCTGCATTGATTTTAGAGATCTGAACAAAGCCTGCCCTAAGGATGATTTTCCCCTCCCTCACGTTGATGTACTTGTTGATAATACAGCTGGTTTTGAAACCCTCTCGTTCATGGATGGATATTCTGGGTACAATCAAATTCGGCTAGCAGAAGAGGATCAGGAGAAAACATCGTTCACTACGCCTTGGGGAACGTATTGTTATGTCGTCATGCCTTTCGGGCTAAAGAACGCAGGAGCTACCTATCAGAGGGCAATGATGGCGATCTTTCATGATATGATGCATCAATGTGTAGAGGTGTACGTGGACGATTTAGTGGTCAAATCCTGAACCCGAGGTGAACATTCTGAGGTTTTAAGAAAGGTCTTGCAGAGAGCTCGAGAGTTTAAGCTAAAGATGAACCCGAAGAAGTGTGTGTTCGGTGTAGCATCCGGCAAATTATTGGGTTTCATTGTTAGCAAAAGGGGAATTGAGATTGATCCCAATAAAGCCAAGGCTATCATTGATATGCCCCCACCAAGGAATTTGAAAGAACTTAGGGGGTTGATTGGAAGATTGCAATTTGTCCGCCGGTTTATCTCGCAGCATTCTCTAAGGTGTAAGCCTTTTTATGAGTTAACCAGGGCAAAAACAGAATTTAAGTGGGATCAGAAGTGCCAGGACGCTTTTGACGGTTTGAAGAAATACCTTTCTAGCCCTCCTGTACTCCAACCCCCGAATCCAGGCAAGCCTTTAATTCTGTACATCTCAGTTCTAAATGAATCCTTAGGTGCCGTATTGGCACAAGTAGACGAGGAAGGGAAAGAATGGGCTGCCTACTATCTTTCTAAAATCTTTGACCCTTGTGAGATGAATTACACCGCCATGGAGAAAACCTGTGTTTCTCTAGTTTGGGTGGTACAAAAACTCAGGCACTATTTTCTCGCTCATGAGGTCAATCTCATCGCCCGGATGAACCCTATCAAATTCCTCCTCGAGAAATCTGTCCTCACTGACCGACTCGCCAGGTGGCAAAGTTTCCTCTCCCAATTTGACATCACTTACATCCAACAGAAATCAATCAGAGGGTATGCCATTGCCGAGCACCTGGCTCACCATCCCGTCCCTAACTTTGACCCGGTCCAGTCTGAACTACCTGACGAAGGGCTCTTGTCCCTCCATCATTCTGAATTATGGACCCTTTATTTTGATGGAGCTTTAAATTCCCAAGGAAGGGGAATCGGAGTTGCCCTTTTGTCCCCAGAGGGGGTTGTTATTCCCCAGGCCTTCCAACTTTGCTTTCTCGCCACCAACAACATTGCTGAATACGAGGCCCTCCTAGCTGGATTAGAGGCTGCTCGCTTCCACGGAGCCACCGAATTGAGAATTATAGGCGACAGCCAACTGATTCTTCAGCAAGTACTCTCCAGATACCGCACATCTCATCCCGGACTCAAACCCTACCAAGAACTCACTTCTTTTTACATCAAGCTCTTCACTAAGCTCGAATTTGTCCATATCCCTCGTGCTCAGAACATCCTTGCTGATTCTCTAGCATCATTGGCATCCTCTTTATCAATCCCGCTAGGCATGTCTGATAGGACCATTTCTGTCCGGCGGAAGATGATACCTGCTATTAAGGATGCTCGATTTCTCGATATCCAAGAGAAGTTCGCAAGGAAGGAATTGCTCGAGAAAAAGGAGGAATTGTCAATCATTGAGGTTGAAGAATTAAATGAAGAAGAAGAGAGGCCATGGTACCATGAGATTGCTCAATATTGCCAGAATCAGACCTACCCGCCCGAGCTTACAGCCGACGAAAGAAAAGCTGTCAGAAGGATTTCCCAGAAATAACTAGTGCTGGGTGGGACACTCTTTAAAAGAAGCATGACAGGGGTTCTGTTGCGTTGTGTAGATGAAAAAGAAGCCGAAATAGTGCTTGAAGAAGCTCACTCGGGGGTGTGTGGGGGCCATGTTAGTGCCCAAGCCCTTGCCAAAAAATCATTCGGCAAGGGTATTACTGGCCCACATTGGAGGAAGATTGTTCAATCTTTGTTCGGCACTGTCACCAATGTCAACTCCATGCCGATAAGATCCACTCTCCGACGTCTTCTCTCCATCCTATCCATGCTCCCTGGCCTTTCGCTATGTGGGCTTTTGATATCATCGGACCCCTTGGTGATCCCAACTCCACAAACAAAACCAAGTCTTTTATTCTCACCGCGACGGAGTACTTCACCAAATGGGCTGAAGCAGAAGCTTACACGGAGATCAAGGCATCAACAGTGTGCACCTTTATCAGGCGCAACATCCTGTCCAGATTCGGAATCCCCGGCGACATCGTCACCGACAATGGGCCTCAGTTTGTCTCTCAGGAGCTGCAAGACCTTTGCAACAGGTATCGCATAAAATTGCATCATTCATCCCCGTATTACCCTCAAGGCAACGGACAAGCAGAAGCCACTAACAAAACCCTGATAAAAATCGTTAAGAAAACATGTGAGTCCAGCAGGTTCGCGGATTGGCCGGATAAGTTGATCGATGCTCTATGGGCCTACCGCACTTCGGTCCGAACCCCAACGGGCCAGACTCCCTATGCCTTGACATATGGAATGGAGGCGGTAGTCCCATACGAAGTACTCATCCCTTCCCTCCGAGTTCAGATCGATCGAGACATCCCTACGGATGATCGGCAGGAATCTCTCCTAGCTCAGCTCGAACTCTTGGACGAAAAGAGGTTGGCCGCCGCCGAACATGCCCGGACTTATCAGAATAGGCTTAAAAGATTTTATCAGAAAAGGGTGGTTGAGAGAAAATTTGAAATCGGTGAGGTTGTGCTTAAAAGAATTTTCATAAAGCTGGGCGGTCCCCGCTCAAAGCTTCAACCAAATTGGGAGGGCCCCTTTGTGATTTCAGAAACATACCCTGGCAATTCTTACAAGCTAGTTAACGCAGATGGAGACGAATTGACTCACCCTTGGAATGGACTCTATCTTAAGAAATATTTTCCCTGAAAATGACAAAAAGAATGTAAAACACTCAAAATTGTGGGAAGAGTCCGTTCTCACCTGTCCTTGCTTGCTATTAGGCCCACCCGTCCAAGTAAGGGTTAAGGATAAGCATCACACTATGCACATCGCACGCCTAGACTCCGGGATTCGACTACCAAAGCCAGAAAAGAAAATCAGGTAGCGCTGGGCAAAGAAGATCAACCATGCCCTATTCCTCTCTCGCTTCGGCCCGAGGAAAGATTCAAGGGACTTCAGGCAAGGAATATCGAAAATGCTCACCATCTAAGAAAAGTGGAAAATCCTATAGGGTCTGTCTTCTCAAAAGAAAAAGCACCAAAAGATGGGCAAGGAACCCCTCAGGTCAACCGAAAAAATGCATAGACCTGTCTGAATGAGTGCTTAAAAACAGCCCCAAAAAGAAAAGGCTCCAAAAGATGGGCAATGAACCCCTCAGGCAAAAATGACCTGTCCGAATGTGGGCCACAAAGATGGGCAAGAAAGAAGGACCCTAAAGGATTTAAACTTGGCAGATGGGCATCAATACGGGAGCTCGCTTGATATCCTTTGAGTTTGGCCAAGGACTTACCTTAATTTCTTCCTTCTTAGGCCACCATGGGTAGGGTTGGTCGACCGAGCCTCAGCAGGACCCTGGTTTGTTGAAGGCAGAAAGCCTAAGAATCCCAGAAGGAGGCACATCACCTACACGTGGCACTTATCCTTAGCCACTACACGTACTGTGAAAGGGGAACCCAGTTGCAAGCAGGACAAATGGTGAGAACATCTACTTCGTCCATAAAACAAAAAAAAATAGATATGTCCAAAATCCAAACAAATCTAGAAATCTTAAAAGAACAAAAAAAATCTGCAAATTCTCAGAAAAAACCCCTGCAAATTTGAATATTCGAAACCCCAAAAAAAATCTATAAAATTCAAAATCCAAAAAAATAGAGAAAAACCCCAAAACTAAGGGTTAGCGCTCGTAAGTTGACCGCACGTCTAGTTGCATTCATGTTTAATTTTCTGTCATGCACGTTTCGTTTCTGCACTACATAGTTATGTTCTTATTTGCCTAGTTGAGAAGGCCCATGCCTCTTGACATCTTGCAAGAGGCTGAGCCTAAACAAAATCTAACCGCTCTTCTGGTTCAGTAAGACAGTCAACAGGTACGAAGATAGCAGAAGCAGATGGCCAAAATAAATCCACTATGGGCTCAAAAGTGTATACAAGTATATCACGTGGCAGAGGGGGCCGGCACATCAGAATCGCCGCCTCCCTCCACCGCTGGCTCCTGGGGAACTGGCTCTGCTACAGGAGGGGGAAGGGGAGTCCTCTCGCCGCCCGCTCGAGAAGTAGTGCCCGACCGGCTCGGGCCGTGAAGCGTCGTCCGCCGAGAGTCGGTTCGATGTGACCGACCCTGTGATCGAGAGCGAGCCAGCTCCAACAGCTCCATCGCCCGCCGTGCCTCCAGTGCCCGCATCTCCTCCAGATGCTGGACCTGCAGCCGGAGGATCTGCTCACTCTCGGGGAGGGCCCGAGCCCTTAACTGCTCCAGCTGCAAGGTCAAACAAAGATCAGCAACAAGCAAAGAAAAGAACAGGACTGGAACAGCCTCAAAAGAAGAAACTCGCCTCCGTCAGAAGGGTGGAGTCGGCCAGAGGAGGGCGGCTCTCCAAGTCGGCCACCTGGGCCTGAAGTCGAGCAACCTACAAAGAACGAGATTAAATACCACGAGAAAGCAGAATGAAGCAAACCAGGGAGCATACCTGATCCCGGAGGGCTCGCTCCGTCTCCTCGGCAGCTCCTCGGGCACCATCTAGCTCGGCCACCCGGGCCCGAAGCTCTCGAACCTGCACGGAACAAGCATTAGAGCAGCACAGCTAAGCAGTAAAAGGAAGAAAAGCTGAGGCTTACCTCCTCGCGAAGTAGGGTCTCCGCCTCTGATGATCCCTCTATCGGGACCTCCGCTGCCGGCTCTACCACCGACGGAACCTCCACCTCTGGGAAGTACGCTGTCGGCCCCACCGATGCCGGACTCCCTACGACCGGCTCAAAAGCCGCCGACTCACCCTCTTGCTCGGGCGGCCTGCGGACGGACGGCTCCCCCTCCCCCTCCATCGAAGGCGCCCCCTGAGAAGTACGGCAGCGTCTACGCGCTCGCGGAGGCCGCCAAATGCCACGCGACCCCACCTCTCCCTGTGACCTCGGAGATGGAGCCGCAGCACACTGAAAAGAGGAGACGATGAGAAGGCAAGGAAAAGAATTACCATGACCAAGAGAAGACAGTACCTAAGCAAGCTGGGCCTCCAGCTCCCGAATCCTGTCATCCCGCTCCGTGATCTGGTCGCGAAGGCGGGTGAGCTCTGTCTGGGTCGCCTACAAGGAAGGATTGGTCAGAACAGAACAAGCAAGCACAAGAATAGTCAGAAGGAGAAGCAACGTACCGTGTCGGTCACTGCGAACAGGTGACCGTAGAACTCGGAGAACTACCGTAGATACTCCGAGCAGTCAGTCGCCTGGGAGACCACCGGGGTACCGCCCCGATCCCAGATCTCCAGGGCCAGCCAGCCTGACTCTCGCCAGTCCACCTTGTGGACCAGCCCACGAGTGCTCCTCCCCATCTTCGGGTAGGGAGGAAGGGTCACCCACTCCTGGTTGAACCCCAGTGACCGCATCGAGAGACGCTGCCACAGGGGCTCAATCTCGTTCAGGCAGATCAGGTAGGTGTCCCTACCAAACACTGCCTGGGACTCCACCACCCAAGGCTGGGCAGTGTCATCGTCCTGGAGATAGGGCCTCCACACCACCTGCAAGGGAGGCAAACAAATGTCAGAAAGCAGCACTAGACAAGACAAGCCAAAGCATCAAAGGAGCGGAAGCCAAAAACACTTACCCGGTCATGGGGGAGGTGGAGCAGGGCCTTCCGCAGGCTCTCCACCTGGTACTGATGAGGAGATGCGGCTCGGTGTGCCACCCACTGCCGGAGGAGCGGGTAGCGAACTGGTCCCGTCTGTCGCACCGCCCGCCGGAGGGGCAAGTGCAGGTAACTCCAGACCTGAGCATGGCAAACATGTCAGATACACAGGTATGAAATATGCAATTTATTTAAAATAGACTGTGTAAAAGTAATTACCTGGAGGAAGGGAGTAAAGCCGGCGACGCCAACGGGGCCCGACTCCATGGCGAGGGAGGCAAAGAGATGCGCCAACATGGCGGCACCCCAGGCATACTCGCCTACCCGCGAAAGGCGGGCGAGTAAAGGCAAGCACCTCAGGTGGATCCTGTCACCCTTGCTGCCCAGCAAAAGCCGGGTAAGCAAGAACAACAGGAACCGACGGAGGTCCCTGTCTGCCTGCTCCGTGCCCTCCTCGCCACAGAGCTCCTCCTTCACCTCAGCGGTCAGGCGACCCCTGACCTCTGAGAGAAGGGCACCCTCCTTGGGGACCGCTGCCGAGCGAAATCCCACCATATGCCCGATGACCTCCCGCTCTAGCATCCTCGTGCCACCAGGGAGGGTCAGAGTGTCAAGACCATAGAGGTCCCGGCAAAAACCGGAATAGTCCTCATAGGTCTTGCCGGTCACCGGCCGACCGCGTACACGTAGGCCCGTAATACGGGCCACATCCTCCAAAGAAGGCACCATGTGCCCCCAGGGGAAGATGAAGGAGCGGGAGACCGAGTCCCACCGCTCCCTCAGGGCCTGGATCAGGGAGAGATCCTCCCAGATCACAGTACAGGAGAGGAGCAGACTGAAGCCCATGGCACTCAGTCTGCTCTTCTGGAACTCCTGCAGCCCCTCGTATACGCAGATAACCAATTCCCACGAGATGCGGGAGCGGAGCTTGCCCTGCATACAGAAAAGAATATTTTGTCAGTTTCATAAAAGTACAGGTGAATTGTCAAAAGCAAGGCAGAAAAAGGGGCTTACCTCGAGGCGGGGGTGCGGACGGGCCTCTGGTGCCACCAGGGGAACCTCCTCGGCTGGGGGAGGTGACTTCGGGACCGGCGGGGGAGGCCTCCGGCGTGCTCGGGAGGAGCGTGGTCGCCGCGCCATCTGCAAGGCGAAGCATCAACAGGTTAGTGTCATGCAGGAGTGAACAGAAATCAGAATAAACCCAGTTTCCAGAAATAGCAGGCGCTCCCCCTTCGGAGCGCTTTCGCTGACGTCCTGAAGTCCGCGCGCTAGGTAAGCGCTCCAACTTCACGACGCTACCTAAAGCGTCGCGAAGACAGAGTGCTTGGATAGCGCTCTGCCTTCGCGACGCCAGGCTCCTGGCGTCGCCGCTTCGCGACGCCTGGCCAGCCAGATTTGACCGACTTCGACGCCGTCGAAATCGGTCGAAAAATTTCGGAAATCTTGGAAAACTCATGACAACGGAAAGTTCACAACCTATTCTACAACTTCCCAGAAGAAACCAACTGACCTGGATGTATATGGGAGACGCACAGAGCCCCGGAAGATGCAACCTTTTTTTAACTGGAACTGTAAAATGCTCGCGTGAAAATGAACTTACTACAGTAACTCTGTATATATAGTGAAGGCAAAATTTTTCGAAAAATTCCAAAAAAATCTGAAAAAAACTCCATAATTCCCTAAAAATCGCAAAAGTTACAAAACCACCGACCTCGAAGATCTTCCGTCAACGAGCGGGTCGAAAATCGAGGGGAATGTGAAGGGCCACTAAAAGGCCCGGTAGTCCGGATCCGGGACGCCTGGCGTCACCACGTCGCGACGCCAAGTGTCCCGTTACCAGAGCGCCTGGAAATTCAGTAGCCAAAAATCTTTGCTTTAACATTTCTTGACTTTTATTAACCAAATGTCATGACATTCTCTACCTGTTTACTCAATTCACACATACATGCACATGCACTCTTTTGGAAAATTCTGACAATTTTGCAGAAAGAAAACAAGTTTAACGTAAACAGCCACACCCGGCCTGAAAGTACAACAACATAGACGGCCACGCAGGGCCCGGAAGAACAAACAAAACATAATATTGGCCTCGCACGGCTCAGAAGAAACTGCACGTCAGGACCAATCACTGAAGAAGGGCCCGCAGCGTAGCAGAGTAACGTGTCAATCGATCGCCGTCCTCCTGCACCGCCTCGCCCACCTAGAAAGTCTGGCAAGCCCTCCAGAGCTCGATGATGCTGCGACACTCCTCCGTGTCGTCAGGGGTACCAAAGTGGCGATCCTTGATCGCAGGAAGGTGAGAAAGACAGGGCACCCTGGATCGAGGGACACTAATCTGAGGAAAACAGCGGTGTGGGTTGTACAAGACAAATGATGAACTAGTGATCAGCCTCAGGTCCACACCAGGAGAGTGGCAGACTCGAACCTCTCTCCCTACCATGGGAGGAGGAGGACAAAGAAAGGCAGAGAGGTCATTGGCCAGAAAATATGCACGCCAATCCTGGCGGGTCTTCACTGAGGGACAAGTGTTCACAACCCTCTCCTCCATACCTAAAACATGAGTAATGGTGTGGAGAGGGCTATAAAGGAAATAGCGGGAAGAAGACACGCGATGATCGACCACACTGAACTTAAAATGCCAATCGGCCCACGATGCTAAAAGAAGAAGGCTGCCATGCATAGGTCGACCGATACATGCCAAAGATAAGCCATCATACAAGAAACCGAGAACGGAGGTGATGATCCTCTCCCTCCGCCAAACACCTCGTATGCTAGATAGGCACCTGGGGTGGATCCAACCGTCCTCGGCCGGGAAAAGAAGAGCAGAGACGAGAAGGGTGGCAGCCCCTTTCATGCCAGGGAGAAGGTCAATATCACTACCGGCTCCTTCTATGGCGCCGATGGTCCATTTCAGGAGGCCCTCTACACTAATCCTGTCCCCCAGGATGATTTGACGGGCTGAAGTAGGACTCATGAATTCCTCGAGGAATTCCTGAGAAGACAAGAAATCAGAGGGGACAAAAGTGAAGAGTTCTTGCCGGATAGGGACTGCTTGAAGACCGAGGAGGATCTCTGCCTCCTCCAAAAGGATGGTGCACTCGTAAGTGCCCATAATAAAGGTGTTGGTCTCGGGATGCCAACACTCTACTAAAGCGGCGAGAAGGGAAAAGTCCCAATGATATTTCAATATGTTGCGGGCATGGGTGAGAAGGCCCAGGAGGCCCCACTCGCGAAGGAAGGCACGGTTATGGTAAAAAAGACAAATAATAAGGCGGTCCATCCAGCCGAACAGACCACGGCAGCGTGCACCCGGGAATGGGGGAGGTTCCTGCACAGAACAGGTTTGAACAAAATCAGAAACTGTCATCGGAAATAGCAGGCGCTTCGACGATGCGACGCCTGGCGTCGTAAAGACAGAGCGCTTGGATGAATCCGACAGAAAACCAGAAAAGGGCGGAAATGGAAGGAACCGGCCAAAAAGAGGGCCCACAAGGGAGCAAAACGATGAAAACGAACTTTCAAAAGCCAAATGAAGGCAGAAACTTACCACTCCCGCCGAAACTCGGTTCCGAATGTGCCCCGGAATCCCTGAAAACCGCCTCGCCTTCAATGGAGTATCGGGCCGGTGAGGGAGCTCCATGGCAGCAATGGCAAGCAAGAAATGAGGAAGGAAGGGAGCAAGGGGCGGCCCAAGGAGAGTAGAGAAGGTTTCTCCCCCCCCCCCTTGGGCGACCTGGGGGACATATAGGGGCGGGGAAGAGAGAGGGGGAGCCCCCCATTACCCACGACGAGACGGGCGACAGGCCCTTGACGGAAAGCTGCGCAGGGTTGCAGGCACTCTTACATTGCGACGCCTGGCGTCGCGTCGAAGGAGCGCTTTGAAGAAATCTAAAAAAAAAAGGGAAGAAAAATAACTGAAAATGGTCAAAAATCTGTATATTAGTATTTGAAATGTTGAAGACCACAAGTTCTAAGAACGCCGGGCCCGAGAACCCCTCCAACAAAATCAAGGATGGAACGGTTATTCAATGAACCTGCGGATAAGCCAAAATCACGAGCTTTGGGGACGACGGTTCCTGATCAGTATCCTGACCCACCACTCGTGATATATATTTTCAACTATGTTTCTTAAATATTGGTTTTATTTCTTTCTTTCACCCAGCATGCATCCGTATACATCATCTGCATTTGATTATCATCGCTATGGTTGTCTTCAAGAAAGATCGCTTTCTCTGACAAAGCAAACAAGTGTTTATATTGAGATGAGAAGTTATTCCACTCCGAGCTGAATCAAGTTTCCGCAAGAACCAGATGAATCCTAAAGACTTAATTCCAGTTGATTGGAGGTTCTTTTGATTTTTAGATCAACTTCTGTTCAGCCCTTCTTGGTACAAGCACACCACAAAGCTGGGCCGCTAACCAAGATGAACTCACGAGCCGCGCTCGGAGGTTCCCCGCACGCAGGGAGCAGGCTTTTATTTTCCTCTCTCGTGCCCACGGCACATCTCGTCTCCTATCAACCACGAAAGCAGTCTAGAAGATACAAAAGGCAATTGCGGAACTTGAGAAAGCTCAATTCACCTGGTCAGGTCGTGAGTCGCGTATCTAAATCTACACCTTGACGTCAGTTTTTCAGTCCGCCATCACTTCACTCCGCTCCACCTCGCTACGGTCACTTCCGCTACACTCCGCGTCGCTCCCTTGCAAAACCGACGTCAAGGCGAGGCAAGCTGTAGATATGCGAATTCGGCCCGATTACAGAAAGTGCAATCTCATTTCTATAGGTAACACTTGTTTTCTCCCAATCAGAGAGGTCGATTTGACATAAAAATAACCGAATTTTGGGAAATCTGGAGGCGTCCCGACTCCGCGACGCCTGGCGTCGCAACGTCCGAGCGCCTGGCATTTCCCGCCTTTTTCACCCTTTTGTCCGGCTGGACGACTTCGTACCCAGAGACGTACGAAGGTACAAGCGCTCCTCTGCCAGAGCGCCTGCAATCCCGCGCGTGACAGCCGGCTTTTCAGACGGTCAGCGATGCGTTGTTGAAATCGTACTGAGGACCCAGGCGCTCCGCCGTCGGAGCACCTGGATTCCCGCCTGACAATTGTCGCCGCAGGCTCCGCGTGCGCCGAATTCAGTCTGACAGCCGTAGGTCGTAGGTGCTCCCCTGTCAGAGCGCCAGGATTTCCGCTGACAACCGCCGCCTGACATGCAGGTTGGTAGGTGGCGACAGGTATGGTCGGGCGTGCTGATCTGCCAACTTGTCGGAGGATTTGCAGGCGCTCCCATGCCGCGACTCCAGGCGTCCCTAGGGCGGAGCGCTAGGCTCATTTTTGCGCGCCTATAAAAGGAGACCCTTCTCCCACATTTAAGAGGTTCCAAGGTTCCAAGAGAGAGATTCTAAGGTGCAGAGAGAGGGATCCCCAGAGCCTTAACTCCCCAAGAGCTTTCTTGAGCCTCCCCAAACATCCTTCCACCACCTTCCAACCCCCATCAGAGTCTACCATCCCACTCCCAAGCTCATCCACCCTTCATTGTACCTCTTCCACCCCGTTCATTCAATACCACTCAAAACCATTCAAGACCCCCGCCATCATACCATTAAAGGCCATTGCAAGCCATACGACGAGTGCCAAGGAATCTCCAAAGCAGGCTAGGAATCCAATCCTTCGTCATTGGAACCGGAAGAAGATTGTACTGAAGACTGTCGCAGGAGGGCTGAAGCGCTCCATCGACGCGACGCCAGGCAACCTGTTGTTGGAGCGCCTGCAATTTCCAGAAGCCAGAAGCACCAGTCTTCTCTACGATCTTCTTCCTTACTCTACCTTTTCTTTATTGTTCATTTGTGTTTCATCATGCATGTTGCATTAGTATGGCGTAACGCATCTTAGCCTTAGGTCATTTAGATTCTCCCTTAAGAGGGGTTAGGAGTTAGTCCTAATCCGGTTCGTTCAACCCCTTTTGCCATTGCTTTTCTTTCTTACGAATAGTTACTGCCCCATCTTTAGTTCTAATCGTTGTGCTTTCATTCACATTTTTCTTTCAGGCAAGCGAGCTTCTTCAAAGCTCTTCTTCCCCGGCCGGCCGAGGAAGGAGAAGATAGAACCCCCTGCAATCTCCCAGTTCAATCGAGGTAACCGGTCACTCTCATTTCCTTTACTAGTTCATCTCTTTCACTTCTATCATCAGAGCCTCTCTGGCTCCTGGCGACCACACCATCCCTTCCTCTTTCGTTTTGGTAGGTTAAGTTAGTGTTGATAATGCTACTTGCTATCTGATCTTCTTTCCCCTCGATTCTCCTCACGACCCGGACCGGTCCTTCGATGCCCAAGTGACATCAAGGGTCGAGTAGTCCGGGGATCAAGGTGAGTGCAGAGAAGGAAAGAAGGAAGAGAAGCAGGCAATAGATCGGTTCGTCGGAATCATCCACGACCGTGTCTATGGCGTGATTAACACGAACCCACCCTATCAAGACCATAAGAAAGGAAGCACACACACCACGAGCATCTACATCTTCTTCTCCCCCCCCCCTTCTCTTTCCCGGCATCCACACTCATCTCCTTCCTCTTCTTAGAATTATATGAATACCTATCAGGTATATTTGAACCCTATTTGATCAATTTTCAATTTTTGTTATTCAATTCTGATTGAGATAGATTATAAAAGAACCCATAGGAATCGTCACTTCCGCTGTAGCAAATTTTTATGAACGATTCCTTAGACTAACCACTCGAAACCCAAGATGAGATAGTGCCCAAGTGAACTACCTTGCACAGGCATCCTCTACATACTGCAGTGTCCAAGGTCTTAGTCAGCCTTTAACAATATAAGTAAACTAGATGTAAGCTCGACCATCCTCCACCACCTAATAATCTGAAGTGATCAACTCGAAAAAAGGCTACAAGATGATGCTGCCTGAAACACTGGACAAAAATGTCATGGTGTGCAGCTCCAATGATAATGTGATGTCAAAATTGAAGTGTTGATGTCCCACACAATGTAAGAACTCCGACTCATGGAAACAAGTCGGCACTGGCTCTAATACCAAACTAATGTAGGACAAAGATGAAGATCTCACCATCCGTGCATTGACAGGCCTAGACTAGGCTAGACTTAGCTTGTACAACCCTGAAATTGATGGAACCAACATGAAACTTGCTAAACCGAGCTCCAAAATTGCTAAATCGACCGTGGCATGCCTCAAACTCAATTGAACAAGACCAAACCACATTGAACGATGTCAAATTGAGCTAGAAATGCTAAACTGTGCTGAAAATCCATCGAACCAGGCCCAAAAGTGGTTGAACTGAGCCCACAAGTGCTGAACTAGCCCTAATAGCTATGAATCGACCTTAAAACCCCTAAACTAGGGTCAGTTTAGCCTGAATTAGCTCTTAGACCCTTGAACCTGTCTGAATCATGACTGAACTGCCCTGAACTGGCAATCTAGGTGTTGAACCTGGCGGCCCAAGCCGTGAACCAATGTTAACCCAGTTGAAGCAAGTTTGAACTTGGTCTGAGTACCTGACCTAGATCGGCTAAGTCGGATGGTGAATTGGCACCACTTAACCCCTCATAGGGTTGTGGCCACCTACAGTTCACCATGGGGGTGGTGTCATGAGAGCTTCACTGGGCACCCCGTACCCCACTTTGGGGGTGTCTTCGATTGCGCTCCGATGTGAGAGCTCCCAGCCAAGTTCATTGCGTTGTTTTCATACGGGAGTAAGGGGAGTTGGAGAGCGATGTTGTTGTCGCCATCTAGAAAGCCAGAAGGGGGGGCAGAAGGAACCCTGCATCATTGATGTCAACTCTGATCTCGCCATCTCTGGCCTCCTCCTTCTTCATCTTCATCATTGGAGTCTATCGGGAGAGGGAGGTTGGATGATGGGTGCCTTTGCATGGGGCTAAGGGGTGTGGGAGGATGCAAAAGGGAACAACAGTCAAGGGGGGCTAGGGAGGCCTATGTAGGGGAGCTAGAGAGTTGGTGTGGGGGCATTGGTTGACCAACAGGGAAAACAGGGAGGGGGTGTCTAGTCGTGTGCGGAGGAAGAGGGCAAGGGGATGGGAACAAGAACCAGGAGAGAGAGGGCTTTCTCCTCTGTAGGGAAGAAAGAGAGAGAGAGAGAGAGAGAGAGAGAGAGAGAGAGAGAGAGAGGGAGGGAGAACTGGGAACACATAGAGGTAGGAAGGCAACATCAACAAGAGGGATGAGTAGGTTGAGAGTGAGGGAGGGAGGAGGGGACAAGAGAGGGAGGGGGGAACCCCTTTTCTTTCTTCAACCATCCATCTCTTCTTCTATTGACATTAGAGCTCTATTTATAGAACTTGGCATTACATGTATGACCCTTAAAAGACCTAATTACATATATGTCATTTAAAGAAATCAAATGAAAGTTCAAAGAACTCTACATACCAAAAGAAAAATACATAAAAATAAATTCTAACACTACAAATTAAAAGAAATAAATATGTCGTCTCCTCAAGACCCGAAAGGCGCAATCTCCAAGCAAATGGTCGATCCAGTCCGTACCAATCCCCATTAACATCATTCAAACTTGCATGATCCTGTTAGATAGGCCTTCATCTTTCAACCAGTCATACATAGGACTAAGACTTAGTTATAGGTAATCTCCCATCCTTCTCTGGTCAACCTGATTGTTGGTGGATTGAATTAGTCTTTGACAATAGCAGAACTGAAAGAAAGGTGTGTCCACTCTGATTTTATCTCTATTCACAACATCAAGTATGTTCAAGCTTCTGTATTATGTTTGGTATCTTCGTTATGTTTTTAATCCAACTGATCTTAGATCAAATTTCTTTAGATTTTTTCAGGGTTGTTTGCTTAGACAACAACCCCTCTGATGATTGCCTAGTAGTGAAATAATTAAAAGGACGTATCTTGTATATCTTTATCTGATTATAATAGATTCCTCCTTGGACTAGAGTTCAAACTTTCAGTAGTTGATAATCGGTCATCAATCTAAGTCTTATTAGTTAACACTTAGAGTCCTTTTGGTTCATATTTTGGTGCAAAGTGTATCAAACTTTAGATACTCCAGCTACTGATAGTTCGGCCATCAATAGCCATCAATTTAGGCATGTAGACCACCCCTTTAGCTGAGTACGTGGTAGGGGCAACAATTTGAGATGGCATTCTCGATCAGATTGGACTGATCCACATTGAGATCGGGTGCTCGACACCATCTGGCTCGAATCTGATTGTGCCTCAATTTTTTGCTTCTTCCCAGGACTAGTGGCCTACACATCTCTTATTGCTTAGGAGAATGTTGTTTCGTTAATTATAAATGTTAGTAGTTATTAGTTGTTAGGTAGTCATTTTTAACATTAAAACATGCAATCTTTTAAGAATTCTAATATTTTTTTCTTTTAACCATGCAAAGTATTTTAGTATTTATTATGTTCTTTATCTTTTAAATAATATTACTATAGATATTTAAATTATTATGTGGAAAGACCACTTCCTTGATTAAATATGAGGGTAAATAAAATAAACAACTGTGTTTTAAAAGAATTTTATGTGGTGTTAAAATTATTTTAGAAACAAGATTTTAATGTTTTTTAAATTTTAAGTATTTAACAAAAAATAAATATACATGGAAGATGAGGTCAGGTTATTCTCCCAACGGTGCCTGAGCAGCACACAGAAAAGGAGAGCAAAAGCACTTGAAACATGGGACTAGAAAATTAAGTCTTGACGTGTGGAACCAAAAAAACAAATGCCTCTTGGATAACAGGAGTTGATTTCCTCTTCATATTTATATTCCATAAGTTCATGAACAGAGATTTCAAGTAAGAAATGCACAAAGAGAACATAAAGAAGAAACTTAAGAGAGGAGGCATTCATTACGTGGCCGCTTATTTATGTAACAACTTTCACGAGAAGTTTGTTGACAGAGTGACACATACAGCTTGTTGGAGATGAAAAACATTTTATCTCTACATCATCTACAAGAATGAAGACGAGGAAAAAAAACTTGTCATTGGAACTTTGGGTCGGATTCGGTAGCGAAATCACCAGAATTCGATTTCAATTCCGATAAGGACTAAGGGGTTCCAATTCCAATTCCAATAATTTTGAAATCACTATGTTCTGATTTCGATCCAATTCTGATTCTGTTATCGAAATCAGAACAAAATCTGATAAATTCTGAAATACATATTAAATATTAAATTTTTTTCAAAAATGAGTCAGTAAAACACAGAATTATTAAATTTTGATATACTTTTTTCGAATTTTTATTTTTATTATTTTATCAATATATATATTATATTTTAATTAATTTAAATTTATTTTATTTAATTTTATTTATATAATTATTTTTTATCAAAATCGGATTAACGAAAATAGAATCAACTGATTTCGATTCCGATTCCAATAAGCTACCGAAATATCCGATTCTAATTCTGATAGCTTATAGGATACAAAAACAAGTTCCAAACCAATTAATTTTTATCGAAATCGAATCGAAATATCAGAATATCGGATTCTGTTTACACCCCTATTTGTCATTTACAACAATCTCGTGAGATATCTACATCATCCGAGGCACAACCACCCAATCCCTCTATACATACAACTACCTCTAACAATAGAGAGGACACGTATGGATGGGGGTACAAAGTGGGGAACAGCGTCACACCCCCGATTTTCACATACACAGCAGAACATAATCCGGCAATGCGACCAGGGAAATAACCCCTCAAATACAACGGTTTGGAAAAATTGAAGACAAAACTAAGATCTAATTCATAATTCAAATAATTCATCAACTAAAATCATACCATGTTGCCACAATTCATGGATCATCCAAAAGGAATATATAAGGATCTTCCAAATAATCCCTCGAGATCCAAATCACCACGTTTTTGCTGCGTTAAATCTGATTACCTGAATATTGTTAAAAGATTTAGAATGAGTACGATGACTCAGTAGATATCTTTTCATTCGCCAGATCGGATAATAAATAAACCTAAATGATAATTAAATAATTATCCATTGCTACTCTTGTTCTATATATGTATAGAACTGGATAGTATGATAATTATCTGGCTTATCCACATTTTTTAAACCACTAACTATCAACTATGTAGACCCAATCGGCACCTCTAACCATCAAAAGAAGAACCTAACTAGAAAGATTAAGGTATGCATGAATACCTACTACATGACCACACAAATGAGACACAGCATTCATACCATGCAGCATAACCTACTTATGACAAACTAATGTACATTCTAAGAACATGCCCACACAATCATGCAATAGATGCACCTATCCTCTACTATAATATCACATCTTTTCTTAATGTCAAGGAATGCGTCGTCTTACCATCTCAACTAGCTACCACTAAATCTATCATATATAACAGTAACATATAGTAAAACGAAGTCCCCTAGTGCACCTAGATAGTGGTGGCACTTAGGACAAACTGCGGTATCCTAAATCGAAGGATGCACCGGACTATTCTAATACCCGCAACCCACGGGGCCACTACTAACTAGTCTGGTGTAACTTAGTCTGTCATTTCAATTAATGCACATGCATTTATTTCAATCATGTCATGCCATGCCATGTCAATTGCTATGCAAATTATAACCACTAATATGAATAGTACATCTAATGCATTTAACCATCTATAAAAAGAAATGCACATTTACTTGACATAACATGACCACATGCTAGACATTCAAATGCTATTATGCACATATATGCATGAATTGTGTCGCACAACATATGCACAACTAATGGAGGATGAACCACAATATAAAATATTAGTGGAGTTTACAAGAAAAATCAGATTTTTTAATTGATATAAATTTCTAACTAATTCAATTAACATGCAATCATAAACATTCACATAGACCCAATCAGGTTAGTAGATAAAGGCATATCAAGTTCATAAATTGTACAATTTAAATTCTACAACACAAGCTAATCAATAATTAAGACATGATAGAATCAATTAATTTAATAAAATCAACAACTATATAGCATGCATCTACCAAATTTAATAAGATGTTTAACTATGAACAATAACCACATCCGACATTCACTAATATATTTAAATCAACATCTAAAGGTAATTGATAAATTTTAGGTATTAAATATAATGATATTAGACACGTCTAGGATACCTACCTGAACGACATTGGAAGGAGGAATACATGGCGCTAAGGTGTTGGCGCACGGTAGTTGACGACGGTGGATGGATGACGATCAAACGGTGCTAGTGCGATGCTGCGGTGAGGCGGCTTCACGATCAACATCGAGTCGAGGAGAGGGAGTCGATGTGGCTGCGTGACAGCGGGGTTCAAGGTGCGCGGAAGGCGTTGGTGGCGCATAGGGGAGAGAGAGTGGGTGTCACGGCTACGCCGCATTTGCACGGGTGCACGAGACAGAAGAGAGAGAGGAGAACAGGGGTCACAGCGGATGTGCAAGGGAGAGAGAGTGAGGCAGAGTCGACAATGGAGAGTGGGTGCGCATGGCGAGCTAGCGTCGAGCGTGGGGGGTTGAAGCCGAAGGTGGCTGGATGCAAGGGAAAGCTGGGTGCGCAGAGACAGGGCGGCAATGCACTGTGGACGATGTGTGGGATGCGAAAGCCACACGCAAGCGAGACCATGGCATTTGTGTGCATGCGCACGAGAGAGAGAGAGAGAGAGAGAGAGAGAGAGAGAGAGAGAGACGAGCGGGGCGGTGAATCCAACGGACGCAATGCAAGAGGGTGAGGGGAGGCAGAAGAGTAGGAGAGAGAGAATAGGGAGGCGGTGCGGTGCGATGATTGGGGGGAGTGACGAGGCGGTGAGGAAGGGAAGGTTTTGGAAGGGGGGAAGCGGTGGCATGGTGGTGGGTTTTGATTTTTTTTAAATATCAAGATATTACACTCACTATCCCTTAAAATAAATTTCATCCTCAAAATTTCTAATCAAGACTTCCTGAAATGAATGAGTATAAAAATATCTACACTCTCTCCATCTAACCTATTTGTTCTTCTATCTTATTTCTAATCAACCTATCTAGATATTCCTTTGATCAATCTACCTATCTATCATAATCTTCTTTCTATCTATCCAAGCATTTTGTCTAATCCTTTCTCAACATTAATTATCTACCCACGATTCATCTAATTGATCTACCTGTCTACCTTTCTATCTATTTATCTACCTATCCACCTATCTACCAATCGACCTATCTATCTGTCTATTTAAATATCTATCTCTTGTACACAAATCTAATAGCCTAATCCTCATCTATTAATTCCAAGCTCTATACCCAATCTAATGATCCATGTCAAATTATTGACTCTTTCTAATCCAAACCGATTACATAAACTCGAGCTAGTCAAAATAGACCTTAACGCTGAGTTCATGCTCTGATACCAAGCTGTCACGCCCCAAATTTTCACATACGCAACAGAATTTAATCCGGCAATGTGACCAGGGAAATAACCCCTCAAATACATCAGTTTGGAAAAATTGAAGCCAAAACCAGGATCTAATTCATAATTCAAATAATTCATCAACTAAAATTATACCATGATACAACAATTCATGGATCATCCAAAAAGAATACATATGGATCTTTCAAATAATCTCTAAAGATCCAAATCACCACACTTTTACTGCGCTAAACATGATTACCTGAAAATTGTTAAAAGATTTGGAATGAGTACAATGACTCAGTAGACATCCCTTCATTCGCTAGTTCGGATAATAAATAAACTTAAATGATAATTAAATAATTACCCAGTGCTACTCTTGTTCTATATATATATAGCACTAGACAGTATGATAATTATCTGACTTATCCATATTTTTTAAACCACCAACTATCAACTATGTAGACCCAATCGGCACCTCTAACCATCAAAAGAAGAACCTAATTAGAAAGAATAAGGTATACATGAATACCTACTACATGACCTATATGATGAAATCACGCACAAATGAGACACAGTATTCATACCATGCAGCATAACCTGCTTATGACAAACTAATGCACATTCTAAGAACATATCCACACAATCATGCAATAGATGCACCTATCCTCTACTATAAATATCACATCTTTTCTTATTGATAAGAAATATCGTCTTGCCATCTCAACTAGTTACCACCAAATCTATCATATATAGCAATAGCATATAGTAAAACGAAGTCCCCTAGTGTACTTAGGCAGTGATGACACTTAGGACAAACTGCGGTATTCAAGAGCGAAGGATGCACCGGACTGTTCTAATCCCCATAGCCCACAGACCACGACTAACTAGTCTGGTGTAGCTCAATCTACCATTTCAATTAATGCACACATGCATTCATTTCAATTATGTCATGCCATGCCATGTCAATTGCTATGCAAATTATAACCACTAATATGAATATATGCACATCTAATGTATTTAACCATCTATAGAAAGAAATGCACATTTACTTGACATAATATGACCACTTGTGAGACATTCAAATACTATTCTACACATATATACATGAATTGTGCCATATAACATATGCACAACTAATGGAGGATGAACCATAATATAAAATATTAGCAAAATTTACAAGAAAAATCAGATTATCTAATTAATCTAAAATTCTAACTAATTCAATTAGCATGCAATCGTAAACATTCACATAGACCCAATCAGGTTAGTAGATAAAGACATATCAAGTTCATAAATTATACAATTTATATTTTAAAATACATGCTAATCAATAATTAAGGCACGATAGAATCAATTAATTTAATAAAATCAATAACTATATAGTATGTATCTATCAAATTTAATAAGACGTTTAACTATGAACAATAACTACATCCGATATTCACTAATATATTTAAATCAACATCTAAAGGTAGTTGATAAATTTTAGGTATTAAATATAATGATATTAGTCACATCTGAGATGCCTACTTGAACGACACTAGGAGGAACACACCGCGCGTGCGACGGAAGAGAGAGAGGAGAGCAGGGATCGCGGTGGACGTGCAAGGGAGAGAGAGTGAGGCAGAGTCGACAATGGAGGGTGGGTGAGCACAGTGAGCTGGCGTCAAGCGTGAGGGGTGAAGCCGAAGGTGGCTGGACACATGGGGAAACTGGGTGCGTAGAGACAGGGCGACAACGCACAGTGGATGGCGTGTGGGATGCAAAAGCCGCACGCAGATAAGACCATGGCATTTGTGCGCGTGTGCGTGCGCGCGAGAGAGAGAGAGAGAGAGAGGAGCAGAGCAGTGAATTCAGTGGACGCAATGCGAAAGGGTGAGAGGAGGCGGAAGAGCAGGAGAGAGAGAGAACAGGAGGCGGTGTGGTGCGATGACTGAGGGAGTGAGAGGCGGTGAGAAAGGGAAGGTTCTGGAAGCGCGGGGGGGGGGGGGTTTGATTTTTATTTTTTTTTGAAATATCAGGATATTACAAACATAGGATTGGATTTAGGGGTGTCAATGGGCCGGGCCCGGCCCGGCCCGAAGTTGGCCCAATACAGGCCCAGTTCAAAATAGAACGGGCCGGCCCGACCCGGCCTGCATTGTATTTCTGGCCCGGCCCGGCCCGGCCCGCATAAAATTTAAATTTGGCCTAGCCCGGCCCGGCCCGGCCCGATCTTTCTAATATAAAAATGTATAAAATTCAGAATAAAAAATATAAATATGATACAAAAATTAAATTTCTACCAAATCAAAATGTTTGAATGGTCTGAAAATTGCATGAAAATGTAAAAACCAAGAGATTTGTAGTTAATAAAATCTAAAAATGTTCACAAATCAGAATCTTTGAATACAAAAAATAATCATAAAATTAGAGAAGCTCTAGAGACCTGAAAATTGCTAAATTATGAAAATTGTTAAAAAAATTGTCATGTTGCTAAATTCTTAAAAACAACAAATTTGACTTGAACAAAAGATAGAATACATGATTTTGACTGACATGGTGGAAGAGCTACTTAAATTAGCTTTGAATCTCATCTCCTCAGCCATCTTGGGACGCTGGAAGTTTACCACTCATCCATGGAAATTAAATTGTATGCACCGGGCTTATGACTCCAGATTTGCTCATCACAATGAACAATGCACGGGACAATGCCTGTGAATAACCCACTAAAAAACAGTGCATTTTCCAAAAGTTCTGCCAACCGAAAGAACATATCCTACATATGATTTCAGACAAACCTCATGAGCTAAAATTCATTGGAAACCAACTAAAATAGAACACAAGTATAAGTAGAACCAAGTACAAGAAGTGGAAAAACAGATGAGAAAGGGAAACCACTATTAAGAAGATTGAGAGACCTGTACAAGGACTGAAAAAACAGACAACAAAAAATACCCAAAACTAAGAAGCTGACCTAAGAAGGCTATGCCAGCCCCAGAGAATCAGACTAAAAACAAGATCCCGTCCTTAGAAGCGTCAAGACAGATAATGCATCCCCTCCATTCTGCTCTCCTACAATAGCCCATTCTTGAAGAAGGAAGCACCAGATGTAGACCACAATGTAGAAATTAAACTGTACTCATCCTTGAAATTTCTGCAGTTGCACTCCTTCCAAATAGCCCATAAGATATCTACAGCAATAACTTCCAAGATGAGCTTTCTCAACTGAAGACATTTCTAACCTCTCTACTCCAGTATCCTGCTAGCATCCGTACAAGGAGATAAACAAAGACTTTTTTAAAGTCATGATGTCAATGTGTTTTCCATGCAAGCAAATTCATATAACCATACGATCCCCTCCAGGTCAAAAGAAAAAGGCGCAGAAGCCGCAGAACTAAAACAAAAAATGATGAAACTAAATTCATAAATCTGAATAAGAAATTGAATACTGAAATAAAATATGCAAAAACTAAAATCTAAAAACAACAAAACTAAAATCTAAAGCATTGTTTACATTGATTCCACCTCCAATTTGCAGGCCACCTGGAAAATTTGAAATCCCACAACATGAAGCAGCTAAAATCTGTAATTTCCAGCACATCGTTTGATATGAAGTAGGTCTAACTCAAATACCAAACTACAAGCCTACCCAGATATCATCAAGATTAGATTTCTCTTTTTCCATATAAAACTTGTGCGATAGATAATTCATGTAATACATCAAGCACCTACGTGCCAATGACTGCATAAAATTGTAAAATAAGGATAAGAACTATTGTCTACGTGAAGAGTAAAGACCCCTGCTTCTGTAACACCATATGAATTGGGTTCATAAGCTGAAAGCATACAAGGCTAAATAAGAAACTCAAAACTGTTTTGTACCCGCCGGCCAACCTCCCTGCGACCCCTTCTGGTGCAGCCCCTCCGCCACGCCTCCACCCCTAAATCCTCTGTCGGACCCCCACCCACCGGCCTCCCTACAACTCCCACCCCTGCAGCAACCCACCGCAGCCCATCAGCCAAGCTCCCCACCCCACATTCACTCTGTGGCAGCAATTCAGCAGTACCCGGCGATGACTTCCACTGGCGGATATATAGAGGACGTACAGGGGAGTTGCGGCGGGAGAGGGGGGTGGGGTTTTAGGGTGTTCGAGGGAAGGGAAAGACGTGGGAGGAGGGAGATGTGTGTGCGATAACGAGGTGGGTGGGTGTGTCACCTCGACGGGGCCCTCTCTCGTCGTCACCGTAGCGCCGTCGCCGTCGCCCTCGGATGCTCTCGCTCGTTGGTCGCTTGCCGAACATGAAGCGTGGCTAGCTCGATGAACAGGAAGCCTCTATCAGACCGTCACCTCGACGGGGCCCTCGCTCCGTCGCTCGCCGTCGCCGTAGCGCCCTTGAGTGCTCTCGCTCCGCTCACTTGCTCGCCGTCGAAACCCTATTGCCAAGTGAAGGTTAGAGAGGGCCCGCTTCGACCCGAAACGTGATCCATCTTTGGCCCGCGGGCCAAATCCACTGACCCGAAACGTTGTCCATGGCCGGCCCGGCCCGAGAGCCCGCGGGTGAGCCCAATCCATTGACAGCCCTAATTGGATTAGCTAGCTAAATGGCTGAACCAGTGTCAGTTTCTTTTACAAAGTAACCACCGCTGGTGACCTGAAAAAAATCACCATTCAATGGTTTCTTCTGTAATCAGCCAAAAGGTAATTGGTGGTACGGTGTGTTAAGGCCTGCAGCAAAGAAGTTTTATTCTAAAGTGATTGAAGTCCTCGGTAGTAGTCTGATATCTTATGACCAAGTCTCCTAAAGTTGGTGTCTCTTCGGCTGGAATGTTTTTTGACCCATCTTGAAATGAGCTCGGGAAATAATGGTGCTAACTGAATATGGTAATGAGGATTATGTTGCCGTTTCTTCTTTGGCACATTCTTCTACGGTTAACGATCTTTAAGCAACTTGGAGGGAAAAAGAAAACAGAAAGCTTATGCGATAAACACAAATGAAAAGAGCAAAAAGAAATGATGAAATGCTCGTTCTCAAAGCGGCGGTTAACTTTGAAGAGAACAAAAACATAGCTAAAATGTTGAAGGTCGGCTTGAGAAGAAAATGTCACTTATGTTTCTATGTTTCTCTTGGACAAAAGATTTATGATGAAACTACGCATGTAAATATCATTTCTTGGTAGATTTGGACAAATACTTCAAATCACTACTAACATACGGAGGATTATGCCCTGCGTCTTAAGCTTAGTGATAAGCAAGGTAATTTTTTATAATTAAAAATTATAAAATAGATAAATATAAAATTACCATATTTGATGAGATATAATAACACAGGTGGTGACTAAGTATAACTAAGAAAATGGAGGATCACACAAGAAAAGAGAAAAATTAGGAGTATATTTTGTTGAGAATATCCGTTTTATGATAAAGCCAACACCTCGTTCGTTAGGTATATTTGGTTTTCGTCGACTGACGCAACTACAGATGTCGTTTGATTGTCTAGCTCTAATAATTTCAAGTTTAGATGTGGCTAAGAGCAGTTCCAATACACCTTTTATACAAGCAAACGTGCTATGATCTATAGAATGAATGCGTGAAAGATGGTCCATTACAACCATTGGTTTTCACAACTCTTACGGTTACGGATTACAATACTTTATTCGTACAAGGTAAAAACCTAACAATAATTAGACCATTGCTATAACGTTTTTTGAAACTCATTTCTTAGAGTGTTTAGTTGCACAATAATTTTTTGCACAATTTCGTGAGAAAAAAGAATAAGTACAATATATGACCAAACAAAGTGGGGAAGATTACAAGATAAGAAAAAGATGAGATCCGCTTTCTTTCTAAGTATAAAATTATTTTAAAAACATTAATTTTTAATAGTTGTCCTCTTTTAACAAGTTTTATTATAAAAACATAAAATTGAAACAAAAATTCAATTTAACATGCAACCAAACACCACATTGCATATGGAACCTTTTTTCTTGTGGCTAGTAGGGCTGCAAGGCACATACTGTAAGAAATCACCTAACTTAATTTTGATAAAATTTAAAATATTTAATTATGATTTTAATTGATTAAAAATTGAAATGTTATTTGATTCCAATTTTATTTTCAAGATTAGATTTTATAAATACATAAATATATTGATTGTTACTTAAAAATTAATAAATCACATATAATTCCAATGTTATTGGAAATAATGTTTGAGACATTATTTCAAAATCTGGTGAGAAATTATATTGTTTAAAAGTATCATAATTTTGTTCGTAGTATTCTAGGAGTTCACTTAGATCTCCTAATTCTGGATTTATCGTATAATTATCTATCTTGTTTTTTAGATGTGATTTATATTCTAAGAATTGTTGAAACTCAGATTCTAAACAAACTTTTATTGTCTCTTGCTCAATATATTGTTTCTTAAATATATCTTTATAATTAAAGATAAAGTTTGATGTTTTATTATACTTCAGAGAAGATTGATGTGGAACGAGGGTTGTTACCTTAAGTATATTTATTTTATTTTCAATTAATTTGAGTATTTTATACGAATTTACTCCATAATCTATTATGGTATTTTGTTGATTAAATATATTTTGAAAATTTTGCTTTACATCACTTGTAGCTTCTTTATTATGAACTATATGCTGATGATTATCAGGACTAATACACAGATCTCTATCTATAGAGAAGTCTTCATTTCATTCAGTAGTCATTATTACTCTGGATATTCTTGATCTTTGTTCAGATATTCCCCTTACGCTCAGTACTCAGAGCAATGGGTACTTCTCACTGATCAAAGTCAATACTCCTCACCCGAATAATAATGCCTAAAGAACTTTACGAAGATGCAAAAGTAAAAAACAGTTTTAAGAATAACTTGAAACTAACCTTGCTCTGATACCAATTTTGTCGAGTGTCACACGAGAGCAGAGAATGAGAACTCCAAAGCTCAAGGGATGAAGGTGGCGTTGATGAAAGTGACTTGATGAAGGCGAAGAGTGTTGATGAAGGAAGCAAGTAGAGATGCAGCAGAACACAGGAGAGACATTCAAAGGATCGCACACTAGTATTCTTATTTCTGAAGCTTCCAAGGTCCCCTTATAGCAGAGCTTACAAGTCTTTATATAAGGCGTCAGTCTATACTATTGCGGACTTCAAAGGGTATGAAATCCGAAAACCGTGAGCTTCAAAACCGGGTGCGCCCATGGTTTTACAAAAGTTATTCGATCGGCTCCCCGAGGCTCAGATCGAATCTATTACAGTGACCTGGACTTTCGACTTTAAAGGACATATTTATCAAAGCGGGTGCTGCATTGGGCCCCATCGTCCTTTGATATATATGCTTTTTCAGTCTTTACAAAATGACAACATTAATTTTACAATTATTGTCCTTGGAGCTGATACAAAGTTGCATCCTCCATGTCGTCGTCCGCCTCGTCAGCCCATCTATCATTCATATTTTGCCAAAGTGCTTTTGTTTTGGGTCCCAAAATATTGATGTCCAGCCGTTGGTGGTAGCTAGGTCCTCCATGATGGCTTTGTGCACAAGATTTCCTTCATCTCGAATCATAATTCTTCCATCCGTCCATCTAGGAACAGTTATCGGCCATTTACTTTCATTTTTCATACCTCTAATATTTGTATGTTGTTCTTCTTCTTCATTAAAAAGACCATCAAATTCTTCTTCTTCTTCTAATATTGTGGTCGGATTCTCCATATTTGTATTGAAGGAAAAGTATTTCCAATAGTTATTTCTTGGAATGTGGCAGTGATGTCTATTTCAAATACTTGGATAAGGCGAGGAATCCATTCAGCTATTGTTTTTATTATCATGGGGAAGTTTAAATTATTTATTTGTTCTCTGGTCACTATTATTTTATTCACTATACCCTTTTCAATGGAATAGATACTTTGTTCGTCTATTTCATGATGTACCAGAGTTATTCTTATTTTATCATTATATTCAATCAGGCAGTCTTCATATTCCATTATGAGTCTCAACACATGAGATTCGCATATTTTGTCATTTATTATTTGTATTATCTCTGGTAGAAATTTTTCATTGATATAACTATAAAGAGCAATTCTTTTTGCATTTTCCAAGATTTTAGAGAACATAGAAGTATTTTCAAGATAATTTATAATATTGAGTTGTTCTTCCGGTTCTTCTAGGTGAATATTTTTTTCAAGGAAAGGCAGCATATGATGATGGCAAATAGTAAGATAATTACTTCTTTCAGCTAAATTTTGATGCTTAAGTTCTGTTATTTGATCTTGTAGATAAATTATTGCATTTTGATTGTATCTTGCATTTTATTCTAATGCAATTAAGTAGTCTTCCATGTTCCTTATAGCTGAAATGTATTCAGGATTACTTTGTAGTCCTCCAGTACTCTTCCAAATTTTATTTAGACTTTCATAAGTTTTTTTGCTCAAATTGTTATTACTTTTATAAAAGTTTCTGGCTTGGCTTATTTGATGTATTACATATTGATTTTGAGCCTTTGCCATATCTATTATAATATTTTCTTCTGCAAAGTTTATGTTTATTTTTGGTTCTCCTTTATTAATAGGAGTAATATAGGATGGTGCTGTAGAGGTATTTCTTGAGACTTCAATAATATTTTTGCCAGCTCCAGAGGTATTTCTCGTGAATGATGCTTCTTTATTCTTCATCGCGGCTTCAAGAAATTTATTCTGCATTCTGAAAGGGTCGAGATAGATAGTCAGCAACTATATTTTGATATCCTAGTAGGAAATATATTGAATAACTGTAATTTTCTAACTGCATTAACCAACGTACTCTTCTATTATTTTGATCTTCTTTTCGATTTTTTATATAATGATATAATCCTTTATTATCGGTATTAATTCAAAAAGTGGTTGTTAATAACCAATATTTAAAACTTTTAATAGTTTTTAATATAACTAAACATTCTTTTTCATATGTAGAATAATTTATCTCGGGTTTCGAGAATTTTCCCGAAGTATATCGAACTACATCTTCCTTTTCTACCGTTAATATTCCTGCCCAATATAGCTGACTAGCATCCATTGATACTACTAGTTTACTAGTTTCTATAGGTATGATTGTTTTCAAAAAATTTGTTATAATAAATTTTATGTATATAATTTCTCTATTTTCTTCCGGAGAGAGTGTAATTTTTATTTTATCTGTTTCCCATCGTGTTATAATTTTATCATTTTATTTTTTATATTTTTTATTTTCTGAATTAATTTTTCTTTGTAATTCTTTTGTTAATTCACTTAGTCTAGCAATATATTTCCTACCATAATTCAGAATTCCTATGAAGCTCTGTAATTGTTTGAGTGTTGTGAAGGTATCTGGAAAATCTTTAATTTTACTTATAATATAGCCTTGGAGTTCAATAGAACCTTGATCAATGATTTTCCCTAAATATTCTATTTTTTGTTTATAAAGTTCAATTTTCTTGGGTGATAAAATTATACCATTTTTTATAAGAATTTATTTTATTATTTGCAAATGATGTTTATGTTGATTATAATCATCGGAGAATACTAATATATCATCTATATAAACAATAATGAAATTATCATAATCTTTAAAAATTGAATTCATCTATTTTTAAAAAAATTGTGGAGCATTTTTTATTCCAAATGGCATTCCATTCCATTCTAGATGTTCATAAGGTGTAGAAAATGAACTTAGTTCTTTAGATACTTGGTCTTCTAATTTTATTTGCCAAAAATCTGATTTCTACAAAAATTGATGGTTTCTATATACCTAGTTGTGATAGTATCTTGAAAAGACTACAAAACAAAAAATGGTTGGCAAATAAAATTAGAAGACCAAGTATCTAAAGAACTAAGTTCATTTTCTACACCTTATGAACATCTAGAATGGAATGGAATGCCATTTGGAATAAAAAATGCTCCACAAATTTTTTAAAAATAGATGAATTCAATTTTTAAAGATTATGTTAATTTCATTATTGTTTATATAGATGATATATTAGTATTCTCCGATGATTATAATCAACATAAACATCATTTGCAAATAATAAAATAAATTCTTATAAAAAATGGTATAATTTTATCACTCAAGAAAATTGAACTTTGTAAACAAAAATTAGAATATTTAGGGAAAATCATTGATCAAGGTTCTATTGAACTCCAAGGCCATATTATAAGTAAAATTAAAGATTTTCCAGATACCTTCACAACACTTAAACAATTACAGAGCTTCATAGGAATTCTGAATTATGGTAGGAAATATATTGCTAGACTAAATGAATTAACAAAAGAATTATAGGGAAAAATTAATTCAGAAAATAAAAAATATAAAAAAGAAAATGATAAAATTATAACACGATGGGAAACAGATAAAATAAAAATTACACTCTCTCCGGAAGAAAATAGAGAAATTATATACATAAAATCTATTATAACAAAAATTTTGAAAACAATCATACCTATAGAAACTGGTAAACTAGTAGTATCAATGGATGCTAGTCAGCTATATTGGGCAGGAATATTAACTGTAGAAAAAGAAGATGTAGTTGGATATACTTTGGGAAAATTCTCGAAACCCGAGATAAATTATTCTACATATGAAAAAGAATGTTTAGCTATATTAAAAACTATTAAATGTTTTAAATATTGGTTATTACCAACCACTTTTCGAATTAATACCGATAATAAAGGATTATATCATTATATAAAAAATCGAAAAGAAAATCAAAATAGTAGAAGAGTACGTTGGTTAATGCAGTTAGAAAATTACAGTTATTCAATACATTTCCTACTAGGATATCAAAATATAGTTGCTGACTATCTATCTCGACCCTTTCAGAATGCAAAATAAATTTCTTGAAGCAGCGATGAAGAATAAAGAAGCATCATTCACAAGAAATACCTCTGGAGCTGGCAAAAATATTATTGAAGTCTCAAGAAATACCTCTACAGCACCATCCTATATTACTCCTATTAATAAAGGAGAACCAAAAATAAACATAAACTTTGCAGAAGGAAATATTATAATAGATATGGCAAAGGCTCAAAATCAATATGTAATACATCAAATAAGCCAAGCCAGAAACTTTTATAAAAGCAATAACAATTTGAGCAAAAAAATTTATGAAAGTCTAAATAAAATTTGGAAGAGTATTGGAGGACTACAAAGTAATCCTGAATACATTTCAGCTATAAGGAACATGGAAGATTACTTAATTGCATTAGAAGAAAATGCAAGATACAATCAAATTGCAATAATTTATCTACAAGATCAAATAACAGAACTTAAGCATTAAAATTTAGCTGAAAGAAGTAATTATCTTACTATTTGCCATCATCATATGCTGCCTTTCCTTGAAAAAAATATTCACCTAGAAGAACCGGAAGAACAACTCAATATTATAAATTATCTTGAAAATACTTCTATGTTCTCTAAAATCTTGGAAAATGCAAAAAGAATTGCTCTTTATAGTTATATCAATGAAAAATTTCCACCAGAGATAATACAAATAATAAATGACAAAATATGTGAATCTCATGTGTTGAGACTCATAATGGAATATGAAGACTTTGATCGAATATAATGATAAAAGAAGAATAACTCTGGTACATCATGAAATAGACGAACAAAGTATCTATGCCATTGAAAAGGGTATAGTGAATAAAATAATAGTCACCAGAGAACAGATAAATAATTTAAACTTCCCCATGATAATAAAAACAATAGCTGAATGGATTCCTCGCCTTATCCAAGTATTTGAAATAGACATCACCGCCACATTCCAAGAAATAACTATTGGAAATACTTTTCCTTCAATACAAATATGGAGAATCCGACCACAATATTCATATGATATAGACTATAAAGAATTTGATGGTCTTTTTAATGAAGAAGAAGAATAGCATACAAATATTAGAGGTATGAAAAATGAAAGTAAATGGCCGATAACTGTTCCTAGATGGACGGATGGAAGAATTATGATCCGAGATGAAGGAAATCTTGTGCACAAAAGCCATCATGGAGGACCTAGCTACCACCAACGGCTGGACATCAATATTTTGGGACCCAAAACAAAAGCACTTTGGCAAAATATGAATGATAGATGGGCTGACGAGGCGGACGACGACATGGAGGATGCAACTTTGTATCAGCTCCAAGGACAATAATTGTAAAATTAATGTTGTCATTTTGTAAAGACTGAAAAAGCATATATGTCAAAGGACGATGGGGCCAAATGTAGCACCCGCTTTGATAAATATGTCCTTTAAAGTCGAAAGTCCAGGTCACTGTAATAGATTCGATCTGAGCCTCGGGGAGCCGGTCGAATAACTTTTGTAAAACCATGGGCGCACCCGATTTTGAAGCCCACGGTTTTCGGATTTCATACCCTTTGAAGTCCGCAATAGTATAGATCGCCGCCTTATATAAAGACTTGTAAGCTCGCTCGTAAGGGGACCTTGGAAGCTTCAGAAATAAGAATACTAGTGTGCGATCCTTTGAGTGTCTCTCCTGCGTTCTCCTGTATCTCTACTTGCTTCCTTCATCAACGCTCTTCGCCTTCATCAAGTCACCTTCATCAACGCCGCCTTCATCCCTTGAGCTTCAGAGTTCTCATTCTCAGCTCTCGTGTGACACTCGACAAAATTGGTATCAGAGCAAGGTTAGTTTCAAGTTATTCTTAAAACTATTTTTTACTTTTGCATCTTCGTAAAGTTCTTTAGGCATTATTATTATTGTGAGTAGTATTGACTTTGATCAATGAGAAATACCCATTGCTCTGAGTACTGAGCGTAAGGGGAATATCTGAACAAAGATCAAGAATATCCAGAGTAATAATGACTACTGAACGAAATGAAGACTTCTCTATAGATAGAGATCTGTATTAGTCTTGATAATCATCAGCATATAGTTCATAATAAAGAAGCTACAAGTGATGTAAAGCAAAATTTTTAGAATATATTTAATCAACAAAATACCATAATAGATTATGGAGTAAATTCATATAAAATACTCAAATTAATTAAAAATAAAATAAATATACCTAAGGTAACAACCCTCGTTCCACGTCAATCTTCTCTGAAGTATAATAAAACACCAAACTTTATCTTTAATTATAAAGATATATTTAAGAAACAATATATTGAGCAAGAGA
Source organism: Cryptocoryne crispatula var. balansae (assembly GCA_036172225.1). Lineage (NCBI taxonomy): Eukaryota > Viridiplantae > Streptophyta > Magnoliopsida > Alismatales > Araceae > Cryptocoryne > Cryptocoryne crispatula. Next base: position 15,856,151 of record CM069923.1, on the reverse strand, counting down.
CAATAAAAGTCTGTTTAGAATTTGAGTTTCAACAATTCTTAGAATATAAATCATATCTAAAAAACAAGATAGATAATTATACGATAAATCCAGAATTAGGAGATCTAAGTGAACTCCAAGAATACTACGAACAAGATTATGATACTTTTAAACAATATAATTTCTCACCAGATTTTGAAATAATGTCTCAAACATCAAAAGATTCAACAGAAGAAGAATTCAATTTTGATAAAATTAATATAAACACCGCTGAAGAAATAATGCAAAATCCTTCAACCAAGGAGAATCGTCAAGAGCCCAAGCCTCTTCTCCCAGTCAACAAATTCCTAGAACACAAACATATGGTAAAAGACCTGCTACTTGGGGATCAAGTGGATACTATAGTTGGAATGACTATAATATCCGTACAGAACCTAAAAGACCTGAAAACCCTTGGTGGGGAAAAAATATAAAATTACCACAACAAGAAGGAAGCACTCAAACTCATGTAGATAATTATTTTAATATTGATACTATTTCGGTACAAAATAGAGTGGATTATATTATACAATGGTGTCATTCTATGTTTTCCTTACAATTTCTTTACCCAAATCTAACAGTAGCCAATTTAATAGATTTTATAATAAGTAAAATGAGAGGTAGTGCAGCATATGTGTAAGCACCCGAAACGGGACATCCGGGGATCTCCCCCTTCCGGCCCCTACGCTTGCTTTGGAAGCGGGGAGATTGTTGGGTTCCGACTTCTCCTCTCTCGCCCGGCCGAAAGAAGAGAGCTTAGTGAGTCCTTCGTCTTCGATCCGGTTGAAGCTCCGTCTCAATCGGATTTACCGGAAAGGTAAATAAACTCAAAAAAAATGCAAAACGGGGTCTGCCCCTGCTAGTGCCCCATATATGGGGCTCCTGCTGTAGGTGTCCCCTTGATGGGGCGCGTTGACCAAAGTCAAAGCGCCCTATATACGGGGCACCAGGGACTGGCTTCAGCAGATTTTCTTCCCTTCTTCGCGGCGTCGCCCCGGAGTGTAGGAAGACCTCCAAAACGGAAAAAGGACTTCTTAAAGCAGCCAATACTCAAGTGAATCTAATGGAAGAGTGTTTTGGCACTAGATGTAAGGGAAATGGAGAGTATAGGCTCTCAAAGTTGGAGAAAAACCATATTTCTGAAGAAGGAAACTGCAGGTTTTTGGGGTTTTTGGGAGAGGGTTTTGGATCGGTTTGAAGGCTTATGGGGGGTGAAAATAGCTTAGAAACGTGGTGTTGGATGAGATCTAGGGTGGCACGAAGTTGGAACCTCCTTTTAGTCTCAAATGGGGGTCTATTTATAGCCCAAAAGAGGGTACTTTGGCCATTTTCGAAAAACAGTGTCATGTGGCATAGCGCCCTATATGGGGTGCCAGCATCATGAGATATGTCAGGTCGACAAGATAAGTCACTGCGGCGGATCAAATCGGCCTGTCAAATCAATTTAATTTGGATCCAGACGCCCTGTATATAGGGCGCCTGGTGCCCTATAAGTAGGGCGCCAGGTGCCCTTATACACAAGGTTTTGCCCTCTTTGAAATGTGCCAAAAACCTTAATTTTTTCGGAAAACTTGGTTCCCTTGAATGGTTACTCAAATATTCTTCATGAAAACAAGAATTTAAGCTCTCCAACTAGGCCAAAATTGCGTGTCTACAGCTTGCCTCGCCTTGGCATCGGCTTTGTAGGGGAGTGACACGAATGAAGCGTAGGCGAATGTAGCGAAGCGTAATGAGGTGTAGCGGAATGAAGTGGTAATGGACTGAAAAGGTGATGCCAAGGTATAGATTTAGACACGCCCTCATTGGCCTAGTTGAGTGGAATAAAACTTTACCGGACTCCGAGATTATCCTTTGTCTTATCGAAACCTTCCCTTTGGTTGATTGGTTAAAGAGAAGAACAGTACTGAAAGTAAATAATTAAAAATCCCACGTGGGGGAGAATTGTTACTGGCCAGGACCCGAACTACATGGTGTGCTGGACCCGGTAGAAATGCATTGAAAAGTAAATTGCGAAAAGTAAAGAGGAGACAGCCAATCAACAAAGGTTGGGTTCTTCAAATTCATGAGGTTTACTCAAAAATACCGGTTCAGTTTGACATGGAAAAACTTCTTGTTTCGATGAAATCATTGTCAAAACCCGTTGGAAACCAATTCTCTGAAAAATCAAGACCTTCTCTTGAGCTATAAAAGACCATTTTTAAAATGTTGATAATGGGACTGGAAGGAGGTTGTGGCAGGATTAGGAAGCGGGGAATGGTCATGGTGGGATGATGAATGTTGGTGTATGAAATGATGCATGCTGGGTTTAAAGAAATACAAATAAGTATAAGAAAATAGTTGAAGATATAGGTTGAACATAATGGGTCAGGACATCTATGAAGAAACCGTCGTCCCCGCATATTCAACTTTGGCCTATCCACAAGGCTAGGGAATGACTGAGCCATCACTGATTTTGTTGAAGGGGTTCTCAGGCTCAGCTCCCTCTAGACTTGAGGTCTTCAACATCTCAAATATTATTTATTCTGATAGATGCAATACTAGATGCAAGTCCTAATAGGGGTCGGGGTAGTCCACTTTTGTTTTTCAATTTTTTTGATTTTTGTGTTGTTTTTGCTTCCTCCAAGTGTCTGGGGATATGAAGTTGGCATGCCTTCTCCTGTTCATGCATCCACTTGAGAAAAGATATTAGAACTTTATTTTGGCTTAGTCCCTTGCAAGAAGAGGGCAAAGTTGCCTTGACCTTTAGTCAAGGGACATAAGCCTTATTAAGGTAAAGATAACAAGGAAAACATATGTATGCATAAAAGGAAATATGCAAGACTGAAATTAAACATGAATGTAAAGGCAACTAGTCAAGCAGATTTTTAAGTGTTTTCGGAAATTTTTGATTTGTTTGGGATTTGATAGTTTTATAATGTTTTTGATGTTTTGGAACTTTTATGATTTTTTTTTGTTTTGAATATTTAATTTTTAAAATTTTTGACTTTATAGATTTTGTTTGGTGTTTTTGAAGTATTTGATTTTTGTTCGGTGTGAAGGGCACGACCATCTCATCCTTTGCCTTGCTTGTTATAGGTGCCTCTCATTGTTACCTAAGGGTTAAGAGTAGGCATCACGTGTAAGAAAGTGCCTAGTCTGAGATCTTCTGACCTTCCGCCTTTGATAGGCTATGGCTCTTCTTGGATCCAATCAATCAACCTTACCCTTAAGGTTAAAGAGGGAAGAGGATTGGTGGTAAGTCCTTAATAGGATTCGGGGGTGTCAAATTTGTTTCTCTACTAGTGCCCGCATTGCCCGTTTGGGATTTATAATCCTTGGGTCCTTCCTTCTAGCCCTTTTCTTCTGATGGCCCTCATTCAGGCAGGTATTTTCTTTTTTGCTTGATTTTGACCTGAGGGGTTCATTGCCCATCTTTTGGAGCCTTTTTTTTTGCTTTTTGTCGGTACACATTCAGACAGGTCTATTCTTTTGCTGACCTGAGGGGTCATTGCCTATCTTTTGGCACCTTTTCTTTTAATAAGTCAGACCTTCAGAGGCATCCTCCTACTAAGGCAATGAGTACTTTCGATACTCCTCATTCTAACCCCTTCCATCTATTCCGGACCGAAATAAGAAGAGAATGGGACAGGGTTGACCTTCTTTTGCCAAGTGTTGCCTAGCTTTCTCTGACTTCCAGTCATCGGACTTCGAAACCTAGGCGTGTAGTGTGTGCAGCATGATGCCTATCCTTATTTTCCTAAGTGACAAGTTGGTGCACCGAACAAGCAAGCGTTAGATGTTATCATCATTCTTCACACTTTTGGATTTTATAGATTTTTTTGTGATTTTTGTTTTTAAGGGAAATATTTTTTGAGGTATACACCATTCCAGGGATGAGCTAGTTCTTCTCCTTCTGCATTAGTCAGCTTATATGAATTACCGGGATAAACAGCCGAAATTACATATGGACCCTCCCAATTAGGTTGAAGTTTGGAGTGGGGACCGCCCGGCTTAACGAATATTCTTTTGAGCACAACCTCACCGATTTCAAATTTTCTCTCCACCACCCTCTTCTGATAAAATCTTTTAAGTCTATTTTGGTAAGATCTAGCATGTTCGGCAGCGGCCAGCCTCCTTTCATCCAAGAGTTCGAGTTGCGCGAGAAGCGAATCTTGGCGTTCATCCATCGGGATATCTCGATCGATCTGGACTCGGAGGGATGGAATGATTACTTCGTATGGAACTACCGCCTCCATCCCAAATGCCAAGGCATAGGGGGTCTGACCTGTTGGGGTTCGAATAGAAGTGTGGTAGGCCCATAGAACATCAACTAACTTATCTGGCCAGTCTGCGAACTTGCTAGACTTACAAGTCTTCTTAATGATTTTTATCAGGGTTTTATTGGTGGCTTCTGCTTGACCGTTGCCTTGAGAATAATATGGAGATGAATGATGCAATCTTGATGCAATACCTATTGCAAAGGTCGTGCAGCTCCTGGGAGATGAACTGTGGTCCGTTGTCAGTGATGATGATTGCCTTCTGTTGGATGTAGGTGATGTTGAACTGAGAGATGAAGAAATCCCCAAAGTTTGATCAATGTTATCCTTCTCCTCATATCGAATTTCACCCAACTGGATTGTATTTTCTAGATATTCTGGTAGCTTGGCATATTCTAAGTTTTTCTGAGCTAACCGATGTAGGTATCTTTCTGGAAATCTCCTACCTCTGATTTTTTTTGTCCTATTTTTATTGGAAACTAAACCTAAAGAAGAAGGAAGTAAATAAGAAGAGGAAGAGGGGGGTGGATGGAGTGGAATTTATTGGAGAGGATGGAGGGCAAAGAAGGTCAATTAAGGATCTGGTGGCTCCTTGGGTCGAATGCCCTTCCGAGGCAAGTTGAGATGTTTCCTCGATCGAAATTTGAGTTTTGAGGAGGGCATTGTTTTTTGGGGAGTGCTAAACATAAAGACGGAATGGGCTTTGGGTGCCCGATTTGGGTTGAGATCAACTACGGGAGTCAGAGTAGGCGAAGATATTGATAAAGAGGGGAAGACTTCAAGTAATGTTTGATAAAGGGGGCTTTCGGGCTCAATGTTGACAGAAAGAGGTGATGGGCCAGTAGGCCGGATGATCATGGAAGAAGGTGGGTTCATGGTGATAGAAATGTATGCCCTACAAGCCAATCATATATGATATGATTCGACATTTCTAGAAATATCTCATTCAATTAATTAGGCAAATCTTCATTATAAGCTATTATTAGAAGCGAATATAATAATGAAGTCCTTGATCAAATGCAATGATGATTAAATCATGATGAGATCATGATAATGAGATTGATCATCTAGATGTATTTGATCTAAATGTTCCTAGTCATAGGATACTTGAGACGGGACATCAAGGATCCGGATAGACTAGTGTATGTGATGTCTTCTCATGTGATGAGGATGATCGATCTCATTGGTCATCAGTGTGGAGACACTGAGATACACATACAGGTGCTCATTAGTTGAATGAGTTCACTGAACTGACCGAATTAGAAACCCTGAATGGTATCTTACCGAATCGTCTATCAGGGTTTTCTATCATCACGGTTGCATGGTTGGACCTTTGACCTGAGTCGCCAAAGATGCCTTGTTGGGTGGAACTTGTGCTTTGACCATTGACTTATGGATCACAATTTAGATGGTCCTATATAGCGATGGATCGGGTTCAAGGAAAATCCGATGGAGGCAATTGAGCGGACAACAAGGGATCATCCACTCTCGGTAAGTGAGAGTGAATGTCCTATGGGATAGTACTCTAAATCCCTGGCCAGGGTAGATAGGATAATTGGAAAAGGAGTTTTCCAATTGATCCAATTCCGAGTACAAGATCCTATAGAGTCGGTACACTAAGGAGTTGACAGTCGATGCCGTACTCCTTTCCGACTAGGACATTGGATGGATGAGGGTTTATATCCATGTGGTAACTGATGATGGAAAGGCTCAATGGAGATGAGATTATCCCCATAGCCATTTGGGATCATGGGATGTGGCTTGTACCTTTCATGATCGGTAGGCCGATTAATCTGTTATCGGATAATGGATTTAATTAAATTAAATAGAATTGTTCTATTTTATTTAGGCCTCAACCAAATAGGTTATTGGGCCTAGTGGGTCACACACAAAAGGACTTATCCACAAGTACAGGGGCAAGGGCGTAATTTATAGAGATTTTGGGTTTTTATGAAAAATTCCATAATTCTCTATAAATACTAATGGTTTCAGCCAAACCCCATCAATCCAAGGGTGAAAACCACGTACCAAGCCTCCTCCCTACCTCCTCCTCTCTCTAGAAGGTGTCCATGGTCGATGGAGCTCCGTTCGGGAAGAGTTCTCGAGGCCGGCGCGAAGGGAGAACCTGCTGTGGATGAAGTTCGTGTGGATACTGCTGGAGACCGGACACTTGAACGGTTTGTAGAGCTTGAGAAGCTCATCTCCTTCCTCTCCATGGGATTATATGAATCCCTATCAGGTATATTTGAACCCGATTTGATCGGTTTTCGATTTTCGTCGTTCGGTTCTGATTGAGACAGATTCTAAAGGAACCCATAGGAATCGTCGCTTCCGCTGCACCAAATTTTAATGGACGATTCCTTACAGTGGTATCAGAGCCCGGTTCAAGTCTCGGTCGAAACCGACGTCGAATCGACATTATTTCATGTTATTTATGTGTTCCCGAATCTGTGCAAACGTCTGTTTTGACGAGGCGACCATATTCTGTGTATGACTCAGATAAAAGATTGGTTGGCCTTGGTTGAATCTCGTGATATAGGTATTTCCAACGCCGCAAACCGTTTGAAGGTTGGATCTCTGTAGTGTTCGGGAGAAGCCTCAAAAGTTGGTGTTTCTGTCATGCCCGAACCAACACCCGGATTTGGGGATTTTGTGAAATCTCCGTCCATAGAAGAAATTGAGGCTTGGAAAGGTTTTAGGAGATGGGTAATATGATTACCTAGCCTTTTTCTTTGATATCCAGCTTTGAACGACGGCGGAGGATGAGAATTTTTGAGTTTTCCAACGAACTAGGGTTCTGCGGAGTCTGGCGGCGCCGACTTGTTTCTTCCTGATTTCCCGTTGATAGAGAATTTTTCTCTGAAGAGATATATACATATTTAGAAACGTCATATGATGAGGATTCTAAAGTGTATTTTTTGAGAATATTTGGCTTCCTTGATAAGGAGTTATCCTCGTTGCAAAATAGAGATTTCTGCTACGGAATTTGGGTGATCGCCGCCTCTTCTTCCTCATTTTCCGGACGACTGCAATTTTTCCTGGATATGAGACCGACTGTTTTGGATTCCTTATTTGATAAGTATTCCAACGCATATTTTTCCAGATTTTTCGGAGTCCGGTATAGGGAGATAAGTGCGAGTTAATGAGATTAACTCTCCTCCGAATGAACAGTACCTGCTCGGGGAGGCGACCGGCGCACCCGCCGGCGTACGGAGGCTGGCGCACGCGTCTTTTGAGCCCGGCGCACTGTGCGGCGCATGCGGCGCACGCCGGACGGGCGCAGTGCGCCGCCATGTGCGGCGCATTGCGCCAGACACCATTTATATGTTTTTAAAGTGTTTAAAATCATAGAAAATTCCGAAAAAATGCCAGAAAAATCCAGAAAAATTCTGAAAAATTCTATAATATTATTTAACATTTTTTAAAGTGTTTAATGACATGTTAGATGATGTTTAGTTCTATTTACATAGATTCACTCATGGTTAAACTTTAAAATTGTTTTAAAGGTTTAACTTAAATTATTAGTGTCTTAATTAATTCTGTAAAATGAGATTTTACAGAATATAAATTGGGACATTAATTTCTGACCTTGCACAGTATTGGGAATGCATGAATGTTCTAAATAGTTTAGTTTTGTATGTTCATTTCATATAAATTGTTTATATGTTATTGTCATGTTATTTTCATGTTATTTATTTCATGAAAAATTCGACATGCATGAAATTGAGAATTTCAAAATAAATTATATAATTTTATGCTGATATATATGATATATCTCATATAATTATCACGTATGTGCTCTATGTTCATGTGATGAATGTTAGTGTGTGTATGGAGGTGATCATGGACTTAATTGTGCTTGGCTTGTGATTGCTTTTAATTGTGTTGGTCATGTTATTAAATGGGGCCTGCGTGTGCCTCCTCTCTCTCTATACAATCTGATTGTACATTCTACCTCCCTCCATTAATGTACTCCCCTTGGTTAAAACCAAGGTTTCTTATTAAGTTATGTACATTTGTGGGGTCTACATACCCTTAAGCCGCTTGTAAGAGTTAGAAGCCGGTTCGTGGAAGGTTGGAGAGCGGGACCACTTGCAGAAGCACCCTTCTGAAGTGGGAGCATGCCAACTCAAACATCTGAAGCAAGGATTTGCAGCTATAGGGGTGCCTTAGGTGCATGCTTAGGGTTAAGTCCATGATCACCTGATTTTGTGCATATTTGATATGTGGATGTGTGCTACTGGTTATACCTTAGATATATGATATTCCAAAGGTATTATATATACTTAGCACATATTATTGATGAGACTAAAATAAAATCCCTTCTTGTCATAATTAGGTTGATAAATGTGTGACATTAAGAATGACTCACGTAGCCTTCCGTTGTTATGGTCTTGATGAGCCAATCTTAGATTGGATGGGTTTGTTGTGCTACCACAAGACTCATTCAGCAAGGGATTGGTGATCATGGCTAAGGCATTTTCCGAACCTTGGGATGGACCATTTGCATGGCTTTGTTGTGCTACCACAAGGGCTGTGTGAAGAATCCATTCTCATAACGTAACAAGCGGGTTTGACCTAACTAGAGTATATGGCTTGTTGTGCTACCACAAGGTCATAACTCTAGAGGCTAAATGACTAAGAGTTGCAAGAGTTGCAACTGGCAATAGTTGCCTACCTATTAAGTATGGGGTGATTTGTTGTGCTACCACAAGGTCATCACCATAAAGTTAATAGGGTCTTAGTCCCCACTAGGATTTCATCGTGATATCCCGTCTTTGCATAATGAGGGCTATGCAAATTCATCTAAAATTAGTGGGAGCATAAATTAGGATCAAAGACCATATCTTAATTTTAATGAATGTTTGCAATGTTATATTGATAAAATTATATCTCTGTTGTAGAATACGATAATAAACCACCATTAGTATGGCATATTAGATGCCATATAGCTTAATGGCTCACACTTCTTAGACTGGTTTAGAACTAAGAGAATTGTTCTCATAGTTGACCAACTAACTACTCTACTTGAGAAGTAGGTGTCTCCTAAATTATCTTGTGATATGAATGAAAGATAAGATCTTATCTCATAGACAAGATGCATTGTTTGCCTTAAATTAGATGTTAGTCTCTATGAGATATAAATTGTAGAGACAACATGGATAGATAGATATGAGATCCATCATGGCTCATATTGATGAGTTAACTAAAGGGCAACTTAGATCAACAATACATCTTAATTACTTCTTGTTGGTGAGACCAATAGTAAGAAGTAAAATCATTAGATAAAAAATAGGAGAGAGTTAATAGTAAAAGAAGGTGGTCAAGATAATAAAGCCAGAATAAGACAGGATTCTTACACTGTCATGATGATGATAAGTGGAAGAGAAAGTACAAAGTGTTTTTGTATATAATGCAAAGGTGGAGCTTGAGAAGCTTCATGTATCCAAGTCATTGACACTTACTTGTTTTAAATATACACTTAATAGTATTAGATACTATATGTGTATATCATAATATTAGATACTATGGATGCATCTAATGGTATGAGATACCAGATATGCATCTTATATCTACAAGGAGTTGTAGATGATGACAAGTAAATGAAGGCTTAATAAAGAAGATATTGACCTACATATGAAATGGTGCAAAAGTTGCATCATTATTAGTGGGAGGTGCAATTCTTTAATAGCCTTATGGAGATGTCTTAATAATTAATATTGCTATTATATCCTTCTACAAGAACATTATATGATTTCCTACTTGAATAAATGTTGATTTATTCTAAGCTATGGAATTGATAGATGTTCTAATAGATTGAATGGCAAAGTGTTTGCCAGTGGGAGCTTAATGAATTGTTTAATCATATTTGATATGTTAGCTCTCATGTTATGTGAGAATTTTCCTTTTAAGAGGAAATGGGTTGATTTAGATCAATCTACACTTTAGCTTTATATAGACATGGAGAATGGGTTAATGAGTTATTAGAACTCGTACATTTAGATGTATGTTAGCCCATATCTAGTAAGGCTAAAGAAGAATATTTCTACTTCATTATTTCAAAGATGATGACTCTAGGTATGGATACATGTACTTTATGAAGTACAAATCTAAGACCTTTGAGAAATTATTTGAGATTAAGAATGAAGTAGAGATACTAATGGAAAGAGTATTAGAACTCTTTGATGAGATCAAGGAGGGGAATACTTAAGTACATAATTCACATATAATTGAAGGATAATAGAATCTAGTGGACACCTCTTTACACATTTTAGCTTAATTGAGTAGCTAAAATGAGAAGTCATATTATGTAAGACATAATATGAACAATGACGAGCTTTGCAAAATTTCCTCTTTGTCTATTTTTGGTTAAGTACTCATTGTAACCACTTGATCTTAATAGGTACCTTCTAAGTCTGTTCTGATTATTCCATATAGGATATGGAAAAGGGGTTAAAACTTGACCTTAAGCAAGTTAAGGTTTCGGAATGTCCGACCTGGTGAAGAAGTATAACTCTAACAAGTTGGAATATAAGACTATGAAGTGTTGCTTGTGGGATATCCAAAGGAAACTTTTGGATATTAAATATACGACCCTTATGTATATGGGTATGTGTTGCTCAGCTCACTATATTTCTAAAGGAAAAGTTCCTTCTTAAGAAAGATAGTGGGAGCAAGGTATATATGGAAGATGCTCCGGTCCCACAACCCAATAACACTTCTATTAAGGTGCTAGTTAATAATTACACAAGGACAAATCATAGGTCTTTACTTGTGTCCATTCTACCTAAGAGATATGTGAGACGTATCTCTGATAGATGAAATGAGGCATAAGATAATAAGGATATTGATCCTAGGATCTATATAGAACCAATATGAGATATTGATTCATTAATGGGAAGAGATAATAAAATCCGATATAAACTTTATATATTCTAATCAAGTTTAGAACTTGATAGATCCACCTAAGGATATAGTATCCATAAGGAATAAATGGATCACTAAAGAATAGATTGGAGTGGATTAGAAGGTAGATACCTTCAAAGGTGAGAATAGTTGAAAAGGATATCATTGAAGTCAAATGGTTGACTATGATGAGATCTTTTACCTATTCCATGGATTAATCCATTCGGATTTTGATTGTAACACTCTATGATTATAAGATAAGCTAATTGGATGTTAAGATAGTGTTCCTCTAAAGTATTTTGAGGAATAGGTGTATATGATACAACTATAGGGAATCAAATCCCAATAACATCCAAGAAGAGTGTGTATTAAGTTCATTTATGGACTAAAGTAAAATTTCCCATAGATCATATATAAGGTTTAATGAGATTAAATCTTATGACTTCGTTAAGAATGAAGGGGAGCCTTGTGTATTCAACAAGATAAGTGGGAGTGCTATTACTTTCTTGACATTTTATGTTGATGACATACTACTCATTGAGAATGAAGTAGGTGTGTTATCATAAGTGAACCTAGCTATCAAATTGATTCTCCAAACACAATTTGGGTTTTGAGATATATGGAGATAGATCTAAAATCAATGCCCAGTTAATGTACGTAGTCATCATAGTCAAAGGGTTTGACATGTTAAACTCCAAGATAGGTTTCTTACCTATGTAGTATGGAGTTGATCTCTGTAAAGTGTTTTCTTTGTAGACTTCTTGAAAGATAAAGAGATCACATAAATGGAGCCCTTATGCCTTTGTCATAGGGTCTATCATTTATAAGATGCTACGTACATGATGTGATTAATGCTCTAAGTGTTATGAGCATTCATCAAAAAGATCCAAGTGAGAGTCACTGGATAGTTTAGAGATATATCACTTGGTACTTGAGAAACATTGAGAATGTATCTCTATACACTGGAGGATAAGACTTGAAGTCTTGTAGTTTTACAAACACAAGCTTCTAATCAAATAAGTTTGATATTAAGTTAGAATAATGGTGGTGCAAAGAATTGAAAGAGTTCTATGTGATAGAACACTGTAAGTTCTACAACATATGTAAACAAGTTTACATAGTAGTTGCACACTACTTGAGAAGTAGTCTAGATGAAGTTTTTCATCTACATATTTGGTATGGGATTGTCCCAATTTTCTCTTGAAGTGTATCATTGTTTTGAGAAAACAATGGAGTAGAGCCGATGTCTCATCAGAAGTTTAGTACTTCTGTGGCGATACCATACAATCAGAGAGATTGTAACTTATAGAGATATAATTAAAGATAAAGTATCTACCGTTAATAACATTGCAGATCCACTAACTGAAGCAGTTACTCAAAGAGTGTTTGAGCTTCACCTCGAGCTGATATAGATCAGCCAGATGGGTGATTGGCTTTAGTGCAAGTGGGAGATTGATAGAAATGTATGCCCTACAAGCCAATCATATATGATATGATTCGACATTTCTAGAAATATCTCATTCAATTAATTAGGCAAATCTTCATTATAAGCTATTATTAGAAGCGAATATAATAATGAAGTCCTTGATCAAATGCAATGATGATTAAATCATGATGAGATCATGATAATGAGATTGATCATCTAGATGTATTTGATCTAAATGTTCCTAGTCATAGGATACTTGAGACGGGACATCAAGGATCCGGATAGACTAGTGTATGTGATGTCTTCTCATGTGATGAGGATGACCGATCTCATTGGTCATCAGTGTGGAGACACTGAGATACACATACAGGTGCTCATTAGTTGAATGAGTTCACTGAACTGACCGAATTAGAAACCCTGAATGGTATCTTACCGAACTGTCTATCAGGGTTTTCTATCATCACGGTTGCATGGTTGGACCTTTCACCTGAGTCGCCAAAGATGCCTTGTTGGGTGGAACTTGTGCTTTGACCATTGACTTATGGATCACAATTTAGATGGTCCTATATAGCGATGGATCGGGTACAAGGAAAATCCGATGGAGGCAATTGAGCGGACAACAAGGGATCATCCACTCTCGGTAAGTGAGAGTGAATGTCCTATGGGATAGTACTCTAAATCCCTGGCCAGGGTAGATAGGATAATTGGAAAAGGAGTTTTCCAATTGATCTAATTCCGAGTACAGGATCCTATAGAGTCGGTACACTAAGGAGTTGACAGTCGATGCCGTACTCCTTTCCGACTAGGACATTGGATGGATGAGGGTTTATATCCATGTGGTAACTGATGATGGAAAGGCTCAATGGAGATGAGATTATCCCCATAGCCATTTGGGATCATGGGATGTGGCTTGTACCCTTCATGATCGGTAGGCCGATTAATCTGTTATCGAATAATGGATTTAATTAAATTAAATAGAATTGTTCTATTTTATTTAGGCCTCAACCAAATAGGTTATTGGGCCTAGTGGGTCACACACAAAAGGACTTATCCACAAGTACAGGGGCAAGGGCGTAATTTATAGAGATTTTGGGTTTTTATGAAAAATTCCATAATTCTCTATAAATACTAATGGTTTCAGCCAAACCCCATCAAGCCAAGGGTGAAAACCACGTCCCAAGCCTCCTCCCTACCTCCTCCTCTCTCTAGAAGGTGTCCATGGTCGATGGAGCTCCGTTCGGGAAGAGTTCTCGAGGCCGGCGCGAAGGGAGAACCTGCTGTGGATGAAGTTCGTGTGGATACTGCTGGAGACCGGACACTTGAACGGTTTGTAGAGCTTGAGAAGCTCATCTCCTTCCTCTCCATGGGATTATATGAATCCCTATCAGGTATATTCGAACCCGATTTGATCGGTTTTCGATTTTCGTCGTTCGGTTCTGATTGAGACAGATTCTAAAGGAACCCATAGGAATCGTCGCTTCCGCTGCACCAAATTTTAATGGACGATTCCTTACACATGGACCCAATAAGAGGAGGATGTGGGCTCAAAGGCCTAGGTTTAGGAGATGGGCTCGAGGGCCCGAGAATTGGAGAAAATGGGCACAAAGGCCCGGATTTAGTAGAGGGGCTCGATGGCCCAAGAGTTGGAGGAAATGGGCACTAAGGCCCAGATTCAATAAAGGGGCTCGATGGCCCAAGAGTTGGAGAAAATGGGTACAAAGGCCCAGATTTAGTAGAGGTGCTCGGTGGCTCAAAAGCAACAAGTGGGTTCGTGGACCCATAAGTTGGGCCTGAGGGCCTAGAAATAGGGATCGGGCCAAGAAGCCCGGGGAGAGCATCACAGTGCGTTGGGGCGTCGGCCCCAAAAGATGACGTAATGAGGGAAGGCCCTCGTGGAGTTGGTTGGACTTTTTCTCGAGTCGGTTTGGCAATATGACCCTTGGGTGGGTCGACAGGTGGTTCAGCCTGGAGTGGTTCATTGCTTGACCCTTCTTCATCGGTGGAAAACAAAAGAGATATTTCTGGATACAAGTCATCTTCAGGGTCGTTGGTTCTTCTTTTGTCTTGCTCCAGCTCTTGTTCTTCCTTGTTCTCAGCTAGTTGAATGGTTTCTTTCTTGATGAAAAACTTTTGTAAGCATCCTGAAAAGTATTTGCTTCTGAGATTTTGACCATTGGCTGTCGTTCCATTATATCCAACCCCGCTCTTTGATTGTAACCTCACTGGATTTATTGGCTCAGCTATGCCTTGCAGTTCTTTGCCTAGTCCTCGGCCCTCCTGGTATCCCAAAATCTTCATTATATGCCATCCAACGGTTTCATTTTCCTCTCTTTTCCTTCTCCACACTTGCTTGGGTTGCCTACTCATTTCTGGAAGATCCAAGATTGTCAAAATTGGCTCGTTTGGCAACCCAAGGGGTGGTGGTGGAGAAGATGGATGATCTAGGGGCATGCTAGTCACCTTAATCACCTATCCCTTGTAAGTCCCGGAGTGTAGGAAGACCTCCAAAAAGGAAAAAGGACTTCTTCAAGCAGCCAATACTCAAGTGAAGCTAATGGAAGAGTGTTTTGGCACTAGATGTAAGGGAAATGGAGGGTATAGGCTCTCAAAGTTGGAGAAAAATCATATTTCTGAAGAAGGAAACTGTAGGTTTTTGGGGTTTTTGGGAGAGGGTTTTGGATCAGTTTGAAGGCTTATGGGGGGTGAAAATAGCTTAGAAACGTGGTGTTGGATGAGCTCTAGGCTGGCACGAAGTTGGAACCTCCTTTTAGTCTCAAATGAGGGTCTATTTATAGCCCAAAAGAGGGTACTTTGGCCATTTTCAAAAAACAGTGCCATGTGGCATAGCGCCCTATATATGGGGCGCCAGCATCATGAGATATGTCAGGTCGACAAGATAAGTCACTGCGGGGGGTCAAATCGGCCTGTCAAATCAATTTAATTTGGATCTAGGCGCCCTGTATACAGGGCGCCAGGCGCCCTGTAGGCGCCCTGTATACAGGGCGCCAGGTGCCCTGTATACAGGGCGCCTGGTGCCCTGTTTATAGGGCGCCTGGTGCCCTATAACTAGGGCGCCAGGTGCCCTTATACACAGGGTTTTGCCCTCTTTGAAATGTGCCAAAAACCTTAATTTTTCCGGAAAACTCGGTTCCCTTGAAAGGTTACTCAAATATTCTTCATGAAAACAAGAATTTAAGCTCTCCAACTATGCCAAAATTGCGTGTCTACAATATGCACTAATTTCACAATACGAACAAGAAATACTTAAAGAAATACGTGAACAATCATCTTTTGAAAATGCCTTAATGCAACTACAATTTGTTTTATTACAATTCTTTACCTCGTCCACTAGGCCAGATGCTATAAATACAGATGATATAGAAACAATACTTGGAAAAATGAAATTATGTAATATATGTTACCTAACTGAATTTTCAACTGACTATTCTACCTATGTGTGGTGATTACCACCGACCCATTGGAACCACTGGGAATTAGAATATTTTAATAAATTCTTATCACCCTGGGATATTAAACCAAAAGATTATTACCATACGTTTTTAAAAGAAACTGAAACAAGAAGAGCTGGATCTAATAGTCTATCTACTAGAATAAATTGTGCAATAAATTGTTTTAGAAACTATTGTAAAGAATCATCAATAATGCAATCTTTTAAAAGATCAAAAAATTTATATGAAAAATATTCTACATTCACAAATATAACTAGTGGTTGTGAAAAATTATTACCTACCTTACTGTATGGATGTAAACCAGCGCGCAACAAGCGTGGTGGATCTAATAAAAACAAAGGTAAAACTTATAAAAAATCAACTAAAAGTATCTCTAATTGACCAAAACCTAGAAGATATCCTTATAAAAGGAAAAATTTCCAAGTTAAGCCAAAACCTAAAACAACAAATCCTAAAGGGCAATACCTAAAAAAGAAACCGAATAACAAAAAATGCAAATGTTTTAAATGTGGTGAAAGGTCATTGTGCTAATATGTGTCCTAAAAGGAGACAAATAAACTATGTAGATCTGAATATTGTAGAAGAAATTTATGACATACGAATAGGATATGATTTATCAGACATAGAACATTATGAATATGAATTATTAACTGAAAGTGAAGACGATGTCCTTTATAACTCCACAGACGAAGAATATGATAATAGTAATAGTGACATAGACGATCTTATAGATGAATATGATCCTTTTCAGCAAAACAATATTCAATATTTTTTTATGATGACTACACAAGAATCAAATAAAGAGGATGAATCTATCTCTGAAATATATCAAATCGAAGATAACCAAGATGATCAAAATCGGCAAACCATAATATTTAATGAAGAAATTTACAATAAAATTCAAAATGCACCTTGGGAAATAGAAAAAAACAAAGTTTATAAACGAAAATGGAATTTATGGCAAAAAGATAAATTATTAGTAGAAAGATTTGAACAAACGATTGATTCAGCAGAAATTAATAGATCTATCACAAACATTCAAATTATAAACAAAGACAAAATAACACAAATGTTAAAAAATAGTAAAAGAAAAGATAAAAGTAGATATTTACACTTAGGAGCTATAGATATTACTATAAAACCTAACTTTAGGAAAGGAATAGATTCACCAACAACTATCATAATAGCAGATAAAAGGTTTCTAAATCCAGCGCAATCTATAATAGGAATGATTCAAAGTAATTTAATCTATCAATATCTTAAATTTAGAATATTTCCCCAATACTCGATAAGTTTAAATGATAAGAACATCGACGAAGGTTATATATTTATCATGAACTCAGAAATATAGAAATGACTTCTGGAAGTAAACCATTAACAATAACTACTAAGCTTTTAGCTAGTCTATCAGAACATAACGACATGCCAACTAGACCAGTAAATCAAAATATAATAATGTTAGAGGATCAACAAAATTATTCTGAAGTAATTGAACCCAAAATAAACAAAATTAGTCTTCCAAAAGAATGGCATATAGCTTTAGAAGATCTAAAACAAAAAAAAACATCAAATTAGTAGAGAATTGATAATAGATAGTAAACAAATTAAATTAAAAAACTTAGAATACCCTTCAAGTAGATTAACAATAAAAGATATAGATGAAGAAGATATTGAACAACCACGATATTCCTATTGCATAGATAAATATCTAAAACATGATCAAAACGAAATAATGACTATAGCTAAAAAGATATATCCTAAATTAACCATGATTAAAGTACAAGTAAAAATAAGTCCAATTAAATTTATCTGGATTAACGCTATAATAGATACCGGGGCATCTATATCACATATTAATAGCAAAATCATAGAAGATAACATTGAAAAAAGTAAACATATCGAACAATATATCACATTTGATGGTAATATAGTAACTTTTGAAAATATTGCCATCATCAACGAAATACGAATTGAAGATGTTAATAAAGATTTACATAATATAAAATTCAAAACTCTTTATACCTCCCCCGATGCTGTAGCATTAATAATTGAAAATGATATCTTAAATAAATATAATCCAATTATAATTAATCCTTATACTATTACTTTCACAATCGAATCCAAACAAATAACAGTAGAAAAAATTCTAACGGACTCATCTAACATGATTCGCATGGAAAGACCCATTAATAGAGAAGTAAAAGAATATCTATTTAAAGATTACAAAAATTATGTCATCAAATATGATAAAAATGTTGATTGGCCAGAAAAATCAGAAATAGGTTTTACATTACTATCAAATGAAAATGTAACTTTACAGCCAACGGAAAGAAAAATATTATATACTGGTTTAGATTTTATAATACCAGAAGAATTTTATGATATAATAAAAGGAAAAATAGTTGGTTAAAGAACGTAGACCTACAAATTATAGAAGGAACCATAAAATCCACATACAGTGGAGAAATAACAATTATAATCAAAGGTTCTGAAAAAACGTCAATCATCACAATTAAAAAGAAAAATAAACTAGCAGATCTTATAATAAATAAAATTTATAATTTTATTTAATGGAAACAATCGCAAGACAGATAAACAGAATATGTATTAAAATTAAATTAGGAAATGGTCAAAACTATAATCTTTTTCCTATATTATATTTAGGAGCTATTAAAAGTATTGTCGAAGAAAAATTTTGGCCTATAACTATAAATGAAGAGTTAAAAAAATCACAATTGTTTAGCAGACTAGCAGGAAATATCAACTCTAATAAAATAGCAAGAAACGTATCTATATATATTTTAGATCAGGAAGAAATTGAAAAAGAATTTATCATTCCTGAATTATATATAGATAAAACGATTGATTCGACAAAAGAATTACAAGTGAATTAACTAAGCCATATCTATAATCCCAACCAAACACAACCTACAACCAGTGGACTCAAAATTTTTGACAAATATATGCTTTTAAAATATTTTCTTAATAAACCGCTAGTTGTTTTCTTCGTTATTCATATAAAGCACATAAACCTCATAGCATCATTGGTAGAGCAACGGAATTATGAAAGTTGAGTCATACAACTTACGCCAGAAATCTATTGTTAAAAGATCATAACCATAACTACGATCTGTAAGATCATTACTTTCCTGAAAACAGTTTCTCGTAGGCCCTACTATGATTTCTTTTTTGATCAAACTATGGGAGATAATCTAATTGTCAGGGTCTTGCCCTCCAAACAAACATGCCCCGAGTAGTGACTAATCTATTGCTCTCTTCTCTTCCCTGAATGTATTAACAGCTAACTAAAAGGAGCTCATTTAATTAGTATTTTCTTTCAAATAATTCTTTAGCAATATTACTCATCAATTATTTAAATACTTGTTGGAGTCAATAACATCTGACCTAGTTGATGGATATATCGTATAAACTTGCATGCTTGCTTACACGACGTGTGATTTTCTTGGCTAAAACCGAAAGAAGATGAATTCTTATACAGCACTAACGGTTGTCTATTTTCAAATACATTCCTAGATAATATGGAATACTTAAATGATCTTATAATTTTACTCCACCCTAAGATCTATGTCACTTGATGTACAACACATGTATATTGTAATTGTACAAGATCAAAATAAACGAGCAAAGCACCGGGCAAAATAAAAGAGTATTCTGCTCAAGATGATTAAAAATGTTTGAGTTTTAAGACAGCGTAACCTTATTTTAGAAGTAAACTTAGGTGGTGTTTGATTAGAGTTAATCTGAAAATCTTAGCTCTTAATTTCTCCTCTAATCTCTTAACTTGTGGCAAAAAAATACTTAACTTAATTAAGATATAAGTGATAAGTTTGTTTGATAAAACATCTAAATCAACGTCTAATTAGACAAAGTAAGCTAAAGTTGACATTAAAATAAGCCTTAGTTTAAATAAGTATAATACTTTACAAAATATTTTTTATAAATAGTCAAAATCAAAATCTTAATATAAATATAATCTACACCTTTAAACATAACCGTAGTAAATTCTTTAAATAATTAAAATATTAATTTTATATCTTAGTATTCATAATATAATTATTTCGGGAGTTGATAAAATATATTTAGCTTTCCAATAAAATAAGTGAAAAATAAAATCAAAGAGAAGTGTTGTTGGAACCTAGGAAATAAATCCTTGTTGCTACAGTCACTGTCTGTGACATCTGAACTGAAAAAAGTTGATTTCCCATCTTAACGGTTCAGAGGCATTTTAGACATAAGATGTTAACTCAGGAGTATCTTCATATATTTTATCAAACAATCAAAAACACCTAATGTCTGACCGAATCAGACTTTAGATGCATGTTCAGCTGAAACAAATGCAACCTAAGACTTTGTTTTATAGAACCAGACTTGAAAATACACGGACCAACGCATAACCTCGAAAAATGTAAAAAGAAGAAACAAACAAAATATGCCCCCATATAAGCGAGTTATAATTATAGATTTCGAGGTGAACTTCTTTCAAAATTATAATGTGTCAGTACAACACAGCTTGTAAATACTTTTGTAACGCAAGGACAGCATAGATTGCTCTTGACACTGCTGACCATGGTTCATCGAGACGTCGCCGAGTTAGACCAGGTCAGCCAACCCAACTGATTTTTTTGACCAACTGACCTGATCCCAACTCCACGACCCCAACTTGGTAGTTGTTTTTAAATTATTTTATTATTATTTTCATTCCAAACCCAAGCCGATCAAGTCCTGACCCGGGTCACAACCCCAACCGACCCAATCCTAACTCCCGACCCTATCTACCGTGCTGCTGACCATGAGTCGCAGGAGCCCACAATCTGACTAGGTCTCGAAAGAAGACCAAAAGCAAGAGCTTTTAGTGCAATACAATCTTGCATCCATGAGATGTAATAAAAGAGCATCCAGAAACAAAATCACTGCTAACTTATAAGAGTTCAGGCACAATCACATAAACTTAAGAGGATACAGCTAGAAATGCAAAGATCGATAAAAGAGAAAGAACAACGTCTCCGGACATTCTGAGTGGAACGACTGGAGCTGTCGACAAAAGGAAATCAATGTAGCTGTAGAATGAGAAGGAAATCAGCATAACGTTCATCAGGAGCACCACATCGCGGAGAGAAGGGAAATTCTTTCAGAAATTGAACCAGAGAAGGCAATCCTAAGCCATTATCCTGGCAGATCTGACGTACAAGCTGTCAACTACCTTTCCGATGTTAGCAATAGTGTCAAGAGTTGACTGGAAAATGGCATCAGGTTTGGGATCATCAAAGATTATGAGGCACCCTGCTCCCTGATCCAACGTCCCCGCAAACTTCTTGTCCAAGATCATCTGGGAGAGCTTATTTTCCACATGATCAACAGGCAACTCGATCAGTTCAGCAATGTGGGAGATCTCCACCTTTGAGAAAGGTTCAATCAACCTGCAGAGGTTCTGCTCTAGCAAGGTGTCGTACAAGGAAGAAAGATGCCTGTGAACAATGGGGTCTTCCTCTAACTGTGGCTTGTAGTCCCGCAAAGCGACCTCAAATAATTTCAGGGATCGTTTTGAATGAGCAACAGCAACTGCTTTCATGGCATCCATCTCTGGTCCAAGATAAAGTAATCCGGCCTTCGAAGAAATTATTCCTGTCACATCATCGGACTGATTGACCATTATCTTGCACAAAAGCATGTACTTGAGACTAAAAACTGCCCGCAGATCACCAAGTGCATTGAAGGCTTCAAATGCTTCAAAAAAGTAACTGTAGGCTGTTTTATAGTCTTTTTCCTCCGCATGAAGGATTCCACTCTGCAAATCAATGGTACCTTGCTGTGCCGGAGGCACATAAATGGCATTGGCAGCAGTCCTGGCAGCTGTAAGCGCTGCTTTCGCTTTTGGTAGATTCCTCAGGGAGAAGTGAAGCTTGCTTTCTAACAAGTTTATGTCCACCAAAAGTAGTTTGTCATCCAATCGTCTGACATCCTTGATTAGTCCAGAAAGAAGTGATAATGCTTCAGTAAATTCTTGATTTTCCATCAAAAGAGCTGCCAGCCGTGCCTCCACCCGTTGACGAAGAAATGTACGCTTCTCTGCCCGAGTCCATTCTACCATTTCCTTACACAAGGATATCTGAAGATCAGATGATCCTGGTATCTTTGCAACCGCATCGATAATTCCTCTGACAATCTTCGCAGTTTTAGCCTTGGGAATCATAGCAAAAAATGGCCTCAGCTGGGTAAGAAGACTCCTCAAGTCTTCGGCTCGCTTTTCTTGCATAAGAAGATCTGAAAGATTTGAGATTGCTTGCTCTTTTATACGTAGTGCTTCTGGGGATGAAGATGGATTCTCAACTATGCGATAAAGAACTGATATAGACTCAGAGGGATCTTTGGCTTCAAAAGCTTGTGCAATCGACTCAGTGGTTGCTGGAAGAAATGCAGACATGGTACACTCCTGAAATATTTCTGCTCAAAAGAATATTTAAAATTGTAAGGAATAACATCTGTCATACAAGAAATAGAAAGGCATTAAGAAAAACACATCTTATTCTCTAAGCCTGTTTGGTATCAAAATATTTTGGGGATAAACCAGATTTGTCCGCAAAAAAATTTGATACCAAACAGACTTTAAGGGGCTGTTTGGTACAAGATTAATTTTAGAGATAAACTAGGTTTATACCCTAAATAATATAATATCAAATGAGCCATAAAAGTGTAGAAAAGTAAGAAACCTCAAGAAAAAAAAGGAAATGTATGAAGGAGAATACAACAAAAGAACTCTATCTGCTCCTCCTGAAGTTCACTGAGAATACAGATAACTATGATACTGCCAATCATGCCAAAGCGCATGTGTCATAAGTGACAATTTTTGCATCCTCAACTCTATCAACCAAATAAAATACCAATAACAACAAATTGCAAGAGGCATGGCTTGCAGGAGCAGCCAATCAAGATCACAATTACCCGACTCAGGTAAGAAAATGGCTATGACAGACCCCATCCACAGGTAACGCCCAAAAACACCTTTATTAAAGCATCTTGGAGTTATGGTTTGAAGGATCAGACAATCAAGATCACAAGTGCCCAACTCAAGTAAAGAAATGGCTATTACAGCCCCCATCCAAAGGGAGTGCCACAAAACCACCATTTTTTCAGGCATCCAATGAAACCTCACGGGATCTTTTCATTCCACAAAGAAGAATTTTAACATAAAAGAATACAAGGTACACATCGAAAGCACGAAATCTATCAAGATGATAGATCACTCCAAAAGAAGCATGAGCCAAAATAGGACTGCAGAGTACTGCTGATGGGGACCGGTACGGACCGGATCGTCCGTTTGTTTGGAGATAGCGTCTTCCGGGTCTTGAGGAGACGACGTATTTATTTCTTTTATTTCGTAGTATTAGATTTTTATTTTTATGCATTTTATTTTATGTATTTAGAGTCCTTTGAGTCCTTCTTTTATTTTAGTCCTTTAGAGAACATATATGTAATTAGGGTTTTTAGAGGTCCATCTTGTAATGTCCAGCTCTATTTAAAGAGCCCAAGTCTTTGAATGAAAGGAGGGGATGGATGTTTTGAAGAAGAAAGAAGCTCTCCCGTTTTCCCCCTTTCCCCTCCGACGTCGGCGTCGTTCCCCCATCTCCGGGTGCTCCCGGTTCTCCCCTCCCCTTCCCGGTGTTCCTCCTCACCTCCGGAGCTAGGTCCGGTGCCTCCTTCCCCCCCTGTCCCGTCATGTTTCCGACCTCCGTCGACGCCTTCGTCGAGATCCTGCCCTAGGTCCGTCTGGACCCTCCCACCTCAGTCCCTCACCTCCCCTCGACCCCTTCAGCAGCCCCCCTTCACCCCTACGGTCCCCCTTCCCCCGCTGGAAGCCCCTGCGACAGACCCCCTCCTGTTCCGGTTCCGTCCGCACCCGCGGGGACACCCCGCGAGCCTAAACCGACCACCCCACCCCCCGGACACCCCCCAACCACGAAGCCCCCCCGCGGGTCCATTGGCCTCCCACGGAGCCTCCCCGAACCCCCTTCCATCCTATTGAGCCGCCACTAACCCGTACCCAGCCCCGTCTCCCGTTGCCCGTCGAAGACCCCGCGAGCGGCGCCATTTCCGGCGGGCCGAGCCGACGACGACGGAAGAGGAGAGAAGAGAAGGAAGAGGCGGCGCCGTCGGAGCCTCCCGCCGCCGCTGCCGAGGTCCCCCTCCCCTCCCGCCGCCGTCGAGGCCGCCGCGACCGCTGGACACCGCCGCGCTCGAGGACGACGACGACGCCCCCCCGTTCAGCCGTCGGGGCGCGCGGAGGAGCCACCACGACCCCGCGGGCTCCCGCCCTCCCTCTCTCTTCTCGGGCCGGCTCGCCGCGGCACCCCACGACCCCCACCCGGGGGATTAGTCGCGCGGTCGCGCGGCGCCACCCCGGGCGGCCACGAACCCCGCCGGGTTAAGCAACGCGGCCGGCCACGCGACCGGCTCAAGCGCCGGTTCGTCTCCGCCCGGCCGGCCTGCGCGCAGCCCACCCACCGGTTCGCCAGCCAACGGTCCAAGCGCCGGTTTAGCGCCCAGACCGGGTCCGACCGCCGGTTCAAGGCCGGTTCGACGCTCTAGGGGCCGGTTCAAACCGGTTCAGGCCCGGTTCACCCATCCAGAGGCCGGTTCAGGGCCGGTTCAGCCTTCTTGGACCCGGTTCATACCGGTTCAGGGCCGGTTCAGCCTTCCTGGGCCCGATTCAAGGCCGGTTCAGCCCTTCTAAGGCCGGTTCAAGGTCATTTTGGACCGGTTCAGCAGTTGTGGGCCCGGTTCAACGGCCGTGGGGTCAAGTTCGGTGGATTTCAAGCCCAGTTCGGCAGTTTCCAGCTCCGTTTGAAGCGATTCAGCACAGTTCAGGATCGGTTCAGCATCCCATCAGCTCGGTACATCCTCCTCGGGTCCGCCGACGCGCGCGGGGATGGCGGCACCTCCCTTCCCGTCCCGCATCAACTGCTGTCCGTGGTGTGCTTCCAACCAATCAAAAGACTAGTACCCTATTTTTCATATACATATTATCAGAATGTTTGGGATTAAACGTCCCAAAAACACAAAAATGGTGCAGAATAAACAATAGTTAACATGGATTGCCAACCAAGAGCTTTCCCAGGACAACTCTAACCAATCGCCCACTTATTTGAATAGGCTAATCCAGTCTCACCTACACTGGACAAAAATTAGAATCCAATGCCACCAAATATCAACAGATCCAGTGGAGTGACTTCAAAAAAAAAATAATGGCCAGAACCTGTCAGGACCATGGTTTGCAATCTCGGTGTTAGCTCGTGAGATTCTTGGTCTCGGAGGGCTGCCGAGATCCAAGGGACCCAGGACTGGTGCCAGAGCTGCCATAGAGAGTAGTGTCGCTATCAAGATAGGGTAGGGAAGAAGAGTCTAACTCATGATTTACAAAATCGGTTGAATCGGATCGAAATCAGCTTGCAATCTCGGTGTTAGCTCGTGAGATTCTTGATCTTGGAAGGCTGCCGAAATCCAAGGGACCCAGGACTGGTGCCAGAGTTGCCACAGAGAGTAGTGTCGTTATCCAGATAGGGTAGGGAAGAAGAGTCTAGCTCATGGTTTACATAATCAGTTGAATCAGATCAAAATTGGCCAATTCCTAAATTGAATAGGCCAATGTTGATCCAATTTTGACCTAGAGTACCAATCTAGATGTGACTCCCTGTGGAATTCCGATTTGGGCACAATACCACCCTTATACTGGTGATATCGGACCAAAATTGGATCTCTCCTTCCTCTTCCACCTAAAGCACCTAGAGCACTGGCGATTTTGGTGGCAAATCCAGCCATTTCAGCAATCCAACGGTGAACTGGCTCTATTTGGCAGCGATTCAACTTCAATCCCTCCCCATTCCAACAATTTTCAGGAGATTACCCTCCCTCTTAAAGAGTTGTTCTGCCTCCCCCCTCTTATCCCCTGATTGAATTGAAACAGTCACCATTCAAGTCCATTCCAACTGGAACAGCCTCTCAGTCCCCCCTCCACCTCGAACCTGATAGTCACCCTAAACCCTTAAACCCCTTAAGTGACTGTCAAGGCCAAACAGCCCCATTAATGAGCTGTTCAGACACCCCCCAGGATTCTGGGTTCTCTATTTAATCGGTGAAGTTAAAAATATTTTTTAACATGTTAAACTCTTAATGTTGCAGATTAAAGGCTCAATGAGCCATGGCCAAACAAGAAGACATGAATGCACTTACTTCCCATGATATTGGGTGAGAACATAGTCCTATGGTAGATTTTGACAAGATGGTACAATGTAGGTGTTGTAAAAAATAGATAAAAGGATGAGTATTTCATTTGAAGCAACACATAAGAGGTGTGGGTGTAAATGTCAAGAAATATGACAAGGTATCCAAAGAGTGCAACGAAGTCATGAGAATGTACCTTATGGAAAAATATCTCACAAAGGATAGTTCGTATTGAACATAGAGAGGAGTTGCAAGAGAAACTTAAAAAAAAAATGATGAATCTAGCCAAAAAAGCAGGAGAAAATGACAAGCTCAAGAGGTTGAGACATCATCCGAATATGATGAAGATGCTATGCTTAAGAAGAACATTTCATACTAACAAACAATCACAAAGAAGATGAAGAGAGAAGGAGAGAAAATGCTTAGGAGCAAGGGAGCTGACATATCATCAATCACAATCCACTCAACCCACATTCACTAAACATGTGGGAGGTAGAGAGGGGCAAAATCTATCCCGTCAATTTACTTTGATGCAACTTAATGAGTTTCATCACATAAAGGTAACAAAACAACTCGCGGAGGGCAATAAAACAAGCCTTTAAAGAGATAAGACAACCACTTCCGTTGCAAAGTAAGCAATCAAACATATCTGCAAGTGTTTTCTACACAATTGTCAAGGCGCATGCTTAGGCGCTGCCTAGACGTGAAGGCGGTTTTCTTCATCCGCCTGGAAGGTCCGCCTACGTATGGAGAAAAAAGGCGTGCACTTGGCCGCCTGGGCGACCAAGGCACACGCCTTGTTTCGCCTCATCCTCTTCCTGTTCGCTAAATACCCCCCCCCGTTCATGTTTGCGGTTGAACTGGCCCCGGTTCAGCCCAACTTAAGTCCCAATTGGCCCGATTACCTCACTAGTTCAGCCCCCGACGCCTGACGGTCCCCCCCGCACTATGGAGGTTGCTCAGTTGCAGGCTTGCAGCATAGTCGTCATCTCACCGCACAGTGGAGGGTTTGCGATTGACGCTGCAGAGGACCATCGTTGTCGCCGAATTCCATCGCGGTCGTCGCACAAAGGAAGCTCTAGCACCCTCAACGTCCTCCTCCTCCTCCATCTCCTCTCCGGTGAGAGTAAGCAAAACTTAAACTTTAAACTTTTGTTTCTTTACTCCACCAATATTTTCTAATTTATTCGTTCATATTTAGTCTTCTGACACTCGTTAGACATGTTTTAACAGTATTCTACACTTTCTATGCATCAATTCGTAGAAAGTTTTGAATGTCTCCGACTCTCTGATACGTCGTTGATTTCTGACTTTGTTGTTTTTGTTTCTTAACATATTTTTTTATATTATGCATATAATGAAGGCGCTGTCTGATGATTGGGTATTGTCGTATTACATTTGCTAGGGTTGAAATCTTTTTGACCCTTGTCGGAATAAATTGTGCTAGTGTTTGACTCCGAAAACATCTAATATCACTTCTTACGTAAGTTTTTATCGTTATACAGTCATTTGCACTTAGCCTAACATAATTGCTCATTTGCTTACCAATTGTTATATTTTCAGCCGGTGCATCTTTTGTTGGTTTAGGTTGTTAATGGAATCAGGCTCGGGGTCAGTTAACATGGTTGTTGAAAAGAAGAGAGCCAAGTCAAAAAATCCAGGATTCCGGGTTGGAAATATGTATATCAGCCCGATGACAATGATAAGAATAGAGTTAAATGTGAGTTGTGTAGATTGGTCACAATGGTAGGATCAAGAGTCAAAAGGAGCATCTGATTGGAGGGTTTAGCAACGTCAAGAAATGTTCGAAAATGATTGAAAGAAATTACCAATGAAATGTTAACTTGGTTGAATAAAAATAAGAAGAGAAAATTGACATCTTTCACAAGAATAGACACTGAAGCTGATTCTTCTCAAAGTGATGAAGAGACTCAAAAGTGTAGCAAACAACAATCAGAGAAAGAAATTTCTAAAGCTACATCTTTAATTTTTCTTTCCGATAAAAGTAGAAAAAATAAAGGTCCAATGGATGCTTTTACAAGAATGTATATAAAGGATTTTGTTGATGCAAGAAGAAATGAAAAAAAAAATATCAAAACACTTTGAATAATAAATTGAAGAAAGAAGAGCAAGCCTTGTTTGAAGAACATGTAACAACTTGGTTCTATGAAACCGGCATTTCTTTTAATACTGCAAAGTTGAGAAGTTTTGAGATCATGTGTGAATCTACAGGTCAAGTTGGATCGGGTTGTAAGCCTCCTAGTTACCATAGTTTGAGAGTGTCTTTGTTAAAGAAAAGAGTTGAAAAGACTAATGCATTGCGTTCAACTTATGAACAACACTGGAAAGTATATGGTTGTACCATCATGTGTAACAGTTGGACTGACAGCAGGCATCGAAAATTGATCAACTTCTTGGTCAATTGTCCAGATGGGACTTATTTTTTAGAGTCCGTAGATGTCTCCGACCGCAAGAAATATGACATCCTTCTTTATGAGCTTTTAAACAAAATGGTTGACAAAGTTGGCGAACAATATGTCGTTCAGATTGTGACAGACAATACGACATACAATGTTATAGCTGGGAGATTGTTAATGGACAAAAAAAAACACTTATATTAGACACCTTGTGCAGCTCACTATCAAGATTTAATGTTGGAAGATATCAGTAAGATGAAAGTTTGTGCAAAAACTATCTCAAAAGCAAAAAACATAACTAACTACATGCATAATCACTCACATTTGTTGGATTTCATCAGAAAGGAAACACAAGGAAAAGAACTTGTAAAATGTGGGGTCACTCGATTTGCTACATCTTTTCTCACTTTGGAGAGATTACATGATGATGTTGTTAAAAGTGGGCTTGGGAGATTATTCTCCTCCGATATTTGACATAAAAGTGTGTGGGCCAAGACATGGGAAAAAATGTTTCTTCCTATATTTTTCAAGTTAAGTTTTAACATGGAGTGGAAGAAATTTTAAGAGCATGTCAACCTATTCTACGAATTCTAAAGATAGTGAATAGGGATGAAAAACTAACAATGGGCTATGTGTATACTACAATGGAATGTGTAAAGCAAAAAGTTGTTGAAAATTTTGCAAGAAAGGAAGCAAAATATACTCACATCTTAAAAATTGTGGATCGTCGATGGGAGGTACAAACGCAGCATCCCTTATATTTGACTAGATATTTTCTAAATTCAAAATTTTACCTTGATGCTAAAGTTAAAGATCCAAGTGCAATAAGAAAGTTGGAAAGTGCCTTTTACACTTGTTTGCAAAGAATGGTGGCAAATCTTGATTTACAGGAAAAGATTGATGATCAGCTTCCAGCATATTTGAAATCAAGAGGCACATTTGACATA
Organism: Cryptocoryne crispatula var. balansae; assembly: GCA_036172225.1. Taxonomy (NCBI): domain Eukaryota; kingdom Viridiplantae; phylum Streptophyta; class Magnoliopsida; order Alismatales; family Araceae; genus Cryptocoryne; species Cryptocoryne crispatula. The sequence continues at coordinate 15,826,475 of CM069923.1, read as the reverse complement.
TAAAATCACACCACAAAAACTTTCAAGTAAGGAAATATCTTCCATTATATTTTTTATGTTTCTTATTTGTCTAACTTGTAAGATATTAACTTCATATTATGTTCTCTTCAAAAACAAACTTCATATTATGTTTTTATGCCAACATAGCTGATTGGTGGACACAGTATGGTGGAGAGACACTGGAGTTGAGGAGTTTTGCATTAAGATTTTAGGTCTTTATTGTAGCTCATCCGTTTGTGAGTAGAATTGGAATACATTTGAATTTGTAAGTTTTCTAAAGTTGTGAGGTGATTGCATGATCTACATTTAATAATTTGCTTTTCAATTAACGATTTTGTATTTATTATTTTTTTTTCAATTTCATTTTAAAAAGAGAAATCGCTTGGAACATAAGCGGTTGAAGGATTTGGTATATGTTCAATACAACTGTCGTCTTCGTGAAAGATTCGTAGCACGAAAAAAATATCCTGAAAGATATGATCATATTTGTTTTGATGATTTAGATTGGGGAAATGAGTGGATGACAAAGGAAGATACAGATGTAGTTCATGAAGGGGGAGATCTCACATGGAAAGATGTGGATGATGCTACAGGTGCTTCAGAGAGAGCTTCAAAGAGTAATTAGACAATCAAGTACATCATGTTCTATGAGAAACGAAGATGAGGATAGTGACAAAGAGCTTTCAGAGGATGAAGATGATGATAATGATGATGGAGGCACATTATGAGAGAAGACACATGAGAAAGATAATACAAATGAAGAGACTAATTCAAATGATATTGAGAACTTAGAAAATTTTGTGTTTGGATTTAAGCTTCAAGTTAATGTTAGAATACTTTTGAACATTTTATCATTTAAATTTTAGGTACTGTAGTTAAATATACTTTGTGATGCTAGATTTTTAGTTCTCTTTTGATGTACTCTTAATTTTTTATCTTACTTTGTGTTTGTATTTATGTTTATGCCACACCATCTTAGTGCATTGTGTTGTGGTAACTTAAATTGCTTCGTACTTGCATTTTGCATATATTTTGAATCACACTTTGCAGGTTTTTAGAGTTATCCAAAAAGTTCAAAAAATATTTATATTATTTAGTAAGTCTATTTACTCTAATTCTGAATTTATTCAAATTTTGTTATTAATCCATGTCATTTTTATTACATTTTGTAACTTTACATTAAGTTGTTATATATTCAATTTTTGTTATTAATGTATGCCAATGTTATTTGATTTTATACATGTTATGGTCATATAATTTTACCTCACCTTCATACCCCGTCTTACTGCCTAGGCTGACGCCTTGTCGCCTAAGCAGAATTGGCACTCTGCAATGTCTTGGACACCTTGTCGCCTTGACAACTATGGATATATGATTAACTTTCTTGTTTATTGTACAAAAAACACAACATTTTTAAAGTGCATTAATACTTCAGGTCATATCAAGAATGTTGATTGCAATTTTTCACTTATGGATGACGTTGTGAAAGATATTGGAGATGAGAAAATTACCCAATTCGTGATAAATAATGAACCCTCATACAAATTTGCAAGGAAGAAGTTGATGCACAAAAGGCCACACCTTTTCTGGATTCCATGTGTAGCACATATCATTGACCTTATGTTGGAGGATATGGGTAAAAAGATATTAATTTTTACACTTATGAGTCATACACAACAGATCACCTAATTTATCTATTCACATTCACGTTTGTTCCACATAAAGAAACATCATACAAAGGGACACAATTTGCTCAGGTATGGGCCAACTAGATTCATCACATATTTCATTACCTTGAAGAGCTTGCACCAACATATGCATGCACTGATACAGTTCATAGCATCAAAATAGTATATTTGCTATGTGGAAGACTTACACAACAAGTTGGATCAATTAGAGATCGCCTAACCAAACCCTTGAAAGTCAACAAGGAAGCCCTACACAAGTACGAAGGAGGAGGAGGAGGAGGAGGAGGAGGAGGGACCCCACCATGTAGATTGCCTTCCCTACCATGTAGAGCCCTAAATGGAAGAGAAGGAGAAGGAAGAGTTGCACTGTTGCCATCACCGATAGCGAGGATCCAACACAATGAGTAAAGATGGACGGGAATGATGAAACCCAACGCATGCTGAAGATTTAGATGGCCCACGGGACAAAAGCCCTCACCTCTATTTGGAGCCACTAGAGCCGCCGCATTCACCGTTGTCTAGAACTGCCGAAGCTGCTGCTTGGTGCCACTAGAACCGCCTGGTGTAGTCGGAGACCCCCGATCTACCACGTTCACCGTCGCTTGGAGCCGTCGGAGCTATTGCCTGGTGCCATCGTAGCCACCTAGTGCCACTGCAAGAGAGTCTTTCGGGGGAACGTATCCTCCAAACCTAAATTTATCCCACCTATTAGACCGGATGATTTATCCCTTAGATTAGCCTCATTTTTTATATAAACCTATTAAGTTAAACCTAAGTTAAACTAAAAATTTTTCATCTACCAAACAAAGGATTAGGGATAAACCAAGGTTATCCCTAATTATCCCAATACTAAATGTGGCATGAGAAATTAGAATTACCTCATATATGGATGCAAATAAATTGACAATAGCTTATGTCTTGCTTGGTTAGAGTATCAAAAATGACATTGTATCAATTTTGATATTACCGACCGACCTTAGGTCGGTTGGTGTTGCCTGCCCACCAAGGGGCAGGCCTCTTGAGTTCGAGTGAGCGCTCGAACTCCCTTGCTGAAGCCACCTATCCCTGGGGGGGCAGGTCACCGGTGATCATCCAACCGCGCTCTGAGCTAAGAGCTCAGTTGGCCACTGGGCCAAACGTGACCAAAAAAAATCAATTTTGATATTAATATTTCTAGAGGATAGAGTATCAAAATCAAAATTGATACATGTGGACATTTATATTACATAACATACTTCCTTTGTACTACAAATATCAAAATTGATATTACCAGCCAAACATCTCTTCATCATTTACATCAATATCAATTTATAAATTAATAGTGTTAGAGGTGCCTAATACTGTTACCAAAGAGAGCCTTAGAGATCTTGGTGTGATCACATCAAACTGCAGGCAGATCACGGTCGTGACAATTGGAGACGTGATGTTCTAGATTTATACTTGCACGCATCATTGAGGATAGCAAATACATACCGACATGCAGGCAAAAAGGACATTTAGTGTAGGTGAAATGGTCACTTTACAAGAAAATCAGAAACTTCAACCAACTTGATACATACATATATGTATATCATATGTGCAAAGGTAAACAAAGGAGCACAAACATTTAATTTTTGTCATGCAGCACTCTATTCGCAAGATCAAATAAACAAGCGTAAAAAGAAAAATCCATGCCAACGTGGTAACTAGGAACAAAACAGAGTTATTAACATACGTATCTGATAAACGATTCTGAAGCCAGAACTGGGAGCTAGAGAGAGACCAAATTCGATAAATCGACAAAACACATACCAACCTAATACCAACCATGAAACATATATATGTAAAACAAAAACTTCAGATGAGTGATATCGGCACCCTACGACGCCGATCCAGCAAAGGTAAATAAAAATGGAGGAAGGAGCGTTGACGGTTCCATCTAATACCTTGCTTGTGGCCGGCACCCTTTTCCACGGTGTGGCCCTGCTCGCACTTTGTCTTGAAGGTCTTCTCCCCGGATTCGACATCGCCGGGTGGCGCTTCTGCGAACGAGGCCATAGCCGGAAAAAAGAACTGCAGTCCAGACGCCGGAGGAAATATCAGGATTAGGGTTTCACCAAGCTCTCTCCTCGCCAACCTCTTCCTGAAGGAGAAGAGTTACCTTTCTCCCCAAGGCGACGAGATCACCCTTCGCCTTCTGACTGAATACCGGAAGAACCTTGCCAATCGCCCGGTGAGTAGATAAGTAAATAAATAGCATTAGAGGGGTTATCTAGGCATTTTGACGAGGCAGCCTTCGGTGAACTGTGAGGATCGAGCATCCTTCGCCACCCGGCGGGAGTCAGGGCCGCTGAGCCACCCGTGAACAAAAAAATAATAATAATAAATTTTCTTATAATTTTTAAAAATTAAAATAAAAATTTTTTATTATCATGCAATCAAACACCCTCGTTAACTTTTATCAAAATCAAAATCAGATATTGATAATTATAACTCATTTGCAACCCTAGTCAACGGAAAATATATTCCTTTGAGATGTATACATGGAGTAAATTGTAAGAATTTTAATATGATATGATATTTATTTTGAAATAAAATATCTATAACAGATAAAACTTTTGATATGTATAATTCTGTGTTTCACCTGAAAATAAATTTTAAGAAATAAAAAATGAATGATGTGAAAATATTTTTCAAGAAAACAAATAGTGCCCAAGAGTGTGTTGAGGACAAAAACGAACCAAACCTCTCGAATATCTTCCAAACTCTAATCAAATCAATTAAATCACAATATAACAAAGTTATTGCCGTATCATTAATATAAATAATACTTGTACAATTTTTATGATAAGAAAATATGTATATGAATTGTTAGTAGTTAAAAGTTTATTGTATACAAATAATTATTTATTTTAAATATTTAATTATGTTCACTACAAGAAAGAGGTTAATGACGGTGGCCAGAAAGTCATTGCTGATAAACCCAAAACTGTCGCAAGAAAGTATTGGCAGTGGCGTTAAAGTCATTCCTTGCCCATGGCAAATGACATTAGTAACAGCTATCACAATATCGTTACTACTAAACCCAAAAATGATAGCTAATATGTTGTCTTTTTTTTGAACAGTGGCACAGTGGACTGCGCTCGCGAGAACACCGCCCTCGACGGGGCGGGCACGGTTCGAGACCGCGAACTGCCGCCCCGGAGGGGCGGTGGTGTCCGTTGTGCTACGAGCGCGGGACAATAGCTAATCTGTTGTCACAACTAAGCATATCGCGATGCGTTAACAATGGTCGCTACCAATTAGTGACAATATCTTCAACCGCCATCGCTACTATATATTGATGATGACTAGTTTGGCATTGACCGTAGACTATCACTACTTAATGTAAATAAAAAAATAATTTTAATTGTTAAAATGGGTCCAAAGTAACCTAGAATTTACACAATTATATCTTGTATATTTGCATATCAAAATTAGTCTACAATGAGCCCCTCAAGCACATTTTATTGCATTCATTTAAAAAAATTTAATGTACATTCATCAAAGCTTCCATTCCATTCATTCGCATCCATGCATATAATCGTATTGAAAAAATACATATCATATCAAAACACAATTCAAACGGTCCAGAATGCCCGCAACCACATTTCAAACACAAATTGATTAATGTACATATAGAACTAAGTTTATTATTATACCACAAAAGAAGAGTACACATGTCATTCATCTTCACTAAATGACCCCTCTACCTTTACCTCATCCTCCTCTCTCAAGTTGACCGATGGCATTGATTCGATGGATCATCTAGTCACAGTAATTAGGCTAACCCAATTTGTTAAATTAGCCGATCAAACTTATCATAAAACAACTTTTGTTGTTCCATTACTTATTGCTAGAAAGCGACAACTCGAGAGTCGTGCATTTCCATGCTCTTCACGTTATCTATCAATTTATGAACTATAGAGCTTGAAGAATCACATCCACTGGTTTCACCATATCAGATGGTGCAAGTCTATCCTCACCCTACACATTGGACTCTTCCCGACCTATCTCTATTCTTGACACCAATAACAGTATCCTTGGTATTAAATGATGATACTCCAACATCTGACATTTTAAAGATTGGGATAGTTATCAATTATGTCGTATTATTTTATAAAAGACATTATCAAGATTTTGAAGATTTTGATTTAAAATATAAAATTAGATAAATAAAATAATATTTGGAAATGAATTATCATGAATTCACAACTTTGTTTCATTATCTTAAATAATATTTCCATTAGGTCCTTTGCGAGTATAGGACTTCTAAAAAAATTCTAGATGTGTAAAAGGACGACATTCTTGTGATTACTACGATTGTAGAGTTTAACTAATTCTAAGAAGTGTTAATTAAAAAAAATAAAATTCAATGAATAAATACTTACCAATTTTCTTGTTGTATAAGATCTAGAAAAGTGAGTTCTTATATTTATTTTTGTCATTGAATACTTACAATCAAATTTTTAAAATTTTAAAAAACATATTAATAAATTTTTAGGGTGAGGAAGAATTTTTTAATCACTAATGAAGGCTGCATATCATGACCCAAATTTAGCATGTACAGCGAAAAATAATCCAACGACGTAACCGGAGAAAGAACCCCTTAAATACATCAGTTTGGAACAATATAAAACTAATATTAAAATTCTAAGCAAATTAAATAACAATCATTAAATAAGTAATCCACTAGTTCCTCAGATTCCAAAACATCATTATGCTTCTATTGCACTAAACCTGTAAACTTGAAAAATCAATGGGAAAGGGTGAGTCACACTTGACTCAGTAAGAGTTACACCCAGACTATCTTACTATAATAGTTAAAGCCTATTGATATTAATGATAAATAACATAAAAATTCAGATCATAATACCTAAGGTTTATACAATTTATATATCTTCAATTAAAGTGGTTAAGGTATTTTTACACTACCCAGAAGACTAATATGATTTTATATGCATTAAACCTGACATAACATGCATCTCTAGCTAAACCAAGTAAGCATGCACCTCATAGACCTATCATAATAATATGACACATCTAAACCACTATCATGCATGCCAAAATGAACAATGAAATAATTTGTCTGAGTATAACATATGCTCCACTTGGACATTGTAGTTAATGTCACAAAACTAACATCAGATCTACCATATATAGAAGTAACATATAGTAAGCTAAATTCTATAGTACACCTAGACATGTGTGCACTTAAGATAAATCGTGGTATTCAGAATCGACGGATGCTCCGGATTGTTCTGATTCATCTACTGCCCACAGGTCACAAACTAGGACTGTTCACGGTTCGGTTCAGTCCGATTTAAGACCGAATTTTTTCAAACCGAACCGAACCAATAAGACTACATGAACCGAACCGAACCGGTGCATTTTAGAGTTAAACCGAATATAAACCGAACCGAACTGAATCGGTTTGGTTTGGCTCGGTTCATCGGTTCATCCTTCCCCATCCCCTCAACCTGCGCTCCCCGCTGACTCTACCGGTGAAATACCCATCGGCATTTAGTCCCCCCATGAGTCTGATTAATGACGCTCCGCTTTTCTATCCCAAAAAATGGCAACAGGACTATGAAGCCTCATTCAGCAAGCTTGTGATGTTGTGCACAAATAAAAAGAATGAAAGAAAAAAAATAAAAACTGCATTCTTACATGCCAGACATGTGGCCTGAGGCTGAACACCCTGATGAATGAAAGAAAAAGTAATTTTCTTCTTGGGATCTCGATGGATTACATCTAACTAAATGAATCAAATGCACCAACCAAAGGACGCCGACACCATCAAGTCAAGACCTTCAATCCCAATAAATCATGCTCATGCGCCAAGAGTAAAAAAAATCAAATTTTGAATCAAGCACCTGAGTAAAAAAGTATGCCACTCGCCGGCTGCTTGAGTATGATGTCACTGCTCGGTGCCCTAGCGATCCGGCGTCGGGTGCTCGTTGTCACCTTCACCTAGTCGCCAGCTCGGTGCTCCAGCCTCCAGCCAACCAGCTTTCCCACCTCCAACCTCCAGCAGACCGACGACCAGCGTGCCACCTGCCTGTGCCGGGCCTCCTGCTGTGAGCGTGTGACGATGTGATTAAGACTGGACTGGAGGCTTGCCGCCTGCTGGTGCTCCCACCCAACTCCCGCGGGCGTCAATGCCTGTGCAAAGGAAGGTGGAGAGAAAGGAACTCCAGATGCGGCGGCTGCAAGCGACTGCGAGTCTGCAAGCATCTCACAAGTGCGAATGAACGGGGTCGCATCCCGCGGGGGTGTCGGATAGGGTTAGCGGCTTAACGAATAGCTAGGATCCGATCCTCCGTTTAGTTTTTTTTATTTTTGAAGAACTGCAGCCGCAGGTCCGCAAGGGACTATTTCGGGTCAAACGGTGCAATCGATTTCAAGATGAAGCAAAACCGAACCGAACCAACACATACTTAACGGTTTGGTTCGGTTTCAAAAACCAAAATTTTTTTTACAAACCGAACCGAACCGAATTCGGTCCGGTTTTTCGGTTTTCCGGTTCAACGTGAGCAGTCCTATCACAAACTATAGTCTGGTGAAGTAAAATTTCATTGCAATGCAGCCTATTACATGCTACATCTCTCAAGATGAAAGCACATAATTAACGTAGACGACCATAAATATAACCATCATTGAACATGCAAATGATAGTCTAAACATGAATTCCATAAATAAATAACTACAACTCTAGATTACATACATGCATACCATATCCAAGATCTTACATAACTAAGACAATTAACAACTTGATACATAACCTATAATCATGCAATCTAACAAAATAGACATGCTATATTTATGCATTGACAACCACTACTATCTACTGTCTATATGAAATCAAACTAAATTCTATTACCACTATGTTTTAATCTCTACATCAACTTTTTAATAAATCAAGTAATCTTAATGATCATTGCAATGCTAATCATACTATACTAACTAGATTTGACCATGGAGACATATCTAACATGCTAACATGCATCACTATGTAAATATCTAATATGGTGAAAAATACATGATTATTCAACAGATTAAATGTGCATGGTTAAACAAATTCTAACTATAACTAAGCATGCTAATAAACTGATCAACCCACTGATTTTAATCTACTAACTAATGTTAATTAAGTATGTTTTAACAATTTAATTAGTATATCAGAATGATAAGAATAGTTGAGATGCCTATCTTAATTGCGACGATGATCATCGCATAGATTTTTAAGGAAGATTTGTCATGCCTGAGATTTTAACAAACACAACGGAATAATCCAATGACGCGACCGGGGAAAATTAACTCCTCAATTACTTCGATTTGGAAAAAATGAAGACAAATTAGGTCCCAGTTCATAAATTACACAATCTAAATAAATACATTGGTATGCTACAATCTAAACAAAGTTAAATACCATCTAGACAAAATGATCATCCGATTGCTTTATTGGAAATCGATCTACCACGCTTTTGGTGTGCTAAACCCGATAACCTGAAAATTGATAAGTATTGGAATGAGTACGATGACTCAGTAAACACCCAATCATACGCCAAATCGGATAGCCCAACGGCCCTAGATGTTAGTTAAATAAATACCCAAACCTACAACTGTCGACTCCGAAAATGGGTTCCGGATCGGCACCTCAAGATAAGAAGGTGAAAGATGGAATTGGGGAAAAAAGGGGAGTGAATTGAAAAACACTCGGAAAGCAGTAAAAGGTCCTCACCTCGGTCCCACACTCACATTGATCCCCGAACTTTCATCTCACGGCGTCGCTCGAGCACCGGAGATGGTTCGGGTCATGTGGGAGGAGAGTGAGGAGGAGATGAAATTAAAGCATGAGAAATGTGGTCGCCAGGAGCCGCGGGCTCCGATTTATGGGATGTAAATTAAGAAGTTGAGTTGAGTTGACCATGTACCTTAGCGTGGGAGATCGGGATATGGGTTCAACCTTCTTCTTCTTCGGCCGGCCGATGAAGAAGAGTCTCCAATCAATGCTAGCTTGTTCAACCTGTGCAACTAGAAAAATAAACCAAGTGAAGAAAATAATTAGAACTATGGGAAGTGTAGTAACCGTAGAGAGAAGATGAGAAAGAAGCAATCGGAATCGAACTCACCGGATTGGGGTGAGCCTTAACCCCTTTTTTTGTATTTTTTTTGATTATGTAAAAATGATGCAAATAAACTGAAATATGCTTTAAAACAGTAAATGAACTGAGTTAAATGAGTTGAGAAAGCTTATGGAATGTATCAGCTTGAGTTGAAGCCGAGTTGGTTGAGAAAAGGCCGGTTCGGGTAGCTTTGCACCCTTCTGGCGCGACTATGCTTCGAGTTCCATTTGTTGGAGTAGACGGAAGACTCAGAGAGGAAGAGTTCCTATGTTGATGATTTCTCCGAAATCCTCCTGTATAAGTCAGTAAAAATTCTGAAAGTGGACGGATATGGAAAACAGAACCTGGATGCGCGCCCTCAATGTAGCAGCCGCCACGAACAAACGGCAAGTCAGAATTGAGTGCCGTCAGTTGGAGATGAAAGAGGACGAAGAGAGGAACAATTTGTATGTTGAAGACTTTTGCATCAGAAGCCTCGGATTTTCTGAAGAAGTCGATGAAGATGGTTGATGAAGAACACCCGGATCGAGCCTTCTCCTTCACCTCGGGATCGATTTCTTGACTTCGGATCGCCTTTGGACGTCGGGACGGCTTTGGAGAAGAGCTTGGACGACCTCTGGATGAGCTAGGCACCGGGGATTAACCTTGGGTCGCTGAGAATGGCCCTCAATTTATAGGGGAAGGAAGCCGGTGCAAAATTTAGAAACTGGACCGACCGCGCCCCCGTGTTTCAAAGAGGAGGAGGGCGCGCAGGGCGCGCCCTAAAACCAGGGGTGCGCAGGGCGCGCCCCCAGTTCAGGGGCTCGGTCTGCGCGCCCTGTTTCAAAGGAAGCGGGGGCGCGTTCGGCGTCTCACTGCTAAAAATCGACGGAAACTTCCGGAAATTGCTAAAAATCGACTTGACATACGTAACGCGCCCCCGAACAGGGGGCGCGGTACAAATGATCGAAAATCCTCCACGGAAACCTTCCAAAAATCCAGTTTAGAAGGTGCTAATCGGGGTAATTTGCGATTTAAAGAAACTGACCGCTCCCCCACTTTTCAAAGGAACCGGGGGCGCACAGGGCGCGCCCCCGGTTTGAGGGCACGCAGGGCGCGCCCCCGGGTTGAGGGCGCGCAGGGCGCGCCCTCCTCTTTCAAAGGGAGCGGGGGCGCAATACACTCTCTCTCCTGCGCGCGTGTTCCACGAGCCGTATCTTGCAAACGGGATGTCCGATTCGGCTCCCGTTTGTTGCGTTGGAAAGAGTGCCTTCAACCGCACCTCCTCAAATCGGTAAACCAGCCGGAATGACTCTCGATATGTTCGCACGGGGCTTTCTACCGGTTTACCCTCCGCGGAAAGCCGAAACCCGGGGCGAAGATCCGAAAGAGCACGGTTCCGATTGAGAAATCTCGGGTCAACTCGGGATGACTTAAAATGATGACCGAACAAGTCCGGTCCGATCGGACAACCTGAAGTCATCGAAAAATCTGAGATTAACCCGGTAAATGTGAATCGAAAGCCGTAAAAGCCGCGAAACCCTGAAATTGACCGAAATGGCCGTATAGTCCCGGTTGATAAAATATACGGGTAGAATCGACCCTGATGACCTAAAAAGACCCGGTGATGACCGGAAAGGCCTAACATGTGGTCCGGGATAGCCGTGTCAGCACAGATCGAAAAAGCCGTAACGAAAGCCGTCATTGACCGACGCCTACCGAAATGACTTCTCGGAAACCCTGAATGTTACGGAACACATGCGGGACTCCTGAGACCTTCAATTATGGACCATTCAAGGTCGGTCATCGAGCAGGCTTCGTGTTTTTACAGTTCACGTGCGGCTCTCGCTTGAAGGTTACGGCAATATTCCGGAAAACATTGGTCCATTCTCAACTTGCGAGGGGCTCCACCCAAGTCCTTAGCTCATGTCCACAAGGTAGTCCGGATCAGATAACGGTCAAATAAAGGATATCGCCTATGAAATAAGAGTCTAGGGCTCCGAATCAAGCCAATTTGGCGTGTCTACAGCTTGCCTCGCCTTGATGTCGACTTTGCAAGGGAATGGAATGTAGCGGAGCGAAGTGAAATGTAGAGAAAGTGTAGCGAAGCGAGATGAATCGTAGTGGAATGTAGTGGAGCAAAATGGCGATGGACTGAAAAGGTGGCATCAAGGTGTAGATATAGACACGCTTAACGACCAGATTCGGCAAGACGAATCTCCTCAAGTCTCCTGGTTAACCGCCATGTTTCATCAAGTCTTCTTATGTTCGATTGGTAAGAGATGTGCCATTGGCACGAGAGAAGAATAGCCAACCCCCAACGCGGTGGGGAGTCCCCGAAACATGGGTTCGTAGGTTCATCATCAGCCGGTAACCCGATCTTTGCGGTGTTCCTGTACTGTGACGGGCTAAAATTTAAAAAGAGATTTGTTTTGAAAAAGTAAAAGAATACCAATCGAGCACATTCGGGCTCTCTGATTCATTTAAGTCTTTCAAGAGACAAGATTCAATTCGGAATGGAATGATCTCAGATTCCGAAAGGCAAATGTTTAAGCATAGACCGTGAAGATATTGACGGTGCAAGTTCTGACAAAATAGAAGGCCCTTGGTGGGATGAATTGGCTGCCATGGTGGGATGAATAGCAAAGAAGCTGCAATGGCCATAGTGGTGAAAAGAAATGAAAGATTTGAGGGCACAAAGTGGTTACTGAACACGGTGGGATTAATAGACACGGTGGGATATTAGAGAGGTTGGTGGGACTAGAGATCATGGTGGGATATTAGAAAACATGGTGGGATTAGAAAACACGGTGGGATTTAGAATGATCAAGAGAGTGAGAAGGTGAAGTTTAGGAAATGATGTATGCAATGATAAAACAAAATGTAATGCAATTAATGCTACATGATGCATGTCGGGCTCAAGAAAACAAAACAAAACTTGTATAACAAATAGTTGAAGATATAGATTGTCTATGAGGTCAAGATACCCATTCGGGAACTATCGTCCCTCACAGCACAACTTTGGCTTATCCGTGAGCATTAGAGATGACCCGACCGTCGTAGATTTTGATGAAGGGGATCTCGAGTCAAGTCTTCTCCGTGCTCATGGTCTCCAACAAATAATGTATAAGATAATAACACACGACTAGCGACATATATGCTAGTCGGCAAGTTATGGGGGTTTCCCATGTTGATTCTTCGGTTTCTGTGAGCAATTCCTATTGGAGATATTTCCCCCTCCTTGACTTGTGTTTCTTTCCTGAAATACTTAATAAAGGGGTTAGATCTGCTCTATGGCTTACCCCCTTGCCTATTGTCATCTTGCCTTGCTTATATGTCAAGGGGGGTAGCCTTATGCACAAAATGACAGACATGGTAAAAGTTAAGAGTGCTTACCTGCTTTGGCGAGAGTTGCTCCCTTCTTGATCTCAGAATCCTGAAATGCTTAATGAAGGGGATTAAATCTTCACCATGGCTTATCTCTTTGCCTATTCCCCTCTGCCTTGACTTAGGTCAAAGAGAGGAGCCTTATTAACAAGGTATAAAAATAGACTAGATGACCGAAATGAAATGGTTAAGAGAACTTACCTGTCGTTGAGAGAACCTCCCCTCTTACTTTAAAGTCCCTGAAAATACTTGATAAAAGAGGATCAGATCTTCACAACGACTCATCCCTTTGCCTATTATGGCCAACTTTGACTTAGGTCAAAGGGAGGAGCCCTCTTAATGGGGTGATAATGAAGGTAAATATGCAATGCGGAAATGAAACATGCAAGACATAAGAATAAACATGAATGCTAGCAAAGGCAAAAATCAAGGTTATGCCAAGCTAGATGAGGCATTTTAGAAAATATTCAACTTCTTTTTTTTGGATTTTTAAAAATATTCAATTTTTTTGGATTTTTGAAAATATTCATTTTTTTGGATTTTTGAAAATATTCATTTTTTTGGATTTTTGTGGAGAATATGCTAGTATTGAGACCATTCATCGATCTTTGAGTGTTAATCAAGATTCAAGTGATGAACACCACGTGAAAATAAGGTTCCCTACCCAGAATCTTTCTTGCCCTTTTCTCTTGATCGGTTTGGATTCCCCCTGAGTTTGGATAGTTTACCTTACCCTAGGGTTTTAAGATGGAAGAATAATAAAGGAGGTCTTTGATAGGAGTTGGGGGTATTTGAGGAGGGTTTCTCTACTCATGCCCAAATTGCCCGTTGGGGTTCGGCCTCTTCGGGTCTTTTCTACATGTGGCACTTACTTAGACAAGTCTTTGACCTGTGGGGTCATTGCCCATCTTTTGGTGCCTTTTTTCATTTTCTATTCTTCCGGGTACTCATTCAGACAGGCCCATATTTGTTTAAACCTGTGGGGTTCATTGCCCATCTTTTGGCACCCATTTGCACCCTATGAGATGGCCTCCTACTAAGGCGGCGGGCATTTTCGATACTATCCTTCTCTAGTCCCCTTCACCTATCTTGGACCGAATAGAAGAGAATAGGGTAAGGTTTCCTTTCCTCCTTCAGGGTTCTGCCTTGCCTCTCTCGAGTGTTGGGCTATTCAGATTCTGGGATCGGGAGGTGTTGTGTGTGCAAGGTGATGTCTACCCTTGACTTCTAGCTAACACCCTTGGATCGATGACTTGATATCATACTAGAAATTCTCCATTTTCTTTTCTAAGGAAAATATTTTTTGAGGTAAACGCCATTCCATGGATGGTTCAATTTTTCTCCATCGGCGTTGCTTAGCTCATATGCATTGCCTGGATATCTTTCAGTTATAACAAAAGGCCCTTCCCAGTTAGGTTGCAACTTGGAGCGGGGACCACCCGGCTTAACGAATATGCGTTTGACTACCATCTCACCGATTTCGAACTTTCTCTCTACCACCCTCTTTTGATAAAACCTTTTCAATCGGTTATGATAAGTCCGGGCATGCTCGGAGGCAGCCAACCTTCTTTCATCTAGGAGTTCAAGTTGTGCAAGGAGAGATTCTCGTCTCTCATCGACAGGGATGTCCCTATCGAGTTGAACTCGGAGTGATGGAAGGAGTACTTCGTATGGGACCACCGCTTCCATCCCATATGCGAGAGCATACGGGGTTTGACCGGTGGGGGTCCGTACGGAAGTACGATAAGCCCATAGGGCATCTACAAGCTTATCCGGCCGGTCTACGAACTTGCTAGACTTACGGAGTTTTCTTGATGATTTTAATCAAAGTTTTGTTGGTGGCTTCTGCTTGACCATTGCCTTGCGGGTAATAAGGAGATGAATGATGCAATGCAATGTTGCAAAGATCACGCAGATCTTGAGAGAGAAATTGCGGTCCGTTGTCGGTGATAATGTCGCTGGGTATCCCGAACCTGGCGATGATGTTGCGTTTGATGAAGGAGCACAGTGTTGATGCCTTGATCTCCACAAACGCTTCCGCTTCTGCCCACTTGGTGAAGTACTCTGTTGCCGTCAGGATGAATGATTTGGAACGGATTTCAGAGTTAAGATCACTTAGAGGGCCAATGATATCGAAAGCCCACATGGCGAAGGGCCATGGGGCATGAATCGGATGAAGAGAAGATGCGGGAGAATGGATCTTGTCGGCATGGAGTTGGCAAGAATGACAGTGCCGGACAAAGATGGAGCAATCTTCTTCTAGGGTTGGCCAATAATACCCCTACCTGATGATTTTCTTGGCAAGAGCTTGAGCATTGACATGGCCCCCACAGACCCCGGAATGTGCTTCCTTAAGCACCAATTATGCCTCTTCTTCATCAACGCATCTCAATAAAATTCCGCTCAGGCTCCTCTTGTAGAGCACCCCACCTAGGATGGTATACCTCTGGGATACTCTCCTGATGGCCTTCTTTTCTTTTGCATTTGATCCAGGTGGATATGTCTGATCTTGACAATACCTTGCGATCTCATCAAACCAAGGCCTCTCTCCCTCATCTAACTCTTCCAACTCTATTAGCGAAATCTCCTCTTTCTGCTCTAGATATTCCTTCCTGCCAAATCTCTCCTTGACTTTCAGAAATCGCCCATCTTTAATTGCTGGCATCGACCTTCTACGGACATGAATAGTCCGCACCTGTCTACCTAGCGGGACTGATAGGGATGAAGCTAAGGAGGCTAGGGCATCAGCAAGGATGTTCTGAGCTCGAGGAACATGGACACAAGTGAGTTTGGAAAAGAGCTTGATGTAGCAAGAGGTGAGTTCTTGGTAAGGTTTGAGGTTTGGATGAGAAGTTCGGTATTTGGTTAGGACTTGGCGAAGAATTAGTTGGCTATCACCTATCACCCTTAATTTTGTGGCACCATAGAAATGAGCGGCCTCCAGTCAGGCCAGCAAGGCTTCGTATTCAGCTATATTGTTGGTTGCTGGGAAGTCAAGCTGAAATGCCTGTGGAATGGTGACACCCTCGGGTGATAGAAGGACAATTCCTATTCCCTTACCGTGTGAATTCAGAGCCCCGTCAAAATATAATGTCCAAAGGTGGGAAGATCGGATCAACATTAGTTCGTCATCTGGGAGCTCCGATTGGACCGGGTCAAATGGGCTAGATGTTCGGCAATGGCATAGCCCTTAATCGCCTTCTGGGGGACATAGGTGATATCAAACTGAGAAAGGAAGCTCTGCCAACGACCTAACCGATCAGTTAGAACAGTTTTCTCCAGAAGGAATTTGATGGGATTGATGCGGGCAATAAGGTTGACCTCATGAGCTAAGAAATAGTGTTTAAGCTTCTGAACTACCCAGACTAGTGCAGCACAGGTCTTTTCCACTACAGTATACTTCTGCTCACATGGATCAAAGATCTTTGACAAATAGTAAGTTGCCCTCTCTTTCCCTTCTTCATTAACTTGTGCAAGGACTGCCCCAAGAGAATTCTTCAAAACCGAGATATACAAAACTAAGGGCTTGCCAGGGACTGGTGGTCTAAGCACAGGGGGACTAGCCAGGTATCTTTTCAAACCATCGAATGCATCATGGCACTTCGAATCCCATTTGAACTCGGCCCCCGCCTTGGTCAACTCATAGAAAGGTTTACACCTTTGGGAGTGTTGTGAGATGAACCGGCGGACAAACTGTAGCCTCCCGATTAATCCTCGAAGTTCTTTCATATTTCTCGGAGGAGGCATACCAATGATTGCCTTGGCCTTGTTTGGGTCGATCTCTATGCCCCTTTTGCTCACTATGAACCCCAACAGTTTTCCTGAGGATACTCCAAACGTGCATTTCTTTGGGTTCATTTTCAATTTATATTCCCTAGCCCTTTGCAAGACCTTTCTTAACACTTCAGGATGATCTTCTCGGCTCTTGGACTTAACGACCAGGTCGTCCACGTACACCTCTACAAGGGTATGCATCATGTCATGGAAGATAGCCATCATTGCCCTCTGATAGGTAGCACCGGCATTCTTCAGTCCAAAGGGCATGACGACATAGCAGTAGGTTCCCCAAGGTGTGGTGAACGAGGTCTTCTCCTGGTCCTCTTCGGCCAATCGGATTTGGTTATAACCGGAATAGCCATCCATGAATGACAACATCTCGAATCCAGCAGTGTTATCAACCAGTACATCAATATGAGGTAGAGGAAAGTCATCTTTAGGACACGCTCGGTTCAAGTCCCTGAAGTCTATACAGATCCGAACTCGGCCATCCTTCTTCATGACAGGGACTATGTTTGCCACCCATTGCGGATAAAGGACGACCTTAATGAATCTTGCTTGATGTAACTTGTCGACCTCTTCTTTCATCTTAAGTGCAACATCAGGGTGGAATCTCCTTAATTTTTGTTTGACCGGGGTAACTCCAGGTTTCAAAGTTAGACGATGTTCAACTAACGAGTTGTCTAACCCCGGCATGTCCTCGTATGTCCATGTGAACGTGTCCTTATATTCTTCCAGAATTTTAATCAAATTCTGTTCCTTAGTGGGAGTGAGGTTTGCGCTTAGGAGGATTGTCTTGGGATCTTCCGGTGTTCCGAGATTCAATTCTTTTGTCGGTTCATCCACCGTGGCTAATGGTTCTTCAAATCTTTTAAGTCCAGATGCATACGCATCAGCCAAGTCCTCAATTCCATCCTCGAAATCGGGATCTTTTTCTGATAAGACCTCGTAAACTCCCAGTGTATGATCTACATTGAATTCATCCTCATATTGGATTTCATCAAGCTGGATAGCATTTTCCAAAAACCTTGGCAGCCTTGCACATTCCTTGCATTTTTGAGCTATTTGTTAGAGATATCTCTCCGGCACACGTTTATCTCGATTTTTCTTCTTTTCTACCCTAATTACTCCTAAGGAAGACGGAATTGAAAAGGTGGTATTAACAATGGGTGAAGGATCGAGCAGATCGATCAGTGAGTTGGAGAAGAGGGGTCCCTGGTTGGGAGCACCCTCTGAGACAAGTAGAGACGTCTCCTCAACGGAAAACTGAGTTTGTGAGAGGACGTTTTTTTTTGGGTATTTTGGGTATTTTCAATAACAAAAAGGGAATGAGCCGATGGGGCTCGAGCAGAAATAGAAAGCATAAGTAAATGGAAGAAAAATGGGCTCGTGGGCCCGATGATGACAAGAAATGAGCAGATAGGCCCAAAGCTGGTGAAAAGATCTAAGGGGCACGTGGGCCCAAATGGTGGGCATGCGGGCCCAAAGCAAGAAAATAAATCTAAAGGGCACGTGGGCCCGACTGGTGGGCACGCGGGCCCAAGGTTGTTGGATTGGAATGGGCATAGAAGCCCAGTGGAGTAAGAAGATTTGAATGGGCTCTCAGGCCCAATGATCAATACAGGTGGCCATTTTGGCCCAGAAGTGGGAATTGGGCTAGATAGCCCATCAAGCGAATCCAAGAGGGATAGAGTGAGGATTTTGAAATACGTGACCGTAGGATACGGCTCACGCAGGATGTTGTTTGGAGGTGGGTTCGAGTGGACAAGTTGTTTAGAGATGGACTTGCCCTTGACTGGTTCTTCCTCCTCCATGAACAACCGAGCCAAAGATGAACTCAGGTTGTCCACTTCCTCCTCTTGCTCTGGTGCCTTCTTCCTCTTGACTGGTTCTTCCTCTTTGTCCCCTGCCATCATCATGGTCTCCCCTTTGATAAAGAATTTTTGGAGTCCCATGGCATTTTTTGGCCGGTAGACCATCCGCGGAGTGAGCGGGCTCATAGCCAAGCCCGTGTCTCTTTGGTCTTTGTACGGCTTCAATGGGGTGCACAACCCCCTGCGGCTCCTTTCCCGGCCCCTTTCTGGCTGATAGCCCATCCCTTTCATCATCCGCCATGCAACCGAATGCGGAGGCGTCGTCAATACCATGACCTCGGGTAGCTCTGTAGTTGAAACCAACGGCCGGACGATTTTAATATTGGTAGTGCGAAGAGGGGTCATCCACGTCATTCGGAATGGGGATGTTGGTTACTTTGATCACTGGCCCTTGTATGGGAACTTCGGACAACGATGATTAGTGGAGGCAACGGCTCCTATTGCCTCAAGGTACGGGCGTCCCAAGATAGCTTTGAATGTAGGGTCCAATTCTAGAACGTGAAACTCGGCGGTGACAGCACACGGCCCGAGCCCTACTTTCAATGTAACCACCCCTCGTGCCGGCTTCCGGGAGTTGTCATATGCGGTCACCGTGACGGCAGAAGGCTCTATTTCTTCATCGGAGATGCCGCAAAGTTGCAATGTTTCTGGCGGGCATGACATTTACGGATGCTCCGGTGTCAATCAAGCAGGACTTGATCTCCACGCCTCGGATGACTACTACAACGCGCAAGGCGTACTTTCTGATTTCTGGCTGTGCCAACTCCTCCTGTGTAAATGTGAGTGCCGGATGTTCACTCCTCGGGGTCAGGACAGTAATGATCTTCTCAGGCGGGAGGTCCTCATTGACCATGACCTGCTGCAGATATTGTTGTAGGATGTCCTGATGGTTCTTTGACCTCTTTATCAGCTCCAGAATTGAAATCCGTGCCGGCATTTTGTCCAAGTGCTTCAATAGGTCATATGCCGTGCCGGGCAACGATTCTTCTACCACCTCATCTTCTGCCTGTTCCTGTGGTTGTATCCCGACCTGGGGGAAGACCCTTTGGAACATCCTCCCGCTACGAAGTACTGGCGCCAGCGTGGTAGGGGGAAGTGGTGATGATGGTGATGGTAGGGTTGGTTGGTAGGTTGAGGAGCCCATGGTAGGTAGGGGTGGTGAGGATCGGATGATGAGGGGTCGTGGATTGGTGGAGACCGGTATGTTGGGTGATGGTTGGGGTGTTAGTGGTGATGGTCTAATGACGAGGGGTCGTGGGGTGGCAGTGATTGGTAGGTTAGGTGATGTACTGGGTGTTGGTGGCGGTCTAATGATTAGACGCCATGGAGGATTAATGGTGGTTGGTGGGTTAGGTTGGGGTGATGGTTGGGGTGCTGGTTGGGAGGCTGGTGGCGGTCTAATAATTAAGCGCCGTGGAGGGTTAATGGTTGGTGAGGGTAGTGGTGTTTGGGTAGTTTGTGGGCTGGGGGCAGCTCTCGGTATGGAGAGTATGGTGCGGTTTGTAGGTGGGGTTGGTATGGCGGGCATGGAGGTGATTTTATCCTCGACCTGCCAACCCTGGGAATGGTGGGTTGACTCCTCGATGGCGGAGTGGACGAGGCCGAGTCGTTGGTTTGGTGGTGCTGGTGCCGGTGCTTGTATGGGTGCATGTACTGGGAGCGGATCTTGGACTATGCCCAGGCCGGGCTGCTATTGTACTTGTTGTCGCCGTGGTTGATTCTGACGTGCCTTCATTGCTTGAATAGACTCCCCCATCTATCCCCAGTCGATGTTCCCCTGATCGTTGAAGTCATGAATGTAATCTTTAAACTTGAAACAGACATCCACCGTGTGCCCAGGATATTGATGATAAGAGCAGTACTTGGTTGTGTCAACATTGGCCGGCCATCCTTCTCTCTCCTTTGGAAGTTCCAACTGCTGTTCAGCCATCAATGCATTGAAGATATCGGTGAGGGGGAATGGCAGTTGAGGATAGTATTCTCTCTTGGGTCCCCCCTCCTAAGTCGGTTGGCTAGTGGTGGCACTTGGTTGTAGGCTTGTTGTTGTGGTTGGGGTCGGTTGTAGACATGTTGTTGTTGAGGTGCACGGTTGTAGGCATTTGGTTGCTGAGGCGCTCGGTTGTAGGTGGGTTGCTGTGGTGGTGCTCGGTTGTATGCAAGTTCTTCTTTGAAATTTGAGGAGGCTGGTTGAGGAGTCGGGCGGTATTGTTGATTGGGTGGTGGGTTACGGTATTGGCCTTGGCGATACCCACCCTGGTTACCCATGGCATTGATGCTCTCATTGTTTACTACCCCTTCGGTGGTGGGTCCTACAGGTGTAGGCTTTCTAGTGTTACGGGGCTTGGTGTCGAACGGGTTGACCATGGATGCATCCTTAAAGTGGGCTTGGAGGTAGCGGGTGCTATCACACAACTCACTCATGGTTGTTGGGCGGTGCATGATCAGGAGGTTGCGAAGGTTGGGCGTGGTGTTCCCTATGAACATCCTCACCTGCTCCCCCTCTGAGATGGTATCTACTAGCCTCTTAGCCATTCCCCTCCACCGATCAGCAAATCTGGCAAAGTCTTCATCCGGCCTCATCTTTTCGGCAATCAAATCAGTTATCGAGTAGGTTGGCCCCACCCGATCCTTGTACCTCTGTAGAAACATTGCCTTGACGATGTCGAAATCTGCCGCCTCAATGGAATCAAGAGAATAGAACCAGTCCAGGGCGGATCCCTCCAATGACCGACGGAATAGGAAGGCAAGGGCTTTGCGGTCATTTTTCCAGAATGCGGAGTCATAGAGAAAGCTTTTTAGATGGTTGAAAGGATTACCAGTCCCGTTGTAACGTTGGAAGGCGGTATCTCCGAAGGAGGAAGGTGTAGAACTGGGAAGGATGGGACAGAGATTTCAGGGATGGCTTTAGAATCGAGGCGATGCCTTATTTCTTCGAAATGCTCATCCATCTGGTTGAGTTTGTTCATTAATGCCTGGGTGAGGCTGGATTCCTGAGCCACGGGAGCAAAGTGTTTAGGTGGCTGAGTTGGAGGAGGTAGGTTGGAAACAGGAATTGGAACAGAATTGTGTGAATGCCCCACAACGGGGTGAGTAGAGACACGGCAGGGTTGCCCAGGAGAAGAGATGATTTGGGGCCTGACTGCTGATTGAGGTGGTGAGGGGGCTTGATTTCCCTCGACCGGATCTTGAGTGGCGGGCATCTTGCCCTTTGTCAAGGATTGCACAAGCGAAAAAGATTCGGGGTCTAGATGAAGAGATAGACCCCGGAGGAGTTGCTCTACGCTAAGTGATGCAGGTTGATGAGCAGGATTTTGAATTTCTGGCTCCCTGACGGCGTTGACATGGCCCTCTGGTTGGACCACGGGTTGCTGAAGCTCGTAGTGACCCGTCTCGTACTCCTCTTCTTGGCCGTAGTAGTCCGACATCCCGACGTGTCTTCCGGACCTTAGAGTTGGCATCCTGTCAAATTTCCTTACAAAATGGTTGAAAGAAAGTAAATGAAGGGTGTAAATGCAAATAGGGTTTTTGTTTGATTATGGTTGTTTGTTTGATTTGATTTGATTTCAATTTGGTTGTTTGGCAAGCAAGTTGAACATAAAAGTTAAAAGGGATTTTTTTTAAGTGTTTTGAAAGAAGAAGAATTTTTTGGTTGTTTTCAATTGTTGTGAGCAAGCAAGTTATGCAAACAAGGTTTTAAAATGACTACTCGACAATTAATGTGTTGAAACCTTAGATTAGATAGATTGTTAGCAATTGTTCACTCAAGTAGGTATGGTTCCTATTGCTCCAATCTTCAAGACCTAAGGTTATCACTCAATCACCATGAGTAGGTACTTGGGTTCTTCGGGTTTTGGGAAGTGGTACAACCGGCCCAATCGTGCGGAGAGGAATACTCCACGGATGGGGGCTTACGGAGGTCTTGATGGAAACCACCAAATCAACTAGGAAGAAATATCCCAGAAGAGAGGTTAGAATCCACCAAGAAGGTGTTTGGAGGGTGAGGGTGTGTTGGGAGAGAGAGCCCCCGCCTCAAATGCCCTACGGATCGGAGCAAGTCCGGTACCCGATGCAAAAAGCTAATGCGAAAATGAAAAATGGAGGGTAGGAGAAGAAGAAGCAATCAATATGCAAACATGAATGAAAGCTATTAAATAAACCAAGCAAGTGAATGCAAACAAGATAAGCAATGAGAAAGTAAAACAAGTAACTAGAAACTAGCAACTAAAATGTGGTTCGCGCGGGAACCGGCTTCTGTTGGAGTGTCCAATTGGGGACAAATCAGAAGTAAAGGTAAAAGGATGGTCCACGCGGGGACCGAATTGAAAATAAAGTGGCTCACGCGGGAGCCGAGTTTTGGAAAAGTAGGTGGTTCACGCGGGAACCGGCTTTTGAAGGAAAAATGGGTGGTTCACGCGGGAACCGGTTTGTTTGGTTGGAAAAAGGAAAGGAGGGCCACGTGGGGCCAATCTAATTGGTGCAAAGGGATGGTCCACGGGGGACCGATCTGAAAGTGAGTTGGTTCACGCGGGAACCGGTTTAGAAAAGGGTTTGGTTCACGCGGGAACCGGTTTTAATGAAGAAAGGGGTGGTTCACGCGGGAACCGATGTAAGAGTTGACAAAATAGAAGGAGGGCCACGTGGGACCAATCTAAAGGTGTTGTAAAGAGGTGATCCACGCGGGGACCGATCTGAAAGTAAGTTGGTTCACGCGGGAACCGAGTTGGAAAAGAAAGGTGGTTCACGCGGGAACCAGTTTATAAGAAGAAAAGTGGTTCACGCGGGAACCGGGTTGAAAATGAAAGACAGGCAAATTAAGTCCACATGGGGGACAATCTTAAAGAAAGAGTAAATAGAAAGTTTAAAGGTAAATTGACATGGAAGATAAAAGACAAGCCGGTTCACGTGGGAACCAAGTTGGAAAGCCACTAGTTGCACGGTTGAATTAAGCTAGCACGGTTGAAGACATTGGTGTGGAACTCCCGATCCGGACCCGGTCCTTCCCCTCTTCTTTCCCGGGGTTGGAACGATGAGCACCGTTCCTCCTTTCGGTTTCATCGGTGGTGTAGGGTTGTGGTCGCCAGGAACCGCGGGTTCCGAGAGTAAAGGTAAAGAGACAATGTAAGTATTAAAGGAAATGACCGAACGTACCTAAGCGGAGAGATTGTGTTGGGAGATTATGGGTTCCATCTTCTTCCTTTTCGGACGGCCGAGAAGAAAGAGCTTGAAGCATTTTAGTTGTTCCTACAAAAACAAGTAAGCCACGAAAACAAGTGAAAGTGGATTAGAACTAAGATAGTGTAGCATCTTGCAAAAGGAATGAACTAAAAACCACAAATGGAGATGGACTAACCGGATTGGGAATAACTCCCAACCCCCCTTTTTTATGTGTTTTGGATAATGATATATGATGTTACTAAGTTAAATATGCATGTAAATGCAATGATCTATGATGGAAAACATGAAAACAAAGTAACGCTAGAAGGTGGTGGAAGAAAAACGGGTTTCGGCTCCAAAAACGGCAATCTGGAGTCGCAGGTGACCCGGCAGGGGGGTCGCCTGGGCGACCCGACAGAGGGGTCGCCTGGGCGACCTGGTAAACGGGTCGCCTGGGCGACCTGGCAGGGGGGTCGCCTGGGCGACCTGGTAAACGGGTCGCCTTCTGCACCAGAATTCGGTTTACTCCCGGATGCTCCCGCAAGGCTTTCGGATGGCTTTAGAAGCTTGATGATGACTCCCGGAAGCTCCTAGGACGTGGATGATAATTCTCCCTTTGATGTAGGAGCTTGAGGAGCTTCAAAATAGATGCCGATGAAGAAACGGGATGAAGAACGTCGATTTACGGAGGTGGATGGAAGTGGGAAGCTCTCAATCTCTTAGGCAATGAGAATTGGGGGGGTGGAAGAGGTTTGGAACTCTGTAAGGTTCTCTCTTGGGAGCTTGGGACGTTCTCTCTCTTCTAACACTCTTCCCACCCTTTGAAAGTGGTTAGGGGGTCCCTTTTTATAGGCAAAAGGGTCCCAGGGGCATTTCAGGCATAAAAATCACTTTTCGGAATCCGCAGGTGACCCGTTGGCCGGGTCGCCTGGGCGACCCGTCTGGCGGGTCGTCTGCGAAACTTTAAATGCCATTAAATGCGCGTGCGCCGAAAGCTGGGCGACCGCCGCCCGGGGTCTGCTACAGTGGCAGGCGACCCGTCAGTCGGGTTGCCTGCGCCCAGTCGACTCCGACCATCTAGACGAGCGTGCGCCGCTCACGGGTCACTTCGCCCAGTTCGTACACTGTTTTGGCTGGCGACCCGATGATCGGGTCGCTTGCCGTACCTGACCAGATTCGACGTTTCACCTACCACCGTCAGAACGGACGATTTGGCAGATGACCCGTCAGACGGGTCGCCTGGGCGACCCGACAGTGGGGTCGCCTGGGCGACCCGGTTGACGGGTCGCCTGGGCCCCTAGATTTCATTTTTTGGGCCTTTTTCTTGGTGGTCCGGTTTGTTTATCGGAAAACTCGAATACCTTCTAAGAAAACATGGATCTTATGCTCCTCAAATAGGCAAAATTTGCGTGTCTACAGCTTGCCTCGCCTTGGTGTCGGCTTTGTAGGGGAGCGATATGGAATGAAGCGTAGATGAATGTAATGAGGCGTAGCGGCGTGCAATGGCGCGGACTGAAAAGGTGGCACCAAGGTGTAGATTTAGACACGCAGGCTACTGCCTAATTGGGCAATGGGTGGACATTATCGGTCCTTTGCCGTTCCCATTTGTCCTCTTGGGATCATTCCCGTCATTGATTGGATGGATGCAGTGCCGCGGGCACGAACATAAAGGGAGAAGCCTGCCCCCCAGCGTGGGGGACCTCCGAGTCGTGGCTCGTGAGTTCATCTCGGTTAGCGGCCCAGCTCTGTGGTGTGCTTGTACCGAGAAGGGCTAACTAAACTAACGAAAACAAAGAGTGAACATCCAATCATTTCGGGGCTATATCTTCCGAGTTCATTTGGTTCTTGCAAGGGTATCGATTTTGTCCGGAGTGAAATGACTCCATGTTCTTTTAGAATTTACTGAATCTAGCGAGAAACTTTTCGGAACACCGGAATACAGCTCGTTCGAAGTGTCCGGAGAGCATGCGATGCATGATGCATGATATATATATATATTTTTTGTGGGGAAAAATAGAAAAACAAACTCAAAAATAAGCAAATAGTTGAAGATATAGGTCCTATGTTTACGGGTCAGGATACTGATCAGGAACCGTCGTCCCCGTGTATAAGACTTTGGCCTATCCGCGAGTCTAGAAACAGTTGATCCATCATTGTTTTTATTGAGGGGGTTCTCAAGCTCAACTGCCTCTGAACTCGAGGTCTTCAACGTTCAATTAGATATATATGGTATGAGAGTGTTCCGACCGTCTATTGGGTGCCCAAACTGCCTAGGCGACCCGTCTGCCGGGTCACCTGAGTAGGCGACCCGTCTTCCGGGTCGCCTGGGCGACCCGGCATCGGGTCACCTGTGCAGGCGACCTGTCTGGCGGGTCACCTGTGCAGGTGACCCGTCTGCCGGGTCGCCTGGGCGACCTGGCATCGGGTCACCTGTGCAGGCGACCCGTCTGGCGGGTCACCTGTGCAGGCGACCCGTCTACCGGGTCGCCTGGGCGACCTGGCATCGGGTCACCTGTGCAGGCGACCCGTCTGTCGGGTCGCCTGGGCGACCCGTCTGCCGGGTCGCCTGGGCAGGCGACCCGGGTGGGGGGACGCCTGGGCCCTTCCTTCTGCGCGACTTTCTTCCGGAGGTTGCTACGGACAAACGGGAGCTCGGATTTTACTTCCGTTTGTTGCGTATGAAAGCTAACAGGCTAAGGAAGATCATCCAATAGTTATATTGGACAAAAGATGAGTAGCATACCCTCTATAAGCTTATAAAGACAAGCAAGTGTTGTAAAGTGCAATTCTCTTCCAATGCTTGATACGACCAAATGGGAAATCAGATTAACTTCCCGTTTGTCGCAAACGGAAGATATTTGGCCGGGGAAGAGGTCCTTTCAATTGGATTTCATTTAACCAATGATGGTCATCCTCCAAGGGCACATTAAGCATACTAGCACAAATCAATCCCGGATGGTTTAGAATGTTATCTATGAAAACATGAGTTTTAAGCTCTCAACTACGCAAGCTTGGAGTCTAGTAAAATGAGGCATAGTAGAATGATGCTGAGATGTTAATCTAGACACACTCACAAAGACCTAGTTGAGCAAATTGAGTATTGCCGTATTCTAAGATCACCCGCTTGTTCCTTCCAAACCTTCTCCTTGGTCGTTTGGTTAAGAAGGATGTGCCATGGGCACAAACAGTAGTAAACTAAAAGACACACCCCATGTGATGGGAGAATAAATGGCATCCCGCATGGTGGGGAAATCGCCATTGGCTGGCACCCAAACTGTGTGGTGTGCTTAAGCAAAAATTCCAATCGACCAGGGTTGGGTCTTTAGGTTCATTAGGGTTTTCTCAAGAGCACTAGCTTATCTCAGATCGGAATAACCTCATATTTTATAGAAAATCATCATTGAAGCTCGCTAAGAAGGCGATTGTTCGAAAAATCCATGATTGCATCGCATGGGGGCCGAAAATGGTGGGGTTTACAGGGGATATGCCTAGATGGAAATGTAGATGGTTTCATGGGGACCGAGAAGTGGATAGCACTACAATGTGATGGTCCTTGTGGGGACCGGAACACGGTGAGATAAAACATAGTGAGATGTGGGACAAGATCATAGTGGGATAAAGAAATGTGACAACATTGGGATGATGACATGGCAGGACTTTATGATGGGATGCCAAGCCCAAGATGGAGTGACATTTAGAAAGTTGGACAGACCTTAGGATGGTTTAGAACACAATATGTCATGAAAATGATGCATGAAATAATGCATGGAAGGTTTAAAAAAATGCAAATTAGCATAAGAAAATAGTTGAAGATATAGGTTGCATGTGACGGGTCAAGATACCTCAAAAGGAACCATCGTCCCCGTACATACAACTTTGGCTTATCCGCAAGTCAAGTGAGTGACCGAGCCGTCACTGATTTTGTTGAGGGGGTTCTCAGGCTCAGCCCCCACTAGACTTGAGGTCTTCAACATTTCAAATACTATTATTTTGATAGATGCAATACTAAAATGCAAGTCCTAATAGGGGTTGGGAAAACCCTCTTTCTTGATTTTTCTATTTTCTAACTTTTTTGTTGTTTTGCCATCTCTAATTCAAGTGCTTGAGGAAGAGAGTTGATGCATGAGCTCCCTTGTATGGGGTCTTCATTTCCTGCATTGACTTGAACAAAGATGATTAGAACTTTATTGTGGCTTAGTTCCCTTGCATGAGGAGGGCTGAAGTTGCCTTGATCCTTTGTCAAGAGATGTAAGCCTTTATGAAAGACAAAAGTGATAACAAGAAGAAATTAAATATGCATTGCATAAAATAGACATGCAAGACTAGAATTAAATGTGCATGTATAATTGAAATTGTTTCTTGGGTTTTGAACATTTTTTAATTTGTTTGGGTTTTAGATTTTTTTTGGCTTGTGCAAGACCAAAATTAAATGCGGATGTAAAAGCATATGATTGAAAATGTTTTGATTTGTTTGAATTTTAAGAACTTAATGAATGCCAGATTGAAACTAAATGCAAAGGGCATGCAATTAAAATGATTTTGTTTTAAAAATTTTCAAGTTTGTTTGAGTTCTAAAATTTCGGTGCATGCAAAACTAAATGTGAAAAGCATCTGAAAAATATTTTAGTTTTGAAAATTTTTGAAAATTTTTGAATTTTGAGACTTTTCAAATTTTTTTTTTCTAAATTTCTAATTTTTATAGAGAGGATGGTTGTCATTTGCCTTGATTCACTTGGAATGGGTGTCCCCAATTGTTCTTTGAAGAGTAAGAACATACACCACGTGATGAGTGGGAGGCCTTTCATTCGGAATCCTTTTGACCTTCGACCATTAATTAGCTAGGTTATACCTAGATCGAGTTGGTTTGCCTTACCCATGGGGGTTAAAGAAGGAAGAATACTGGGGCAAGTCTTCGGTAGACTTCAGGGATGTCAAATTTGTTTCTCTACTAATGCCCAATTGCCCATTGGGATTCAACCTCTTCGGGTCCTTCCTTCTTTTATTGATTTGCCCATATTCTTTGGTAGCCCACATTCAGACAGGTCTTGTATATTTTTTCTTTGATTTGACTTGAGGGGTTCATTGCCCATCTTTTGGAGCTTTTTATTTTCTTTTCTTGGGCTATTTTTGTGGTACTCATTCAGACAGGTCTTTTCTTTTGTTGACATGAGGGGTCATTGCCCATCTTTTGGCACCATTTTTCTTTTTGAGAAGTTGGACCTTCTGAGATGGCCTCCTATTAAGGCGATGGGCACTTTCGATACTCCTCTTTCTAGTCCCCTACATCCACTTTAGACCAAAATAAGAAGAGAATAGGATAGGGCAATCCTTCCTTCTCCAGACTTTGCCTAGCTTTCTTTCCAGTGTCTAGTCATCAGGATTTCGAAATCTAGGCATGTGGTGTGTGAAGCATGGTGCCTACTCTTAATTCCTAAAGAACAAGTTAGGGCACCCAAGAAGTAGTGGAATTTGGCTTATGATAGCCATCCTCTCAATTTTGAGTATTTATGATTTTTTTTGTAACTTTTACTAAAAAAACATTTTCAAGAAGAGATGATTCCATGGATGATTCACTATGCCTTGCCTTGCATCACTCATTATCTTTCCAATATTTTCATCCTGGTTGAAAATGTACTTGAACATCATCAAATTCTCTCAGTTATCATCTCTACGCAAAGTATTTTTAAGACATGTTATGATTATACTCGCAAATGCTTTTGAAATGAATGCCTCGAGGATAACATGATAATGATGAATACATGCATGTAGTACCTGAGAGATGATGAACTTCGTTGTTGGTGACGGCGCTGCCAGGACGGTGTAGTTGGCGCTTGTTCATGCCTTGACCTACCTTGCTACTTCCACTTTTTCCCATTCGGTAACACGATGATGGGGAGATGTATAAAGTTTGCAAGGGTTGGCATTTGATGATGATGATGAGCAAGGTTTGAGATACCATCATGGAACATTTTCACATTGTTGGAATAAAGGGTTGTTGCCTAGATTGAAAGGAATGAGACAACAAATAGACTTGGGAGCCTAATAAAAGGGGTGAGCCTATGGGGCCGACAAAAGGAGGCGGGGCATGATGACCCAATTTGGACGAAAAGGGGCACGATGACCCAATTGGAAGATGAAAAGGGGGATGATGAGTTGATTTAGAATGCTGAGAGACGTGATGACTTGATTAAAAGATAAGGGGCATGATGGCCCGATCTGGAGACATGAGGGGCGAGATGGCCCGATTGAAAAAGCATAATTGAAAATAGGGTGCTATGACCCAATTTGAAAAATGGACACAATGGCCGAATTGAAAAAAAGAAAATAATTAAAACATGGGGGTGTCAACCTAATTGAAAATGTGGGCATGACGACCTGATTTAGTAGTGGAGTTGGGCACATGGGCCCGATTGAAGGAATGAGAATGGACATGCGAGCTTGATGGAGGAAACAAGGCACGTGAAATCGACAAAAGAGGAACTGATTGGGTTTGTGTGCCTAGTTGAAGGAATGGGGTACATAATAGAGGGAGTTGGGCTCGTGGGCCCAATTTAGAGACATGGACGCTTGGGCCTGGTGATTGAGGATGGGCACATGGGCCTGATTTAGGAGGAGGGGCTCGTGGGCTTGATAAGGAAGAGTGGGCATGTGGGCCTATCTTGGGAAGACGATGGGCTTGTGGGCCCAACTGGTGGGGTTGATCGGGGCATGTGCCTAATTGAAATGGATAGAGTGGGGGCCATGGCCCAAGAATTGAAGGAGGGATGCATGGGCCTGTTTGAAAATGATGACGGTCATGAGGGCCCGATTTGGAAGGATGACGGGCATGTGGGCTCGATGTAAGAAGACAAGGGTCGAATGTAGATAAGTGTCGGGCACTAGGGCTCGATTTGTAATGATGGGAACATGGGCCCAATTGGTAGGCACGTTGGCCTGACTGAGAAAGGTGAGGTGAGGGCCATGGCCCGAGAATTGATGGTAGTGTTGAGGGAGAGGCACATGGGCCTGGTTGAGAAAGATGAAGTGGGGGCCGTGGCCCGAGAATGGATGATGAGGTAGAAAGAGGGGTATATGAATCCGACTGAAATTGATGATGGGTGCATGGACCCAATTTGGGAGTGTGGGCTTGTGGGCCCGATGTAAGAGAATGTTGGGCGCGAGGGCCGAATGTAGAGAAGTGTCGGGCACTTGGGCCTGATTCATAAGGGTGGGCACGTGGGCCCAATTGGTGGGAACGTGGGCCCGATTGGGAAAGGTGGGGTGAGGGCCATGGCCCAAGAATTGATGGGAGTGTTGAGGGAGAGGCACGTGGGCCTGGTTGAGAAAGATGATGCACACGAGGGCCTGACTTGAGAGGATGATGGGCACGTGGGCCTAATTTAGAAAGGGGTTGGGCACAAGGGCCCAATTTAGGAGGGAAGGCATAGGGGCTTGATGCTAGAGGATGGGCATATGGGCCTGATTTAGGAAGATGATAAGCATGTCGGCCCGATTTGGAAGAAGGGGCACATGGGCCCAATTTAGAAGGGTAGACACATAGACCTGATTCTAAAGGATAGACACACGAGCCCGACTTAGAAAGATGATGGGCACATGGGCCCGATTTGGAAGGATGATGGGCACGTGGGCCAGGTTTGGAAGGATGATGGACACGTTGGCCCGATTTAGAAAGGGGTTGGGCACAAGGGCCCGATTTGGAAGGATGATGGGCGTATGGGCCCAATATAGAGGAGCATTGGGCACTTGGGCCCGGTTTCTGAAAATGATTGAGGATTTGAAAATCCGGTTTAGGAGAATGGGAGAGGGCTTGTGAACTCGAGCATTGAAAATGGTCTTTGCGGCTCGATTGACCTAAATGGGCTCTAGAGCCCAGTTTAGAAGGTTGAGATGACCTTGAGAAAGAAGTTGGGGAGGGGGATTGCCTAGTTAGAGGTGGTCCTAATGATCTATTCCCCTGGATCCCTCTACTTGATTGATTGTTGACTAACTCGGCCCTAACAGGTTGCCATATAAATGAATGCCTAGTTGGAGGGGGTCCTAGAATTTCTTTGCCTCTAGCCTTAGCCGACTTCGATTGGATTTTCTCTTCTCTTCAACCTTCTTTATGGGTTGCCTCGCGGGTGGCCCCGATATTCTCAAGGGTCGAGGAATCGATCGTGGGCTATAATCCTTTTCCTCAAATTGTTCCTCCTTTGTAAAATGATCACTCAAACTTCCAATCGTGATGGTTAACCTTGCCTTGCCCTTTTGAGACTTAAGAGCTGATTCATAAAATCCTAGTCTTGGCCTTGTGACTGAAAATAGGGTTTGCACTGGTCGTGCTATCCCCTGTAATTCTTTGCCTAGGCCCTTGCTAGCTTGATATCCAAGCATCTCCATAATTCTCCACCCAAGGTTGTTAAGTGTCAGCTTCTCCCTAGGTTGTTCAATGATGGAGAGTGTGCCTTGTTCTAAGGGTTCCTGAGGGATGGAGATAATTGATAAAGCATTAGATTCAGGAGGGTCATCATAGATTTTGATTTCAAATTCTTCTACATATAGATCCTGTTCTTGCTTGACTTCTTCTTGAGTTTGTTCAAGAATGGAGGATAAATCAGGCTCAAGGGGCAATAAAGTGGTAGGTTGAGAGTTGGATATCAGAGAATCATTGATTTCAAGCTCAGATTCTCCCACCAGTTGATCTGGTTCATTATTGGTTGGCTCTTGAGACTCGGTCAAGATTGTCATGACCGATTGGCAAATAAGGGGAGCCAGCTCTAATTCTGGGGTAGGGGCACAAACTTGTGAAAGAGTTTGATTATGCTTAGCCGGTTGTGAATATTTTTGAAAAATAATGGGTTGTGCAACCGGCTGAGGTTGAGATGTAATTGGTTGAAGAATTGGTGGTTGAATGATTAATCGAGGCTGAGGAGCCAAGGTTTGTTGTGCAACCGATTGAGGAGGATGATCCATGAATCGTCCGACTGGTTGGGGCTAAGGAACTGGTCGAGGCAAAGGAGCCATGGCTTGAGCAATCAATTGAGGAGGAGGATTTTGATGAGTCTGACGGAGTTGTTGAGAGATAACCCTATGTTGTGTAGGGCTCCTAGGTCGGTGCCTAGGGTTTTCTATTGGGTTCCCTACAACATTAGCACTCCCACTTTCATTAAGGGCTTGATATTTTGGATTGTATAGCTCCATGATTGGTGTATCCTTAAGTTGAGCTTGAATGTATCTTGCCCTTTCATACAAATCATGCATATTCGTGGGATAATGCAAGGCCAAAATATTTCCCAAAGCCGGTACGGTATTAGCAATGATCATCTTGACTAATTCCGGTTCAGAAATTGTATATGCAAGCTTCTCGGCCATCAACCTCCATCTATCAGCATATTGTGTAAAGTCCTCATTCTCTCTCATTTTCTCGGTCATTAGATCAGTGAGTGAATAGGCCGGCTCAATGCGATCCTTATATCTTTGTAAAAATTTCTTTCTAACTATATCAAAATCTCCTGCCTCCATCGGGTCAAGTGAATAAAACCATTCTAGGGCCGTCCCATCTAATGACCGTCTAAAGAGGAAGGCTAGGGCCTTCCGATCATTTTGCCATTGAGACGATTCATACATAAAATCTTGGACATGAGTAAATGGATTACCGGTGCCATCATAGCGACGATAGACCGGTGCTTGAGAAGGAGGGATGTAGGGGAGAGAGGGAATAGAAATTTCGGGGGTTGCACGGGGATCTATCAAGCGTTTGAGTTCTTTGTATTCTTCTCTCGGTTGGTTGAACTCATTAGTCATGGCTTGGTTGATCGAGGGTTCCCGGACAACATTAGAGGGTGGTTGCACCGGGAGATGTGTAGGAGGTGCCCGAACATGATTAGGGTAAGACGGTGCAGCTAAGCGAGTGGGATCCACCCGTGAGCAAAGTGGAGGCTGGGCAAAAGGGGTCGGACTAGAGATATGGCTCAAAGGCCGGAAGGGGCTAGAACGAGCTGAGATTGAGCTAGGTGTGTTTGTCCTTGAATAAGAACGAGGAGAGTGAGGGAAAGCAGGTGTGTAGGCGAATGGCCTTGAAGGACTGGAGTGGGTCGAGTCTGGACTGGTTGGGTTTGTACCCGAATAGGAAGGAGAAAATGTAGTAGCATACCCGGTGTAGGAATGATCGAGTTGGGGCACGCCGGGTTGATGAGCCATTGATCCGGGAGTAGAGATAGGTTGGCTATGACTGGTAGGAACATGGCCGGTAGATGACTTTCTACCCATGACGGTATGAACGGCAGTCAAAAGCTGATCTAGAGTGACACTGGAGGCATGGGGTCCTAAGATATGGCTAAAATCATATGTATGATGTTGTGTGCCTCCATGTTGCATCTCGAACCAATTGGCAGTGTAGTAGCTTGCCGTGTCGATCATCCTGCTTGACTTTGAAGACACCGACATGACGTTATGCAAAAGAAGAAATTTTTTTTTTGTTCTTGTAAGGGCTTTTTTTTTAGGTTTTGAATTTTTGTTGGAAAAAAAGTACTTACCTCAAGCAAAGACTTCCTTTTGGTTATGTTTGTTTTGATATTTTTTGGTTTTGATTTTTGTGAGGAAAGCAAGTATTACCTCAAGCAAAAAATTTTTTTTTTTTGAGACTTTTAAAGATTTTTCGTGAGAGAGTTTCCCCTCTCTTTTTCTTGTTTTTGTGTTTTGCTTTTGTTGCGCAAACAAGTTAAAGCAAAGACTTGAAATGATTAAACGTGCCCCTTTTTTTGTTCAATCCTTAGATTAGTGAGCTTTTTAAGAGAATATTGTCCTCTCAATGATAGGTTGGACCTTATGCTCTCACGACGCCGAGCGATCTAAGATTAACACTTTTCTCACAACGATTGGGTGATAGGTGACACCGGGTTTTTGGGGTAAAAGGTACAACCAGCCCGATCGGTGAAGAGGGAATCCTTCACTTTTGGGGACTTACGGAGGCCTTAGTGAAAACAAATCTAATCAACCGAGAGGGAATCCCCGGAAGAGAGATCGGAATCCACCAAGAGACGCGGGTGGGATGGAGATGTCTTTTGGGAGGTGGGTGAGCCTCCCGTCTCGAATGACCTAATGAGTCGGGCGAACCCGGTACTCAATGCAATCTAATGCAAGAATTTAGCAAGGATAAGATGGCATACAATAAGAAAGAAAAACAATGCAACGATCAAAAAAAAAACAACTAAGATGATGATTAAACTATCAAGAACAATAACTAAACAAGTCAAAGGTGCTAGAAAATATTGATTTTTGCAAGTTTGATTCAAGAGAAATGAGCAAGAGCAAGTAAAATAAAGACTTAAAAAGAAAAAGAGAAATGAGAAAGAGCAAGTAAAATAAAGACTTAAAAAGAAAAAGAGTTTCTGGAAAGCGTAGATGACCCGGCAGACGGGTCACCTACGGGTCTGGCAGGTGACCCGGCGGGGGGTCACCTGCGGAAAACAGAAAACAGAGCCGAAGGAAAGCGCTTAATAACCGGGGTCCCGCGGGGACCGAAATGGCATGGATTTGAAAGTAAACTAAGGAAAAGACGCTTGGCAATAACAGTAAATGAAAAAACAAGTGGATCCACGTAGGGACCTAAGGAAGCGGAAAGCTCTAAATCATAAAAACAGGAGATGACCCGGCAGGGGGGTCATTTGCGAAAACAGAACACTTCCGGGAACTTGTTTCTTCAAACCGGAAGGAGATCCACGCGGGGATCGACTAGATAAAGGAAATGGAAGACAACATGACGATAGTGAAAGTGAGAAGAGGCCTACTTGGAAATGGAGGAACAACTAAATTTGCTTCAAGCATGAGATGGTCCCACCGTGGTCGCCAAAAGATGTGGAACTCCCGATCCGGACCCGGTCCTTCCCCTCTTCTTTCCCGGGGTTGGAACGATGAGCACCGTTCCTCCTTTCGGTTTCGTCGGTGGTGTAGGGTTGTGGTCGCCAGGAACCGCGGGTTCCGAGAGTAAAGGTAAAGAGACAATGTAAGTATTAAAGGAAATGACCGAACGTACCTAAGCGGAGAGATTGTGTTGGGAGATTATGGGTTCCATCTTCTTCCTTTTCGGCCGGCCGAGAAGAAAGAGCTTGAAGCATTTTAGTTGTTCCTACAAAAACAAGTAAGCCACGAAAACAAGTGAAAGTGGATTAGAACTAAGATAGTGTAGCATCTTGCAAAAGGAATGAACTAAAAACAACAAATGGAGATGGACTAACCGGATTGGGAATAACTCCCAACCCCCCTTTTTTATGTGTTTTGGATAATGATATATGATGTTACTAAGTTAAATATGCATGTAAATGCAATGATCTATGATGGAAAACATGAAAACAAAGTAACGCTAGAAGGTGGTGGAAGAAAAACGGGTTTCGGCTCCAAAAACGGCAATCTGGAGTCGCAGGTGACCCGGCAGGGGGGTCGCCTGGGCGACCCGACAGAGGGGTCACCTGGGCGACCTGGTAAACGGGTCGCCTGGGCGACCTGGCAGGGGGGTCGCCTGGGCGACCTGGCAGGGGGGTCGCCTGGGCGACCTGGTAAACGGGTCGCCTTCTGCACCAGAATTCGGTTTACTCCCGGATGCTCCCGCAAGGCTTTCGGATGGCTTTAGAAGCTTGATGACGACTCCGGGAAGCTCCTAGGACGTGGATGATGATTCTCCCTTTGATGTAGGATCTTGAGGAGCTTCAAAATAGATGCCGATGAAGAAACGGGATGAAGAACGTCGATTTACGGAGGTGGATGGAAGTGGGAAGCTCTCAATCTCTTAGGCAATGAGAATTGGGGGGGGTGGAAGAGGTTTGGAACTCTCTAAGGTTCTCTCTTGGGAGCTTGGGACGTTCTCTCTCTTCTAACACTCTTCCCACCCTTTGAAAGTGGTTAGGGGGTCCCTTTTTATAGGCAAAAGGGTCCCAGGGGCATTTCAGGCATAAAAATCACTTTTCGGAATCCGCAGGTGACCCGTTGGCCGGGTCGCCTGGGCGACCCGTCTGGCGGGTCGCCTGCGGAACTATAAATGCCATTAAATGCGCGTGCGCCGAAAGCTGGGCGACCGCCGCCCGGGGTCTGCTACAGTGGCAGGCGACCCGTCAGTCGGGTCGCCTGCGCCCAGTCGACTCCGACCATATGGACGAGCGTGCGCCGCTCACGGGTCACTTCGCCCAGTTCGTACACTGTTTTGGCAGGCGACCCGATGATCGGGTCGCTTGCCGTACCTGACCAGATTCGACGTTTCACCTACCACCGTCAGAACGGACGATTTGGCAGATGACCCGTCAGACGGGTCGCCTGGGCGACCCGACAGGGGGGTCGCCTGGGCGACCCGGCAAACGGGTCGCCTGGGCGACCCGGTAGACGGGTCGCCTGGGCCCCTAGATTTCATTTTTTGGGCCTTTTTCTTGGTGGTCCGGTTTGTTTATCGGAAAACTCGAATACCTTCTAAGAAAACATGGATCTTATGCTCCTCAAATAGGCAAAATTTGCGTGTCTACAATTGGTTGTCCCACCGTGGTCGCCAAAAAGCTGTCGACTCCGAAAACGGGTTCCGGATCGGCACCTCAAGATAAGAAGGTGAAAGATGGAATTGGGGAAAAAAGGGGAGTGAATTGAAAAACACTCGGAAAGCAGTAAAAGGTCCTCACCTCGGTCCCACACTCACATTGATCCCCGAACTTTCATCTCACGGCATCGCTCGAGCACCGAAGATGGTTCGGGTCATGTGGGAGGAGAGTGAGGAGGAGATGAAATTAAAGCATGAGAAATGTGGTCGCCAGGAGCCGCGGGCTCCGATTTATGGGATGTAAATTAAGAAGTTGAGTTGAGTTGACCGTGTACCTTAGCGTTGGAGAACGGGATATGGGTTCAACCTTCTTCTTCTTCGGCCGGCCGATGAAGAAGAGTCTCCAATCAATGCTAGCTTGTTCAACCTATGCAACTAGAAAAATAAACCAAGTGAAGAAAATAATTAGAACTATGGGAAGTGTAGTAACTGTAGAGAGAAGATGAGAAAGAAGCAATCAGAATCGAACTCACCGGATTGGGGTGAGCCTTAACCCCTTTTTTCGTATTTTTTTTGATTATGTAAAAATGATGAAAATAAACTGAAATATGCTTTAAAACAGTAAATTAACTGAGTTAAATGAGTTGAGAAAGCTTATGGAATGTATCGGCTTGAGTTGAAGCCGAGTTGGTTGAGAAAAGGCCGGTTCGGGTAGCTTTGCACCCTTCTGGCGCGACTTCGGTGAAGAGGATGCTACGGACGACCTCGATGTCAGAATCGAGTTCCGTTTGTTGGAGTAGACGGAGGACTCAGAGAGCAAGAGTTCCTATGTTGATGATTTCTCATAAATCCTCCTGTATAAGTCAGTAAAAATTCTGAAAGACGGATATGGAAAACAGAACCTGGATGCGCGCCCTCAGTGTAGCAACCGCCACGAACAAACGGAAAGTCAGAATTGAGTGCCGTCAGTTGGAGATGAAAGAGGACGAAGATAGGAACAATTTGTATGTTGAAGACTTTTGCAGAAGAAGCCTCGGATTTTCTTCAGAAGTCGATGAAGATGGTTAATGAAGAACACCCGGATCGAGCCTTCTCCTTCACCTCGGGATCGATTTCTTGACTTCGGATCGCCTTTGGACGTCGGGACGGCTTTGGAGAAGAGCTTGGACGACCTTTGGACGAGCTAGGCACCAGGGATTAACCTTGGGTCGCTGAGAATGGCCCTCAATTTATAGGGGAAGGAAGCCGGTGCAAAATTTAGAAACTGGACCGACAGCGCCCCCGTGTTTCAAAGAGGAGGAGGGCGCGCAGGGCGCGCCCTCAAACCAGCGGTGCGCAGGGCGCGCCCCCAGTTCGGGGGCGCGGTCTGCGCGCCCTGTTTCAAAGGAAGCGGGGGCGCGTTCGGCGTCTCACTGCTAAAAATCGACGGAAACTTCCGGAAATTGCTAAAAATCGACTTGACATACGTAACGCGCCCCCGAACAGGGGGCGCGGTACAAATGATCGAAAATCCTCCACGGAAACCTTCCAAAAATCCAGTTTAGAAGGTGCTAATCGGGGTAATTTGCGATTTAAAGAAACCGATCGCGCCCCCGCTTTTCAAAGGAACCGGGGGCGCACAGGGCGCGCCCCCGGGTTGAGGGCGCGCAGGGCGCGCCCTCCTCTTTCAAAGGGAGCGGGGGTGCAGTACACTCTCTCTCCTGCGCGCGTTTTCCACGAGCCGTATCTTGCAAACGGGATGTCCGATTCGGCTCCCGTTTGTTGCGTTGGAAAGAGTGCCTTCAACCGCACCTCCTCAAATCGGTAAACCAGCCGGAATGACTCTCGATATGTTTGCACGGGGCTTTCTACCGGTTTACCCTCCGCGGAAAGCCGAAACCCGGGGCGAAGATCTGAAAGAGCACGGTTCCGATCGAGAAATCTCGGGTCAACTCGGGATGACTTAAAATGATGATCGAACAAGTCCGGTCCGATCGGACAACCTGAAGTCATCGAAAAATCTGAGATTAACCCGGTAAATGTGAATCGAAAGCCGTAAAAGCCGCGAAACCCTAAAATTGACCGAAATGGCCGTATAGTCCTAGTTGATAAAATATACGGCTAGAATCGACCCTGATGACCTGAAAAGACCTGGTGATGACCGGAAAGGCCTAACATGTGGTCCGGGATAGCCGTGTCAGCACAGATCGAAAAAGCCGTAACGAAAGCCGTCATTGACCGACGCCTACCGAAATGACTTCTCGGAAACCCTGAATGTTACAGAACACATGCGGGACTCCCGAGACCTTCAATTATGGACCATTCAAGGTCAGTCATCGATCAGGCTTCGTGTTTTTACAGTTCACGTGCGGCTCTCGCTTGAAGGTTACGGCAATATTCCGGAAAACATTGGTCCATTCTCAACTTGCGAGGGGCTCCACCCATGTCCGTAGCTCATGTCCACGAGGTAGTCCGGATCAGATAACGGTCAAATAAAGGATATCGCCTATGAAATAAGAGTCTAGGGCTCCGAATCAAGCCAATTTGGCGTGTCTACAACAACCATTGTATATAAATATAGACTAGTCAATACATTAAATATTTGACTTAATCCACGTGTTTTAAACTGCCAACCAGCACCTATAGACATACCAACCAAACACTTTAAACACATTAAAATAACCTGAAAAGATGGATTAAACATATGCATGATCACCAACTACATGCTCTCTATGATACTACTACAAATAAGATATATCATGCATATGCCATGCACACAACCTGATAAATGACAATATAACACATCACTAGACCACATTTACAATACCATGCAATAAATGCACCTATCCTCTAATAAATGTACCTATCTTCTAATGAAATACCACAATCACAAATGCACCTATCCTCTAATAGATGCACCAATCCTCTACAAAGTTTCTTATTAACAAGGAATGTGTCATCTTGCCACCTCAACTAGCTAACACTGAATCTATCATATATAGCAATACCATATAGCTAAACAAAATCCCATAGTGCACCTAGGCAGTGTGACATGTAGGATGCCCATGGGATCTGGGATCGAAGAATGCACCAGAAGGTTCTAACCCCCTGCTACCCTCGGGTCACGACTAACTAGTCTCGTGTAACTTAGTCTTCCATTACAATTTTCAATGCATCATACATCCATATTAATCATGCCATGCCATGACCACACTTGTAAAATAGATGACATACACCATACCATACTATGACAAATACACCATCAATGCAAATATCATGATCAACCATACTTAAACAACATGTTCATAATGCTAGAACCATAAAATGACAAGATTGGATGAGAGCTAACATGATACCACATCACCTACTTAACCCAACATGATGTGACTATAAGAAATTAGATCATATCACATGATTTAACGACATAAACATGGTTGAAAAATAAGTTAAATAAGCTATCTAATCAATGTTTAGTTTAGTTAGCCTAACACCCTACATATACCATGATATTAACTCGAAAGAATAACCACAAACTAACTAGATATAGGTTATCAAAAAGGACTATAATCAGCCAAGAACATGATGATTAACATGCTATAGACAACATAAAATTACCCTAATACGACCTCTATTACATACGAAAAAAATAACACCGCTAACCACGCTAGTTAACCACAATATACAATGTTAACCTAGCTAATTAAATTAATAATAATCACTACAATTTATAGATGATTTGAAAATAGAAATTTTAATGATAGTACATACGTCTAGGGTGCTTACTGGAACAACATTGAAAAATCAGGAATCGACGACCGAAAGCGATACCAAATGTGGGTGATGCGGTGCACAAAGTGAGCCAACCAAATAGGCTATATCTCACACCACCAAGGTATGCCATCGGATCATGAAGGGGAAAGAGAGGATATAAGGGGAATATACAAGAAATGAGAGAGATAAGATAATAGATAAAAGAGAGAGAGCATTACACGGATGGGGGAGGACCGACAGCGCATGGCGGGAGGCGCCCTAGCGCACAACAGCACTAGGTGGAGGCGGGGCATGGAGGGAGAGGTGACGGTGAATGGTGGTGCGTGATGGCGGTTGATCGCGGTGACCATGTGGCGCGGGTGGGTGTCGACGAGGGCTTGGCGATGTATGGCTCGCGCGGCGTTGGCGAGGCCAACGACGGCAATGGCGTGGCGACACATTGCGGCTGGTCAACGGAGGCGGTGGTGTCGCACATAAGCGAGCGTGGACATTGGTGACTGGCGATAGTGGGATAGCCACAGGAAGTCGGGCGGCGGCGTGCTCACGAAGGCGAGAAAGACCATGCCTCACAGTCAATGGGGAAGGCTGCAAGGGCAGTTGACGCGGTGTGAGGCCGGTCAGCGGGTGATTGGCGGCGGTTCGATAAGCAACGAAGAGAGAGAAAGAGAGAAAGAGGGAGGAGACTCGACATGTGAAGAAGATAGAAAGAGAGAGAGTGACCGCAATGCAAAAGAAAAGGAGATGATAATCATCCGATTAGGGTAAGGGAAAGAATAAAAAATCGATTCGAAGAACATATAAATAAAAAATAAAAAATAAACTTTTAAATAATTTAATTATCACTTAAATTTAAATAAAATATAACTATCTATAAAACTAATAAGACACAATATAAATAATAAAAAATAATTACTTATATAGATATTTTAAAAATAATTTAAATGCATAACGAAAATAATTAAAATCACTATGATAATAATTTGAATAGTGTTACAAAAATTTGAAATATTACAAAATTTGACTGGACGATAAGTACAGTACATTCATGACGATGATGAAAAATCGAGCCGAATAGTATCTTGACAATGCTCAAGCAAGGAGGATAAATAAATTAAGAGGAAAGAAATAGAAGATATAAGATATGGGAGGAATAGAAACGAGAGAGAGAGAGCGAAATGTACCAATGCGGTCAATGGGGAACTCGCGGGGGGGGGGGGGGGGGGCAACACGGCAGCAGCTCAACGCGGCGGCCGCGGGCTCGCGCGGACGCGCGGGTGAAGGCAGTCAGCGTTCAACGCCGGCGGTGGCGAGGCGACGGAGGGTGGCCGGACAGCACGCGATCGCGCGGCGGCTCGTGCGGAGGGCCGACGAGCCGGGGCCGAGGCGGCCGGTCAATGCGGCGACGCGCGGGACGGCGTGGCGGCTGAGGCGGCGCGGCGGGCAGACACGTGGCGTGGCCGCGGGCGGGCCGCACGCGCGCACGTCGAGGGAGGGCAACGGCGGGTGACGCGGGCGAAAGGTGGCTGGTGTCACGACCCGGAAAATAAACAACATAAAACCACGACTACGCAGCGGAAAACATAATGTCGTGATAGTGGGAGAAATCCATCATTCGGATTTCATAACCCATACAAGCATGTAATTCAACCAACCCAATCAAGTCTACAAAAATTCCACAAGAATTCCAAAACCTGGAGTCATTAACTTATAATCAAGCCAACATCATCTAGTACAACTCCAACCAAAAACTTAAACATTTAAAACAACTAAATTCAAAACCAAGTCTGACCATATGCTCCAACTATAATTCAAATCCACTAGATTGTTTAAGTACACAACAACCTAAAAGTCCAAAACAAGCAACCTGATGAAAATAAAATATATCACTCCGCTCCAACTCCAGGAGATTCTGGTTCTTCCACGGCCTCTGCTTGAGCCTCCAAGCCAATCTCCTGATCTTCAAAACATGCTGAAAAATATTAACCCACAACGGGGTGAGTCCGGAGACTCCGTAGGATTTACACCCTTCACCCATCAATCGGGTAATTAACATATAAACAAGCAGTGGTATATAACATATCTAATTTGAGATGTAATACAAAATTATAGAATGTCTTCTATATTAATCTCACAACCCATATCCAAACATAATTATCTTCAAAGAAAAGGTTATGCCAAAACCAATCAATTCTAGACCAATGCATACAAGACCATAAAACTAAACAAAAATCAACTAGATGATCTTCATACTTAACTTAACATGACCAATCTA
Source organism: Cryptocoryne crispatula var. balansae (assembly GCA_036172225.1). Taxonomy (NCBI): domain Eukaryota; kingdom Viridiplantae; phylum Streptophyta; class Magnoliopsida; order Alismatales; family Araceae; genus Cryptocoryne; species Cryptocoryne crispatula. The sequence continues at coordinate 15,782,952 of CM069923.1, read as the reverse complement.
ACATGAGACATATCTGAATTTTTCTAACTTATCATGCTTTAACATCTAAACATAGCATGCAATGAGCATAATTTCATGTTCTTTCTAAACTCATAGTCATATGGCAAGGAATTGGTCGTCTTGCCTTTTTACATCACATATCCAGATCACTTTCACCAGCTCTAATTTATATAGCAATAACATATACTAAGCTAGCCCAAAGTGCACCTAGGCAGTGGTGACACCAAGGGAAAAACCGAGGTAATCCGGGATCTGTGGGAAGGCCGGATTTATCTAAGATACCCACTGCCCACGGGCAATTTGACTAGAATAGGCTGGTGAAGCCTCATAACATGTGGTACAAGAATTCATAATAATTTTTTCAGATCATGACACACCTGCATACCATGTACACAAGACATAAATATCTCATTCTAATGTCAACCATGCAAAACAAATTGTTTTTATCATAAACTAGACAAGACTTGCACTAACCGACATGGTTAACATATCCTAATCAAAACTCATATCAAACTTAATAACATGAACCTAGCCATATCATGCAAGACATATTACACAATCTGGAACCAAACCAAATAATTTTTACATGATCTATGCACATGCAATAACAAACCAAATCTAGACCTGCTTAATTACATATACAAGACAATTAATCAAACCTAATTTTGGCATAATCAAAACAAGCTAACTTCTGATGTCAACACCCATAATCTGACCTAAACAGGTTCCAAAAGTGAAAATTGATGACTTTTGATTTTTCCAAAACTCCACATAATTATATTTCAATTCTAGGTCCATTCTAGCATATAAACATATACATAAATAACAAATGGTCACATCTCATGAAAAATAGTTCTACCCATCCAGAATCATGCCAAACATGTTCCATAATATTCAAAATATCATTTTCAAAGTTCTGGGTTCAAGGATTTTTGAGAAAAACACTAATCTTAAAATCAAAGGTCTAAACTAGTCAAAACAAGGTCCATAAGTTAAAACATGCATATTTTCTAATCAAAAAGGGATCAAATACATAGATGAGCTTGAGAAACCTACTTGTAATCTTCTGTGAATTTTCCTAAATTTTCAGGATTTTTCTGCTATTTTTCTTGGCCTTTTCTAATATCCGGATTTAATAAATCCGAAAAATCGGAATTTCCTGGACCGGCGCCGAACCGGGCGGTTCGACCGGCTAAACCGGGCCGGTTCAGAGGTGTTGGACCGCGGCTGGACCGGCGGCTGGACTGGGCGCTGGGCCGGCTCGACCGGCGGTTCACGGCGATGGTTCGCGGGCGGCGGAGGCGGCGGCGGCTCGCGGCGACGCTCGCGACGGCGGAGGTGGCACTCGCGACGGCGGAGGCGGCCGGCAGCGCTCGACGGCGACGGCGATGGGCGGGGGAGGGGTTGGTCACGACGGCGACGGCAGGAGGAAGGCGACAGCCGGCAATGGCGGCGGCGAGAGGGTCTCCCGCGGCGGTTCCGGCCGGAATAGGGGAGGTCGACGGCGGCACTGGCTTCCAGCGGCGACGACGATGGGTGGCGTGAGAAGGCTAGACGGCGATGCTCTCGCCGGAAAGGGAGGCGCTCGAGGGAGGAGACGGCGACGAGGAGAGGAGCCGGAGGCGGTGACGGCAAGGGGGAGGTCCGGCGGCGCTCGCTTCCGGCGGGGGCGGTGCTCGCGTCCGGCGACGGCGACGGAGGAGGAGGAGGAGGTCTCGCGGCGGGGAGACTGCACGAGCGAGAGAGAGAGGGAGCGAGAGAGATCCAGTCGGGGGGCTGCGAAACCGGCAAGGGGGGGGGGAGATCGCGACGCTCCGGGGGGGAGATGGCCGGCGTTATTGCGGGGACGACGGTGAGGAGTCCGGGACGGGGAGGGAAAGGGGGGGGGCGGTTACCAAAATTTAATTTTTTTTTTAACTGCCAGGTATTACAATCTTCACCCCTTAAAAAAATTACTTACCAAAAAGATGGGGGTGAGACCGCTTGATATCCTCCTCGATCTCCCAAGTAGACTCCTCAGATGTGTGATGCTTCCATAACACCTTGACCATCAGAATTGTCTTCTTTCTAAGCTGCTTCACCATGCGATCTATGATCCGAAAAGGCCTCTCTTCAAAACTTAAATTGGGCTGCACCTCAACCTCAGAGAAATCAATGACATGAGTAGGATCTAAAACATATTTCCTAAGCAAGGATACATGAAAGACCGGGTGTACTCTGGACATAGCAGGTGGTAGAGACAATCTATATGCAACTTCTCCAATCTTCTTCTCTATCTGAAATGGCCCAATGTACCTCGGATTCAGCTTACCCCGGCGACCAAATCTAATGACTCCCTTAGTGGGGGAGACCTTTAGGAACACATGATCTCCTTCTTCAAATTGAATATCACGTTGTTTCAAATCTGCATAGCTTTTCTGACGGCTCTGAGCTGTAAGTAACTTCTGCCGAATGACCTGGATCCTATCATTACTGTCCTGCACCCAATCTGGCCCAATAAGACTTCTCTCTCCAACCTCTTCCCAACAAAGAGGTGATCTACAAGGCCTGCCATACAAAGCCTCAAATGGTGCCATTCCAATACTAGAATGATAACTATTGTTGTAAGCAAATTCAACCAAGGGTAACTGCAGATCCCAGCTTTCCTGCCACTCAAGTGCTCCAGCCCTTAACATATCCTCCAAGGTTTGGATTGTTCTTTCTGACTGACCATCTGTCTGAGGGTGGTATGCTGAACTAAACTTGAGTTTAGATCCCAAAGCTTCTTGCAGTCCCTTCCAAACTCTTCTAGTAAATCGAGGATCTCTATCTGAAACAATAGTAACTGGAACACCATGATACTTAACCACACCATCAAAATATAACCTGACCAGACTATCAGTAGGTGCTTCTTTAATCGGCATAAAATGAGCTGATTTAGTAAGTCGATCAACCACAACCCAAATAGCATCAAACTGCTTCTTGGTTCTAGGCAATCCTGTGACAAAATCCATAGAAATGTGTTCCCATTTCCATGATGGTATCTCCAATGGTTGCAAAGGTCCTCCTGGTTTCGGTGTTCAATCTTCACCGTTGGCAAACAAGGCATTTAGAAACATAATCTGCTACATCTCTTTTCATACCTTCCCACCAATATTGCCTCTTCAAGTCATGATACATCTTGGTTGCCCCTGGATGAATAAAATACTGAGACTTATGTGCCTCTGCCAAAATTTCTTGCCTCAAGTCAAAATCTGCAGCTACACACAATCTCCCTTGATATCGAATGGTTCCATCTTCATACTTAGAAATTTCTGCCCTTTTTACTAAGCCCTGCACTTCTGGGTTCCCTTCTTGAGCCAGCTTTACTTTCTCCACCAAAGATGACCTGATAGACATCTGTGCCATGAAAGAAGTTAGATGATTCACAGAGATCTTAGGTGCATAAGTGGTAATAAGCTCCATGCCTTTCCATTCTTGGCATAATTGCAATGCCATTACTTTCTTTCTGCTAAGTGCATCTGCCACCACATTTGCTTTACCTGGGTGATAGTTTAGACTAAAATCATAGTCCTTTAGGTATTCCACCCATCTCCTCTGCCTCAAGTTGAGATCCTTCTATGTAAAAATATACTTCAAGCTTTTATGGTCAGTAAATGCATCAAATGACTCACCATACAAATAATGTCTCCAAACCTTCAATGCATGTACAACAGCTGCCATCTCTAAATCATGAACTGGGTAGTTCTTTTCATGAGGTTTCAACTGCCTAGAAGCATAGGCCACAACCTTATCATGCTGCATCAACACACAACCCAGTCCTACCGGATGCATCAGTATAGACTACAAATCCTCTTGTACCATCTGGCAAAACAAGCACAGGTGCAGTTGTCAACTTCTCTTTTAACTTTTGAAAACTCTCTTCACATTGTTCTGACCACTTAAATCCTCCTTTCTTTGTCAAAGCTGTTAAAGGAGCTGATATAGAGGCAAATCCCTCAATAAAACGACGATAATAACCTGCCAAACCAAGGAAACTTCTCACCTCTGTCGGGTTGGTAGGTTGCTCCCAATTCTGCACAGCCTCAACCTTAGCAGGATCCACCTGCACACCTACTGCTGATATAACATGGCCCAAAAAATTTACACTCTCTAGCCAGAATGCACACTTACTAAATTTGGCATATAACAAGTGATCTCTCAAAGTCTGCAACACAATCCTTAGATGTTGGCAATGTTCTTCCTGGCTAGAAGAGTAAATTAGAATATCATCAATGAAAACCACTACAAAGCAATCTAAATACTCCCTGAAAATTTGGTTCATCAAGCTCATGAAAGCTGCAGGAGCATTAGTGAGACCAAAAGGCATCACCAAGAATTCATAGTGACCATATCGAGTACGAAAAGCTGTCTTAGATATATCTTCATCCTTGATCCTCAGCTGATGGTACCCTGATCTCAAGTCAATCTTGGAAAACACCTTGGCATTCTGCAACTGGTCAAATAAATCATCAATACGCGGCAGTGGGTACTTGTTCTTTATAGTAATCTGGTTCAACTTTCTATAATCAATACAAAGTCTCAAAGATCCATCCTTCTTTCTGACAAATAAGACAGGTGCACCCCAAGGTGACACACTAGGGCGAATAAACCCCTTGTCCAGAAGCTCTTCTAACTGTTGCTTGAGTTCTCTCAATTCTGCAGGTGCCATTCTATATGGAGCAATAGAAATAGGGATTGATCCAGGAATAAGATCTATAGCAAAATCAATGTCCCTGGCTGGTGGTAACCCAGGTAAGTCCTCAGGGAACACATCTGGATACTCACAAACAATATCAACCTCATCCACAGATTTCATAACACCTGCCTCACTATCAATAGATACACATGCAAGATAGACATCACATTGATTTTCCATTATCCTTGCTGTCTTCATGGCAGAAATCAACATCTTGGACTTCTTATAAGAAGGGCATCTATAGGAGAAGATATTTCTACCAGGAATCTGAAAAATAACCTTCTTCCTATGGCAATCAAGTATAGCATGGTGGTGCTCTAACCAGTCCATCCCCAAAATAATATCAAAGTCCTCCATATCTAGCACATACAATCTGGCCCCCAAAAAGTTCCCATTGATCTCAATCTCACACTGGGGTATAAAATAAGATACCTCCATAGCCTGCCCTGATGGAACACTAACTCCCATAGGTTCACACTCTTCCACAGAATAATCACAGTTCTTAAACAAGAATGCAGAAAATTGAAATGATATGAAAGAATCGGTAGCTCCTGAATCAAATAATATACGAGCATAAAGTCCAGCGACTCGAAGAGTACCTTCTGCTGCATGAGAGTCCTGGGAGAGGTCCCTGCGCTCCATAGCAAAAACCCTAGCCTGGGCACTGCGAGACTGCTGAGGTGGGGCCCTATAAGATGAAGTCTGCCTCTGAGCTGGTGCCTGCCTCACCTGAGTCGTTGCACTACGAGTCGGAGCACTAGAATGAGTCTGAGATGGTCGAGATGACATAGCTGGAGTAGCATCACGCCTCTGCCTGGAAAGAGGGCAATATGCAACACGGTGCCCAAACTGCCCACAACCAAAGCATGCTCCTGACCTGCGGCGACACACACTGCTAGCATGGTTCTTCCCACAGAACTCACATCCACTCGGCCTGGGTGGGGGTCTTGAGCTGGTGATCTCTGACATCTTCCTCTTCCTGTCAAGGGACTGCTGAGGCTGGTCCCTAGATGGTGCCCTGGTGCTCTGACCTGGTGCTCTGAAGGGTCCAAGGTCCTTCTCCACTCGCAAGCCGCCCTCAAAAGCTGCTCCCATCGTGGGCCAGACTACAGCAACGAGTCTGCCACGAATACCACTTCTGAGCCCATCAATGAATTTCCTAGCTCTTTCTGCCTCATTCTCACAGATATGTGGTGCATAAGCTTCTAGTTCTATGAACTTACTCTCATATTCCATGACTGACATGGTACCCTGCTCAAGTTGTAAAAACTCCTGCTTCTTGGCATGACGAACATGTAATGGAATGTACTTCTCCCTGAATAGCATGATGAACTCCTCCCAAGTGATTTCCTCCTCTGGGACTCCAGCAAAATGAGTCCGAAGTACAGATTCCCACCAAGCTCCAGCAGTCAAATGGAGCACATGGGTAGCAAGCCTGACCATATCCTCTGGAGGACACTGCATCACCTTGAAAATCTTCTCAATCTCTCTGATCCAGTTCTCTGCCAGAGCTGGATCCCTATCCCCTGCAAAAGAGGGTGGACTCAGACGTCGAAAATGTTCCACCATTCCAACAGGTGGGTGATCTGCCCTGGCATTTGCCTGCTGCATCAAACCCTGAGCCATAGCAACATTCAAGCCCTGCTGAGCCTGAACCTGAGCCTGCACAGTCTGGAATAGACCTTGAATAGCTTCTAATAAATTTCCTATGCTAGGTGCTTGCCCCTCATTCTGGGCTGGTGCTTGATTCCCAGCATCTTGAGGGTTTCCCTCACGTACTGGAACATCCTGTAGATTCCCATTGTCTCTTCTCCGAGGATTTCCACGAGATGCCATCCTGATGGAAATAAAAAGACTTAAGTATTCCCTCAATCATACACATAACCAAAAATTAAATCATAACTTCCAATCTAAAACATATACTCCAATTAAATAAATCTTAATCATGCTTGTCTCTTCAACCAACATTATCAACCCGGGCAGGTCCAAGCTAGACCTTCCGGCCGGGTTATGCTCTAATACCAACTCCTGTCACGACCCGGAAACAACATAAAACCACGACTACGCAGCGGAAAACATAACGTCGTGACAGTGGGAGAAATCCATCATTCGGATTTCATAACCCATACAAGCATGTAATTCAACCAACCCAATCAAGTCTACAAAAATTCCAAAAGATTTCCAAAACCTGGAGTCATTAACTTATAATCAAGCCAACATCATCTAGTCCAACTCCAACCAAAAACTTAAACATTTAAAACAACTAAATTCAAAACCAAGTCTGATCATATGCTCCAACTATAATTCAAATCCACTAGATTGTTTAAGTACACAACAACCTAAAAGTCCAAAACAAGCAACCTGATGAAAATAAAATATATCACTCCGCTCCAACTCCAGGAGATTCTGGTTCTTCCACGGCCTCTGCTTGAGCCTCCAAGCCAATCTCCTGATCTTCAAAACCTGCTGAAAAATATTAACCCACAACGGGGTGAGTCCGGAGACTCCGTAGGATTTACACCCTTCACCCATCAATCGGGTAATTAACATATAAACAAGCAGTGGTATATAACATATCTAATTTGAGATGTAATACAAAAGTATAGAATGTCTTCTATATTAATCTCACAACCCATATCCAAACATAATTATCTTCAAAGAAAAGGTTATGCCAAAACCAATCAATTCTAGACCAATGCATACAAGACCATAAAACTAAACAAAAATCAACTAGATGACCTTCATACTTTACTTAACATGACCAATCTAACATGAGACATATCTGAATTTTTCTAACTTATCATGCTTTAACATCTAAACATAGCATGCAATGAGCATAATTTCTTGTTCTTTCTAAACTCATAGTCATATGGCAAGGAATTGGTCGTCTTGCCTTTTTACATCACATATCCAGATCACTTTCACCAGCTCTAATTTATATAGCAATAACATATACTAAGCTAGCCCAAAGTGCACCTAGGCAGTGGTGACACCAAGGGAAAAACCACGGTAATCCGGGATCTGTGGGAAGGCCGGATTTATCTAAGATACCCGCTGCCCACGGGCAATTTGACTAGAATAGGCTGGTGAAGCCTCATAACATGTGGTACAAGAATTCATAATAAATTTTTTAGATCATGACACACCTGCATACCATGTACACAAGACATAAACATCTCATTCTAATGTCAACCATGCAAAACAAATTGTTTTTATCATAAACTAGACAAGACTTGCACTAACCGACATGGTTAACATATCCTAATCAAAACTCATATCAAACTTAATAACATGAACCTAGCCATATCATGCAAGACATATTACACAATCTAGAACCAAACCAAATAATTTTTACATGATCTATGCATATGCAATAACAAACCAAATCTAGACATGCTTAATTACATATACAAGACAATTAATCAAACCTAATTTTGGCATAATCAAAACAAGCTAACTTCTGATGTCAACACCCATAATCTGACCTAAACAGGTTCCAAAAGTGAAAATTGATGACTTTTGATTTTTCCAAAACTCCACATAATTATATTTCAATTCTAGGTCCATTCTAGCATATAAACATATACATAAATAAAAAATGGTCACATCTCATGAAAAATAGTTCTACCCATCCAGAATCATGCCAAACATGTTCCATAATATTCAAAATATCATTTTCAAAGTTCTGGGTTCAAGGATTTTTGAGAAAAACACTAATCTTAAATCAAAGGTCTAAACTAGTCAAAACAAGGTCCATAAGTTAAAACATGCATATTTTCTAATCAAAAAGGGATCAAATACATAGATGAGCTTGATAAACCTACGTGTAATCTTTTGTGAATTTTCCTGATTTTTATGGATTTTTCTGCTATTTTTCTTGGCCTTTTCTAATATCTGAATTTTATAAATCCGAAAAATTGGAATTTCCTGGACCGGCGCCGAACCGGGCAGTTCGACCGGCTGAACCGGGCCGGTTCGGAGGTGTTGGACCGCGGCTGGACCGGCGGCTGGACCGGGCACTGGGCTGGCTCGACCGGCGGTTCACGGCGACGGTTCGCGGGCGGCGGCGCTCGCGACGGCGGAGGTGGCGCTCGCGACGGCGGAGGCGGCCGACGGCGGCTCGCGGCGGCGCTCGCGACGGCGGAGGTGGCGCTCGCGACGGCGGAGGCGGCCGGCGGCGCTCGACGGCGACGACGATGGGCGGGGGAGGGGTTGGTCACGACGGCGACGGCAGGAGGAAGGCGACGGCCGGCGATGGCAGCGGCGAGAGGGTCTCCCGCGGCGGTTCCGGCCGGAACAGGGGAGGTCGACGGCGGCGCTGGCTTCTGGTGGCGACGACGATGGGTGGCGTGGGAAGGCTGGACGGAGATGCTCTCTCCGGCAAGGGAGGCGCTGGAGGGAGGAGACGGCGACGAGGAGAGGAGCCGGAGGCGGTGACGGCAAGGGGGAGGTCCGGCGGCGCTCGCTTCCGGCGGGGGTGGTGCTCGCGTCCGGCGACGGCGACGGAGGAGGAGGAGGAGGTCTCGCGGCGGGGAGACGGCACGAGCAAGAGAGAGAGGGAGCGAGAGAGATCCAGTCGGGGGGGCTGCGAAACCGGCAAGGGGGGGGGGGAAGATCGCGATGCTCCGGGGGGGAGATGGCCGGCGTTATCGCGGGGACGACGGCGAGGAGTCCGGGACGGGGAGGGAAAGGGGGGGCGGTTACCAAAATTTAATTTTTTTTTTAAACTGCCAGGTATTACAGCTGGCGCTGGGGGGAGGTGACACGCGGTGGAAGCCGCTGATGGCGAGCGAGGCGCGGCAGCGGAAGACGGTCAGCGCGACCGAAGGCTGAGGTGGCAGAAGGCGCAACGGCCACCTGGTAAAGGGCGACAGCCGAGGGACGCAGCGGAGACGAAGACGCGGAGGAAAGAAAAAAAACGGCGCAGTTGAGGGAAAAAAATAACAGATAGAAGGAAGAGCGCTGCAGACGATTTCTGAATTTGTTTTGAAGTGCATAGAATAGAAGTGACGCAACATCACGATCAGGATCCTAATACCTCACTAGTTATAGGACGTGCACGTCTACCATAAATATCATAAAAATTTAAAAATATTATAATATTTTAATTTTACAAATTATCAAATATTATGTAATTTATATAAATTATTGATTATAAAAAATTTATTTTTAAATATAAAAATATCAGTTATTATAAAATTTATATTATTGAAAAAATATGGATAATCTTACCGTCAAAGAAAAAAATATTAACATGTTTATTACAAATATTGTCAAAATTGATAATTTCAAGAATAAATTTCCTCGTAGACAATTATACTTGAATCATATAAATATAAATAAATTATATCATAAATTTTAACATTTATCATCAATAATGTACCTATTTCTTATGGCATTATAACAAGAGATATACAATTCGAACAGATAAAAATTGTTTGACAATGAAAAAAAATAGATTTGAGATCTTTAAAATATTATAAATGTTCAACAGTAAATACATGAAGTATGTATATCTTTCAAAAGTAAATAATAGAATTGTAGAATTTGTCATTCAAGTCTTGGCTTCTTTGAGACATGTTGGTCGTCTTCATCAACATCATGAGAAGTGGAGCACTCAATATCTTTGTCGGTGATGTTGATAACTTTCGTACAAGTGTAGCTGATGTTTTCATCATCATTTCTTTTCACACACTTGACAGTGAACAAATATCGCTTATACATCAAATTCTCCATTATAGTCAAATATACTGACAAATCTTTGTCCTGCAGAGAAATGAAATTAGACAAGTTGATAAAAAAAGAAAGACAAATAAAAGTATTTAATGAAACCTTCTTTTCTTTTAACAAATGCAGTGGCAATCCAAGTATGTCTTCAGCTTATTGGTTGAAAAATGAGAGCCATAAGTTGGAATAATTGTCGCCAATTTTCAATCTCAAACAATATCTATAATAAATTTACAAACTTTAATCGTCAAGTTGATGTATTTTAAAATTGTCAAATGAAATTGTAATGAGATACGTTACCTTTCGATTGGATGGTTGATATTTTTCGAACATTTTGAACAAAAATGTACATTATTTTCTTCTCTCACAAGTTTTACACAATATGAACAAGCTGTGTACCATAGATCTCTGCTTGTTATAACATCATGTACAAAAGCCTTAACATCATATGTGATAACCTAGAAAAAATTAGTAAAATAATTTTAGTAATAATATTGAAGATAAGAATATTAGCATGTACTATGTGACTGGAGTCTGAAAAAGAGCACCAAGAAATTTAAACATTCTGCCTATTGTTGTTGTAAAGTGAATAAAATGATAAATGTTTGATAAATTTCTCAAAAAAATACCTGTATAGAGGAGCTTCTCGTGTTGTCAATCAATTCCTTTAAAGAGATTTCCTCTGATTTTATTATGATAACATCTTCTGTTGTCCCATCAATCAATCATCGTGTCAATTCGGATTCATTGTTACTCATCCTGGAAAGTCATAATCTTAGTATGGGGCAAACATAAAATATAAATCAGTATTAATGTTAAAAGAATAAAAATTATGACCAATACCAAGTTTGCAACAATGTGGCCCTTGTCATATTTGGATGAATGTAAATCTTTGTGTTAAAAGTAGACTTTAAGCCGAAATTTCCTAAAGAAAAAAAAATAAGCCATATCATTAGTGATTGATGTAATATAAGAAAAAGGGCAGAAATGTACCTTTGAATGAATGTGTTCTTAATGATGTTGCGAACACAATAGGTTTATCATGAATGATTTGACGAATTCTTTCGCCATCCTTCTCCACGAAATTTTCCCATAAAGTAAGCATTATGGGAATTGTGCATCTGATAAAGACAACAGATATTAGTAACAAAGCAATAAAAAAGTGATAGAAATAATAATAAAGCAAAGAAGAAGAAAATATGTGTCATCTGTTAAAGTTAATATTTGTCGTTCAATTTTTTTCCCATCTGATCGACGGGACACAATAGTTGTTTCATCACTGCGAATCACTATGCCTAATAAATATGCAAATGGGAATAATATTTATTAGATTCTAATAATGAAAGTAGAAAAAGTGAATTTTCTTACCGATGACTTCGTCGTCAATTCTAGATTGAAATAATTGAGATATTGTTCGCATTTTACTTGACTCCCCGTCATCTAATTGAGTAGCAGTGATATCTTCGGCTTCTGAGACGATGGTAGAATTGGAGAAGATGATTGTATTTAGAACTGTGCCAATGTTGAATCTGGGATTCGCCACTTTAACTTGACCATTTGAAATATTGTATGTTTTTCCTTCCTTGAGCAAATGGTCAAGTTTCACAATTACTTCCAAGAACATAGAAGCTTGTATAAGAGTTCCCTGAAAAGGTTGTTATAATTAATTTGTATAATTACAAGAAAATGTATGTTGTTATAGTACAATTAATAAAAAGTGTAAACTAACATGTTCATCCTTGAAACACATGTTTATAACTTTTTCTATTTTATTGTATTTTGAGAACACATATGATGGTTTTTTCTCGACTAACAGACAATGAATAATCCATTCCGTCATGTTAGGTGTCAACTCTTTCAACATTGTTATCTTTGAAGTCATATCCTGATGAAGAACAATGACAACGTTAGAAAAAGTAATGGATATAATGTATGATATAAATGAAAATACGTACATATGTCAATATTAAACATTTCTTTGTAGACAATATTTTGTGTTAATTGGCACATAGTTATGTCGTTTAATTTGAATGGCTTGATAGCCAACTTTGTTAATCTTCTTGATACACCTCGGGATAATGCTACATACAATTGCCCATGTGAAAAAACTGGTTCTGGCAAATAAATTTCAACGTTTGTTATTGTTTGTCCTTGTGCCTTATTAATAGTCATTGCAAATCCCAAACGCAATGGAAATTGTTTTCTTCTAAACTGAAATGGGTAAGTGTCAGGTTCTGCTGGATACAAAGGTATACGTGGAATCAAAATTTCTTTTCCTGCATGTTGGCCACTCGCAATTTGTGCCTTTATGATGTTTCTTTGAAAATTCAAACAAACTAATCTTGTGCCATTACATAAACCATTTGGTGCATACAAATTTCTTAATAACACAATCGGACAGTGTTTCTTCAAAGTTAATTTTGATGGTGGCATACCAAATGTGGTCAAATTGTTCAAAAACTCCACTTGATAATGGGTTTTTGCCTCGTCAACTACATTATCATAGCTATAATAGACATGCTTCTCTCCTGGAAATGATGTACTGAGGATATCGTTAATTTCATCAACAAATTCAGTTTTTGTTGCTAGTATGGCTCTGCTTGTGATATATGACGGACACTTGTACCTAATCTCAATTTCTGCATATATATTACTGATCAACTCACTTCGCATATCTTCAACATCTTCGAATTTGACCAAAATGTCATCGGGAATACAAACCAATCCATTACCGATAATTTTTTCCGTTCCATTTCCAATTCGAAGTAAAAAGTTTGCAAAATCTTATCACACTTTGCTCGCATGTTCTTTGTAAGATACAATTTTTCTATTTTGGGCCACAAATAGGATGTGATCAAACATGCATCAATTGTTTGGCTTTGAGTGGCCCTTGGAATTACGGGTAGAACTTGTCGAAAATCACCACCAAATAATAAGATTTTACCATCAAATGGTAGATCAGAATCCATGATATCTTGTAGTGTTCTGTCAAGTGCTTCGATTGCATATTTTTTACACATAGGAGCTTCATCCCAAATTATCAACTTCGACATCCTTATTAAATTTGCCAGCGAGCTTTGCTTTTTTTATGTTACACATTGACGACTGTTTTATATCTAAAGGAATCTTGAATCTTGAGTGTGATGTTCTTCCTCCAGGCATTAGACAAGCTGCTACTCCACATGTTGCTGTTGCCAAAGATACATGTCCCTTACTCCTTATATTTACAAGTATTGCTCGGTAAAGATATGTCTTTCCTGTCCCTCCAGTTCCATCTATGAAAAATATGCCATGTTCTTGTCTGCCGACTCGATCCATTATCAATTTGAAAGCTTTTTGTTGGTCTTCATTCAGCAAGTTGATCGATTCAATATCCTCAGGAGGCATCTGAATCAACAATTCATCCATAATTTCTTTTGACGTATTTGATAATTCAGGAATTGATGGCAAATCAAAGTCAGAAATCTTTCTTCCTAAATTTTCAAGAAACATGCTTATATCTTTCAACGTTGCCATTAGTTGTTCTGAATATGATAAATTTTTGTTTCTTCCAAAATCCTCAGACATATCTTTTTGGAATTTATCCCATAATGATCTGACATTTTCTGTATCACAATATACTAATGTCATAGCAAATAACCGACGTAAAGAAGATGGCATTTGATACATAACAGCCTCCTCGAAACAACAAATTATTGATTGGTCACTTTCCAACAATCCTCTTAATTGAGCTGCTTCTCTAAACGTAGTACAAGTAAAACCAGCAACTGTACGTAAGTCTTCAAATGATTTTGGACCTCTGACATTATTCAACAGTATTCGGAGATTGTATCTTTCTCCTTCAGATGGATTTGCCGCATTCACACGACCAATTACTTGTCGTTGCTTTCGTCTTGTCCAAGATAATCGTGACTGATGCCAAACATAGTATTCTGGAAACTCTCTGTACAATAACTTACGAGCTTCTATGTCGATAACATTTTTTGTGAAGAACTCTGTAAGCATTGTTTTTTTTTTGACCGAGAAGTTTCCAAGACATTACGTAAGTCATCACTGTTGTTGAAAGTCACAAATTGCATATTTGGTAGATGTAAGTCAAGTTGAATAACAGAAGGATACATCTCATTTAAATTGAAATGATAAATTCTCCGCATTGCTTCCGGTGGTGAAATCCATCTACCATCTCGAAAATCTTTGATTTCATCAACAACAATTTTACGTTCATCATCAACATCAGCAATGTGTACTGAAACACGATCATGTCCTTTATAAATATACTTGTACAAGTACTTAATTGCGGTTATCGATGAGCAAATTTCGACGTTTATATGACAATTGTACCGCTTAAGTAACAAATGATTGTAAGGAACGACCCACCAATTATCCAAATAGTGTTGTCTCACTTTAAATTTTTCCCCATTATCTCTTCTTCTATATGTTGGATAAGAATTATTGCCCTTCAATGAAACATCACTGAATTATCATGGATAATGGCACTTGCATTTTCCATTTTTCATACAAGGTGATGATGGTCGTAAGGATCCACAAGGACCGTGTATCTTGTGCTTTAGGACCATGTCGTGAAAATCTTGATCCACATTTGGATCTGGTATTTCTGCTGACACTATTGCATCATATGTTTTCGGGATCTCAATCTTTTCACCTTCTTTCATAACAATCAAAAAATGAGCATGTGGTAAGCCTCTCTTCTGAAATTCAATGACATGTATGTGTGCAGCAACATTCCCAAATATTTTCTCATTGAACAATTGATGCTTGAGATCTTGTAATTTTGATCTAAAAATTCGACTAACAATGTCTGGCCTGTTGAATGCAACTTCCCATGATTGTATTGATTTCTAATTTCATTCCAATCTGGATTGCAAGTGATTGTCAAGAATATATCTGGCTTTCCATATCGATGTACAAGAGCCATTGCATTCAAGTATCTTCTTCTCATGTCCCTTGGACCACCAATAAATGAGGCTGGTAATACAATTCGTTTTCCAATGTTTTTTGAATTTATTTCTCCATCTTTAACAGCATCTACAACTCCTTGATAAAGATCTGCGCGTATATGTTGTTGATTTCTGTAGTAGAAATCCAATCGGTCTGTTTCTATTTTAACATACATGTCAACAACATATTGTTGCAATAAATGTCCTCTAAATAGTATTGAAGAACAATGCGAAATTCGAATCTGCAGAATGTATGCATAATATTCACGCGCCAAAACAAAAAATTTCTTATTTCCTTGGGAAGATGCACCTGCAAGGAATAATATCTATTCTACTAAGTTTTTTAAAAAAATATCATTACACATGATTATACGATGAATTCAACAAGTACCTTCTTCTCTTTGTACTAAATTGATGAATGTATCATCAATGCCCATTAAAAGATTTGAGGAGCTATCAGTATTTAACGGGCTGTTGGTTCTTCTTATTCCTCGATGCCAACCAGTTTCTCCACTTGGGAATAGTAAAGGATATTGAAGTGGATCATAACATCCATAATACGAATGAACTTTATGGTTTCTTCCATCATGACCATGTACAATAATATCTGCAACATAACGTCCTTCTATATCATTTCCTTCAACCCAAATAGCTGCTACTTGATCAGCCGTAGGTGTGTTGTAAACACGTTAGTCCAACCCAGGATCAGTTCGGATGGAAATCACTCTTTTCTCAAAGGAAGGCAAATTGTGTAGGTTTCTAAGGAAAGTAGAATAAGGATTGATACGTAATATATCAATCAACAATTTAATTATTGACTCATTCAAGTTCGAAAAATGATAAAGTCTGTTATGGACTTCATTCTCAGTATCATAGAAGTATAATTGCAGATATCTTGCAACATTGTCGCTTGGAACAAGTGATGGAATGCGATGATGCAGTTGTCCCAAAATTCTAAAAGTGTAACATCCACTTCTCATATCAGCAACGGTTTTGTCAATAGTAACTCCAAGTGAGGTAAATGCAAATATACTGTTTTATGCACAGACAAAATTCCTAAATTCTTTGCATTGGCTCTCATCAGACGTATACAACTTCAATAAATCAGATGGAATTGTCGTTAACTTCAAAGAAACCTCTCCATTGTAACAACAAAATGTTGGAGGCTCGTAATCAAACTTTAATGCTCCACAATATACACAGCATCCAACAGTCTTGACCACATGTTTGGTTGAAAGTTGTTCCAATTTCCTAGCCTTTTTCCTCTGTGCATACAACTCCCTTCTTCGTCTATTCCTATTTCTTGCAAATACTATATATAATATAAAGTTAGAATACAAATACAAATAAATAAATATCTATACACATGACAACAAATTATGAATACATACCTTCATCATTTGAAGAATCCTTTGTTTGTTCAATGCAATCTCGTTTATCATTCATTGTAACTGATATAATAATGAATAAGAAAGAATTCATGTTAGAATGTAATACAACGATTAACAAATAGTTATCAATTTTTTAAGAGTAATATAAAAAATAATTTTAAAAATCATGTAAATAAATTATTAATTAATTAAACATATATATCATGACATAAAAGTATATATTAATATTTTTTTATTATAAGATACAAAATAATAGGTCATACAAGTGTCATTCATATAGTAATATAGAAAATTTAAGTAAATATTTACAAATTTAAAATTTAAAAGATAATATAATAAAAAATTAAATCGAAAAAATGCATAAATTAGATGAATTTATTTAGACTATATCTCTGCATGAAATGTATTATATTCATATAAAATGTATAATTCAAATTTTAGTTGGATATTTTAAACCAATTTAGAATCTATAAGTATATACTATTATAAATAAATCTAATTATTGATTTATTATAATTTCAAATTAACTTATTCACTTATTAGAGAGTAATACTATAAACAATGTCACATATAAACGTAATGATTGCCAATAATTAATGAAACAAATTTAGAAAAAAAATTTCAAGAAAGGTTGTCTTAATGTTTTGTTTACTTCCAAGCTTTTGAGCAATATATAATACAAACACCATGATTACGTTAATTGGTCAAATGGATGTTACTGTGGGTTTTCAAGAAATGGTACAACCCACCCGAATAGTGAAGAGAGAATCCTTCACATTTGGGGATTTACGGAGGTCTCAACGGAAACAAACCAAGTCACCTCGGGAGGAAATCCCAAAGGAGAGAGATCGGTAACCATCAAGAAGGGTATTTTGGAGTGAAAAGAATATATATGGAGAACGAACTTCTATCTTGGATGTCTTACAAGTTAGATGATGCCGTAAGTCAATGTAAATGCAAGGGATAGAATTGAAGGGAAAAAATACAAACAAACAAATATACTAAATAAAAATTATAAAGAATTAGCAAGACTAAAGATAAATAATTCTATTCATTCATACTTTCTGTCTTTGGCAATATGCAATTACACTGCCATTTTTGTTCCTTCGAATTGGTTATTTCCTAAGTTTTTTGACTTGATTATGCATCTTTGTTCCATGCATATGCCATCTTACTCATTTGTTTATTGATAGAAAGCAATTGCATAATTCTATTTGGCTCTAAAGTTTTTTTTCTATGTCATTCCATCTTTCACAAAAAAGGACAGAGTAAGTTAAGGGGAACCCTGTCAAAATAGGCCCTTAATGCTGCCAAGTCAGTCCGTATGCATGGAATATAAAACTCCTTTTAATGCTAAGGAGGTTAGGCCATTGAATTATGGAACGGGTGCATGAATTGCATGCCCACAAACTTTAACTTGACCAATGGGATAAAAACAATTTAAGGGGACATGCCCTTACATGAAAATCCTCAATACCTATCAAGGGTTCAAGGGATACTATCATGAAATCATAAATTGGGGATTATGAATTTTCATTCTTTCCACCTCTGTAATCTTGTGAAATGGTCAAATCATTGAAATTTTCACTCCATCTATTCCATATGTGATATTAACTTCCTTAATGGTCCCATGACCTTAAAAAGAAATAAAAAAGAAGAAACAGAAATAATAAAACATAAAAAGTAAACAAAAAACTATCTATAAAATCAAAAAAAGATAAGAAAACAGGAAATAGACCAAAACCCAACTTTCAAGTAAAAAACCACTCAACAAAATTCAAAAAATTTTGAATAAACAAAACATAACTGAAGTTCAGTCAAAAAGAAAAAAATTTGGTAAACTAAAAAAATTGTGAAACTAATAAACATAAATTAAACCCTGCGACAAACTCTGAAACTGAGAAAACAGTAAATTGTAGAATGCCGAAAATAATTGTAAAAAATTGGAAAACTACACAAAGTTGTGACCCAACATCACTATTCTCTTATGGCACTTAAAACTAATCGTGATTAGCACAATTTTCACTTCTTTCAGATACTCAATTTTGCAAAAAAATCAATGAACATGGCTATCAGGGTTGAATATCAAGGGAATAAAATTATTAATGATATAACATTAATAATATATGACATATGATAAATTAGGCAATGGGATTGGGCTTATTTCATAATGAATTAGGCTTAAGAATGGGCCCAAATCGAGATAAATATTAAACTCATTAATGATATAACATATGAACTATGTAAGTGGACATAAAAATGCTTATTTTTAAAGTAACCATCTTTTTCATAAATTTGGAGGTTTTCTTAGTTAATAAAATTTAATTTTTTTTTAGTTTCGACACTTCACAGATTGTAGAGGCTTTATACTTTAAGAACTTCAGATACTTTTTAGATAATTGAGTTTTAATTTTCTATATATGCTAATCATATTTGGATTTGTATCTCTTAAAATTCTCAAGTTCTAAAGTTCAGATATTATTTTGTATAGAATTGATAGTTTATACATTTACTTCTATAGTAAATATGTATATTATTATGAAAATGTTTTCTTTTTTGAAAATGTGATTCCAATGAGTGGTGTTTAGGTGAGTTCTAATGTCCAGATGTCATTTGTATAGATTTGACAGCTTGTACATTTACTTACTACTTTCTTGTTAAGCAAGACACATGCTAGATAATGGCATACGAAGACATGCAACCGTGTAAGGATGTACAGGAAAGGAATAGAGAACAATAGTGGATTGTTCTTGAAAAAATGTTTATTACAATATAAACATTCTCATAGAGACATGTCAATACTAAAATATGGAAAAATAATAGGAGTGCTACCTACTGATAAGAGGAGAAATAAAAAAGTGTAATACATCACGACCCAAGTATTCTAAGCTTAGAAATGTAATCTTTTTTTTAGCTATATCCTCTTCAATGACCATGATAGCTTTGTACAACTGACTTGTCTTCCACGTTGAGACGATGCTATGAGCTTCCTCCTCATCATCCACAGAAACAAAATGTCTATCCTTAATAGCAGGCAAATGAGAAATTGAAGGCAATACATGGCGAGGAAGGCCTACTTGTAGAAGGCACCTGTATGAATTGTATAGTACAAAATATGTGCCCGATATAAGCCGTAGATCTACTCCAGGAGTGAAGCAAATCAGAAGGACCTTTTTATGCAAAGCCTTTGGAGCATAGAGGAATCCAGTATGGTTCATGTCAGCAAAGTAAACACACCACTCAAACCTTTTCTTTAACTTGGGACATTTGTTGGTAACTTTGTCATCAATTCCAAGTGTCGTCGCATAAGGATACAATGGGCTACGACGAAATAGACGAGACATGGTAGTAGCACCACCATCATAGTTGAATTTGAAATGCCAATCTGCCCAACATGCTAACAAGAGAGCGCTGCCAAAAGAAGGTCGACCTAAACTCGCGGATGTGAGCCCGCAGTATAAGTAGGCAAGTACAGAAGGACCGAGTTGTTTGCGTTGCCATATTCCCCTGATACAAGATAGGTGATCCGGCTGTAAAAACCCATTCTCGGCAGGGAAGAGAAACACGGCAGCTAGACAAGTGGCGAAACCCTTCAAGCCTTTAATCATTTTTTCCTCATCATCTCCTGCACTTTTCAAGATAGAGATAGTCCACGAGGCAAGTTTTTGTAAGCTGATGCGTTTACCTATAACAATGCTACGTGAGTGTTCAGTATCAATGAACTCATGTAAAAATTGAGAGCATGTCAATGGCTCAAGAGAAATGAACATACTGTCCTCCTCACCCTTCCGACTGCGTTGCAATCCAAGCAAAATTTCTATCTCCTCTAATAGAATTGTACACTCGAAAGTGCTGAATACAAAAGTATTGGTATCTGGATGCCACAACTCAATCAGTGCTCCCATCATAGCAAAGTCCAAGTAGTAATTAGCATAATGCTTTGCATGCACCAAGAGCCCCCTCAGACCCCAATTAGAGAGGATTGATTGTGAGAAAATATTTAGAACATCGAGCAATTTTTCTAACCAAGTGATATGGCCGAATCGTCTTGGACCTGGGAAGTTAGGATAGTCCTACATCAAAGTATACATCAAAATAATTATAAAAGAAGCCTTGACATTATTCACTCTTAACTGGATTCAATTGATGTGACCCACTTAAAGAGTAGTTCCATAATTAAATATAAGAAAATTGCATAATGATTACGCTTACCAAACCGGCCACAATTCGACCCTTCACATGACCAGGAATGTCAGACAAACGTCTCCCCATATTCAACCGAGCCCTTTTAGAGGTAGATGCAATTTGTGAGAAATTACGTCGAGTCTAATAGGAGGACATGGAAATATTTTGTAAGGAATCATGACAAGCAGTTAAAGATGATATTTTGATTTCTTCTATTGAAAATAATTTTGACAATTATTTAAGTCAAAGTTTATCAAATATACTCATTTAACAATGCCATTTTTTATTCTGATTGTTCATTATTTATTTCTTGCATTTAATGTTTTAGAATAAACCTATCTTTTAACTAATTATTCTTGTACCAATATGTTATGAGACTTGATTTTAACGTTCAGATTTCTCAACGTTCAGATTTCTGAAAAAATTTCAGATTATATATACATTATATTTTTAGAATTTCAGATCAAGATGATAGTAGAATAAACCTATCTTTTAACTAATTTATGAAATGTCCTTATTATTACCTAAACTACAACATCAAGTAAATTTGGCAACTTAAAATTCCAGGTGTAAGTGATTTTACCAAACTGAACTATTTGGTGATATGAGTGACGTTGTAGTTGATTTTTGATAATTATCAGTTAGTCTTCTTGAAAGAAATTTTGATTAAATTTCTGGAATAGCATTTTAGTGTGTATTTGACTTGTTATAAAGCAATGCAGATTTCTAGAGTAGTAGTGCAGATTTTTCTTGTTATAAAGCACTCAATATTTAAAATCAAATCTGAGTTTTGTAATTCAAAGACTGTTAATATGAAAAAAAATTTGCTTAGATGTCTGAAACCTTTAAAATCAGAAACCCTTGAGCTAATAAAATAAGATCTGATAACAAATGTGGAAGGTGGTAGGCTTAATGAAGACCTAACCAATTGATGTTCTCAAAAGTAGGAAAAAAATCAAATCTGAGTTTTGTAATTCAACGACTGTTAATATGAAAAAAAAATTGCGTAGATGTCTGAAACCTTTAAAATCAGAAACCCTTGGGCTAATAAAATAAGATCTGACAACAAATGTGGAAGGTGGTAGGCTTAATGAAGACCTAACCAATTGATGTTCTCAAAAGTAGGAAAAATGCTATATATATAAACATCTGGATGCAAATTTCAGATATATATGGATTAAAGAATAATCCAATCTGTTTTCAGATTTGATAGTACATCTGAGCATAGGAGACTAAATCCAGTATGTGGCAATATGAGACACCTAGGAACCAAACTGATAGAAAAAAATGTTTGGAACTCATGCTGAGAGGTGTTGACCAACCCACCCAGCCAAGAGGAGCAATGTAATAGTATGGGAATCAGATTCCAAATATATGACTCCATAAATGCTTAATCTTACTATATGTATGGATGGAGGGAGGTGGAAAAGAAAGGTTTTAAGAACCTGTTTGAGAGTTAGTTATGAGCAGAAAAGAATAGTTGTCCAAGACTGTTTTGAGGAACTGATCAGTACCTATTGTGGGGTAAAAGCAAGGGGGAGCGATCGGGAATCTGTTTGGGGTCCGAACAGGGGGTGAAAATAAACTGAAAATGGGGCTGAAACAAGAGTCTGATCGGGACTGTTTAGGCTTCTGGTCGAGACCTATTGTGGGGTTCACATGGGGACTGTTGTGGGGCCTACTGTAGGGGCCAGTAGAGGGGCTAACCGGGCTGCTATTTGGGGTACTGCAGGTGACCAGTTAAGTGATGCAGCAGTGACTGTTTAAGGAGTGCCAACTGGACATGTTTAAGGGGTGCAACTGGGGCAATTATAGGGGTCTGCTGTAGGTGGAAATAGGGGAGGCCACATAATATTTTTGCAAGAAGCCGAAAGAGGGTTTTGAGGCGGTGCTGCAGTGACTATTTAAGAGGTCAGACATGGGGGTCTGTGGGTGGAAGAAAGGGACCGACCGGACCTGTTTAAGGGTGCTGCAAGAGGGGTGGTATGCTCTGGCAGTCTAAGGTTCCTGCAATACGGTCCAGTGAGTGTAGACACGCAATTTCGGCCCAGTTGGAGAGTTCAAATTCTTGTTTACATAAAGAATATTTAAAGCACATCGTGTTTTCCGGACAGATCGAGTTTTTGGCACATTCCGAAGGTGGGTCTATAAAGCAATCAGACAAGCCAAATGCCCCAAGAATAGGGCACCTGGCGCCCTGTTTATAGGGCACTAGGCGCCCTATATATAGGGCACCTGGCGCCCTATTTATAGGGACAACGAAAACCTTAACGTTGTAGGGAACCCACCTATAAATTATCAACACCAGTTCAGGAACCCTCAACAAAATCAACCATTTAGAAACCCTCGTCAACCTCAACCTCAGTTCCAGCCCCGTCAGCAACAAGCCCCGATCCCTCAGCGACCGCAAGCCCTAGTTCCCCAACCAGCGCGGCAACAACTGGCCAACTACAACCAGGCACCCCCTCCCATGGCCTATGAACCCCGAAAGGTTGGACCCAAGAGGAACGATTACCCGCCTTTGCCGTACTCTCTCATGGACATATTTAATGCACTCATGGCGGCAGGGCAAATTGCACTGCCAAGGGAGAAGTCGGAGTGGCCTCAGAATGCCAACACAGAGCGATACTGCTTGTTCCATAGATATCCTGGGCACACCGTGGAAAATTGTTTTCAGTTCAAAGACTACATCCACGACCTTAATGAGCAAGGCAGTATTGACTGGGACCAGATGGAGGAATACATCAGAACAGTGAAAAATCAACCTCAACGGCAGCACGTACCAGCTCAGCAACAACAACAACAGAACCCCGGCCTGGGGATTATCCAAAACCCTCTACCTCTACATGCACCCGCACCTGGGAATCAACATGTTAATCCCATCTTGATCTCTTCCGAGGAGTATCATCATCGGGGCCGAGAATTGGCAAGTTGAGGGAGCCACCTCCACCATGCATGTCAACCGAACCGTCCATTCTATACCCCAAGCTACATCGCCCAACCCCATTACTCTCAACCGGCCACCCATCATCCGAGCACCATCACGACCCATCATAACACCACCAACCACACAACTCCAATCGGGACAAACCCTAATCCGCCCGGTTAATCCACCACAAACAACACCATCACTAGGACCCATCATCATCCCACCCCGTGCAAACATACCTACCTACCCTACTATGCCTCAAACTACCATCATTACACCCATCGCAAGAGCTCCCATCATTCGACCTAACCCACCACCCACCACTACCACCCCAACTATAGCTCCTCAACTTGCCACAGTACTTAGAAGTGGGCGCATGTTCCAAAGGGTCTTTCCCCAGGCCGGCCAATCAGGGTTGGCACCAGAAGCAGAAGAAGAACACATTGAAGAGCCGTTGCCTGGGACATCCTATGACTTATTGAAGCATCTTGATAAAACCCCGGCACGGATCTCTATCTTAGAGTTGATCAAAAGATCCAAAGTCCATCAAGAGGTTCTCCAACAATACTTACAGCGGGTGATGGTGAGTGAGAGCCTCCCCCCAGAAAAAAATCTCATCGGTTTTGGTCCCGAGAAGTGAGTATCCGGCCCTTATATTCACAAAGGAAGAGTTGGCCGACCCGGAAATAAGGAAATGTGCCTTGTGCATCACAGTCCACATCAATGGTGTAGGCATTAAGTCATGTTTGGTCGATACCGGAGCATCCATTAACGTTGTGCGACCAGAAACATTACATCTTTGTGGAATCTCCGAAGAGGACATCCGGCCATCTCAAATAACAGTGACCGCATATGATAATTCAAAGAAGCCCGCAGACGGCATGATTACATTGGGTGTCAAACTCGGACCTCAGACAGTCACTGTCAACTTTCACATACTAGAGATGGATCCGACATATAAAGCTATTTTAGGACGACCCTACTTGGAAGCACTAGAGGCAGTCGCCTCCACCAATCACCAGTGTCTTAAATTCCCTTACAAGGGACAGGTGATTAAGGTGACTAGCATGCCCCTAGATCATCCATCTTCTCCACCACCACCCCTTGGGTTGCCAAACGAGCCAATTTTTACAATCTTGGATCTTCCAGAAATGAGTAGGCAACCCAGGCAAGTGTGGAGAAGGAAAAGAGAGAAAAATGAAACCATTGGATGGCATATAATGAAAGTTTTGGGATACCAGGAGGGCCGAGGACTAGGCAAAGAACTGCAAGGCATAGCTGAGCCAATCAATCTAATGAGGTTACAACCAAAAAGCGGGATTGGGTATGATGGAACGACAGCGAATGGTCAAAATCTCAAAAGCAAATACTTTTCTGGATGCTTACAAAAGTTTTTCATCAAGAAAGAAACCATTCAACTGGTTGAAGACAACAAAGAACAAGAGATGGAGCAAGAAAAGAGAAGAAGAACCAACGACCCTGGAAATGACGTGTATCCTGAAATATCTCTTTTGTTTTCCACCGATGAAGAGGGGTCAAGCAATGAACCACTCCAGGCTAAACCACCTGTCGACCCATCCAAGGGTCATATTGCCAAACCGACTTGAGAAAAAGTCCAACCAACTCCACGAGGGCCTTCCCTCATTACGTCATCTTTTGGGACCGACGCCCCAATGCACTGGGATGCTCTCCCCGGGCTTCTTGGCCCGATCCCTATTTCTAGGCCCTCAGGCCCAACTTATGGGTCCACGAACCCACTTGTTGCTCTTGGGCCATCAAGCCCCTCTACTAAATCTGGGCCTTTGTGCCCATTTCCTCCAACTCTTGGGCCACCGAGCCCCTCTACTAAATCTGGGCCTTTGTGCCCATTTCCTCCAACTCTTGGGCCATCAAGCCCCTCTACTAAATCTGGGCCTTTGTGCCCATTTCCTCCAACTCTTGGGCCACCGAGCCCCTCTACTAAATCTGGGCCTTTGTGCCCATTTCCTCCAACTCTTGGGCCATCGAGCCCCTCTACTAAATCTGGGACTTTGTGCCCATTTTCTCCAACTCTTGGACCATCAAGCCCCTCTATCGAATCTAGGCCTTTGTGCTCGTTTCCTCTAACTCTTGGGCCATCGAGCCCCTCTATTGAATCCGGGTCTTTGTGCCCATTTTCTCCAATTCTTGGGCCCTCGAGCCCATCTCCTAAACCCGGGCCCTTGAGCCCGCATCCTCCTCTTATTGGGTCCATAAACCCACCTTTTTCTATGACCATCCGGCCTACTGGCCCATCACCTCTTTCTATCAACATTGGGCCCGAAAGCCCCCTCTATCAAACATTGCTCGAAGTCTTTCCCTCTTTATCAATATCTCCGCCTACTTTGGCTCCCGTAGTTGACCTCAACCCAAATCGGGCACCTGAAGCCCAATCTGTCTTTATGTTTAGCACTCCTCAAAAAATAATGCCCTCCTCGAAGCTCAAATTTCGATCCAGGAAACATCTCAACTTGCCTCGGAAGGGCATTCGACCCAAGGAACCACCAGATCCTTGATAGACCTTCTTTGCCCTCTATCTTCTCCAATAAATTCCACTACATCCACCTCCTCTTCCTCCTCTTATTTACCTTCTTCTTCTTTAGGTTTAGTTTCCAATAAAAATAGGACGAAAATCAGAGGTAGGAGAGTTCCAGAAAGATACCCGCATCAGTTAGCTCAGAAAAGCTTAAGATGTGCCAAGCTACCGGAGTATCTAGAAAATGCGATTCAGCTGGATGAAAGAAGACTGCTCGATCTTTGTCCGGCGCTGTCATCAATGTCAACTTCACATTAACAAGATTGACTCTCCCGCATCTTCCCTTCACCCGGTTCATGCCCCATGGCCTCTTGCTATGTGGGCTTTTGATGTTATTGGACCCCTCGGTGACCCAAACTCCACAAACAAAACCAAATCCTTCATTCTAACTGCAACGGAGTACTTCACCAAGTGGGCGGAAGCGGAAGCATATGTGGAAATCAAGGCATCAACAGTCTGCACCTTCATCAAGCGCAACATCATTGCCAGGTTCGGGATCCCAGGCGACATCATCACCGACAATGGACCGCAATTCATCTCCCAGGAGCTGCGTGACCTTTGCAACAGGTATTGCATCAGATTGCATCATTCATCTCCATATTATCCTCAAGGCAATGGTCAAGCAGAAGCCACCAATAAAACCCTGATAAAAATCATTAAGAAAACTTGTAAGTCTAGCAAATTCGCGGATTGGCCAGATAAATTAGTTGATGCTCTATGGGCCTACCGCACCTCTATTCGAACCCCAACGGGTCAGACCCCCTATGCCTTGGCATTTGGGATGGAGGCGGTAGTTCCATACGAAGTAATCATTCCTTCCCTCCGAGTCCAGATCGATCGAGATATCCCGATGGATGAACGCCGAGATTCGCTTCTCGTGCAACTCGAACTCTTGGACGAAAGGAGACTGGCCACTGCCGAACATGCTAGATCTTATCAGAATAGACTTAAAAGATTTTATCAGAAGAGGGTGGTGGAGAGAAAATTTGAAGTCAGTGAGGTTGTGCTTAAAAGAATATTTGTTAAGCCGGGTGGTCCCCGCTCCAAACTTCTACCGAATTGGGAGGGTCCGTATGTGATTTCGGTTGTTTATCCCGGTAATTCATATAAGCTGACTAATGCAGAAGGAGAAGAACTAACTCATCCCTGGAATGGCGTATACCTCAAAAAATATTTCCCTTAGAACAAAAATCACAAAAAAATCTATAAAATCAAAGGTGTGAAGTATAATGATAACATCCAACGCTTGCTTGCTCGGTACACCAACTTGTCACTCAGGGGAATAAGGATAAGGCATCATACTGCACACACTACACGCCAAGTCTTGAGATCTGATGATCGGAAGTCAAAGAGGAAGCTAGGTAATGCTTGGCAAAAGAAGGTCAACCCAATTCCATTCTCTTCTCGTTTCGGTCCAGAATAGATGAAAGGGGTTAGAATGAGGAGTATCGAAAGTTCCCGTTGCCTTAGCGGAAGGATGCCTCTGAAGGTCTAACTTATTAAAAGAAGAAGGTACCAAAAGATGGGCAATGACCCCTCAGGTCGGCAAAAGAATAGACTTGTCTGAATGTGTACCAACCAAAGCCCAAAAGAAAAAAGGCTCCAAAAGATGGGCAATGAACCCCTCAGGTCAAAATCAAGCAAAAGAAAAAAGAAAGACCTGTCCGAATGTGGGCCATCAAAGAAAAGGGCTAGAAAGGAGGACCCGAGGATGTCAAAATTCCAAACAGGCAACGCGGGTACCAGTAGAGAAACAAATTCGACACCCCTAAATCTTAGTAAGGACTTACCATCAGTCCTCTTCCCTCTTTAACCTTGCGGGTAAGGTTGACCGACTAGACCCAAGAAGAACCATAGCCTATCAAGGGCGGAAGGTCAGAAGATCTCGGACTAGGCACTTTCTTACACATGATGCCTACTCTTAACCCTTAGGTAACAATGAGGCGCACCTATGACAAGCAAGCAAGGGATGAGATAATCATGTCCCTCACACCAAACCAAACAAAAAAATCAAATATTTCAAAAATCCTAAAAATATGCAAAACACCAAAAATCATAAAAATACCAAAATACCAAAAACATTATAAAACCATCAAAACCCAAACAAATCAAAAATTTCAAAACACCAAAAGTTTGCTTTCTAGACTGATCAGTTGTCTTTGCATTCATGTTTAATTTCAGTCTTGCGTATTTTCTGCATACTTTTGTTTTTTCTGTTATCTTTACCTTGATAAGGCCTATGTCCCTTGACAAAAGATCAAGGCAACTTTGCCCTCTCCTTGCAAGGGACTAAGCCAAAATAAAGTTCTAATATCTTCTCTCAAGTGGATGCAGGAATAGGAGAAGGCATGCCAGCTTTATATCCCCAGAAACTTAGAGAAAGCAAAAACAACAAAAAAATCAAAAATTGAAAAACAAAAGTGGACTACTCCGACCCCTATTAGGACTTGCATTTAGTATTGCATCTATCAAAATAAATAATATTTGAGATGTTGAAGACCTCAAGTCTAGAGGGGGCTGAGCCTGAGAACCCCTTCAAAAAAATCAGTGAGGGCTCAGTCATTCCCTAGGCTTGCGGATAGGCCAAAGTTGAATATGCGGGGACGACGGTTTCTTCATAGATGTCCTAACCCGTTATGTTCAACCAATATCTTCAACTATTTTCTTATACTTATTTGTATTTCTTTAAACCCAGCATGCATCATTTCATACACCAACATTTATCATCCCACCATGACCATTCCCCGCTTCCTAATCCTGCCATAATCTCCTTCTAGTCCCATCATGAACCTTTTTAAAGATGGTCTTTTATAGCCCCTAGAGAAGGTCTTGATTTTTCAGAGAATTGGTTTCCAACGGGTTTTGACAATGATTTCATCAAAACAAGAAGTTTTTCCATGTCAAACTGAACCGGTATTTCTGAGTAAACCTTATGAATTTGAAGAACCCAACCATGGTTGATTGGCTGTCTCCTCTTTACCTTTTGCAATTTACTTTTCAATGCATTTCTACCGAGTCCAGCACACCATGCAGTTCGGGTTCTGGTCGGTAACAATTCTCCCCCACGTGGGATTTTAGTTATTTACTTTCATTACTGTTCTTCTCTTTAACCAATCAACCGGAGGGAAGGTTTCGATAAGACAAAGGGTAATCTCGGAGTCCGGTAAAGTTTTATTCCACTCAACTAGGCCAATGAGGGCGTGTCTAAATCTACACCTTGGCGTCACCTTTTCAGTCCATTACCACTTCATTTCGCTACACCTCATTACGCTTCGCTACATTCACCTACGCTTCATTCATGTCACTCCCCTACAAAGCCGACGCCAAGGCGAGGCAAGCTGTAGACACGCAATTTCGGCCCAGTTGGAGAGTTCAAATTCTTGTTTACATAAAGAATATTTAAAGCACATCGTGTTTTTCGGACAGATCGAGTTTTTGGCACATTCCGAAGGTGGGTCTATAAAGCAATCAGACAAGCCAAATGCCCCAAGAATAGGGCACCTAGCGCCCTGTTTATAGGGCACCTGGCGCCCTATTTATAGGGCACCAGGCGCCCTATAAATAGGGCACCTGGCGCCCTGTATATAGGGTGCCTGGCGCCCTATAAACAGGGCGCCTGGAACCAAATCCGATCGATTTGACAGGCTGATTTGACCCCCCGCAGTGACTTGTCTTGTCGACCTGACAAACCTCATGATGCTAGCGCCCCATATACGGGGCGCTATGCCACATGGCACTGTTTTTCGAAAATGGCCAAAGTGCCCTCTTTTGGGCTATAAATAGACCCCCATTTGGAGCTTGGAGGAGGTTCCAACTTCGTGCCACCCTAGAGCTCATCCAACACCACGATTCTAAGCCATCTACACCCTCCAATAGCCTCCAAATCGATCCAAGTTCGTTCACCAAAAACCCAAAAAAACCTTCTGTTTCTGTCACCTAGAAAAATGATTTTCCTCCAACTTTGAGAGCTTCTACCCGTCTCTCCTCTTATATCCAGCACCCAAACCCTCTTCCATGGGCTTCATTTGAGTATTGTCTACAAGGAGGAGCCCCTACTTCGTCCCAGAAGCCTCCCAGCACTCCGGAGCAGCGCCGCGAAGAGGAGAAGAAAATCTGTTCGGGCCAGACTTAGTGACCCGTATACAGGGCGCTTTGACTTGGTCAACGCGCCCCATAAAGGGGGCACCTGCTCCTGGCGCCCTATATACAGGGCACCAGGAAGGACAGAAGCTTGTTTTGTTATATTTGAATTCCGATCGCTCGTTTAATCGAATTTTTCGTCTTCCTCTTTCATCCTAGCATTAATCATCATGTTATTTAGCATGTCTTAGAGCATTTTTGCATTTCATATATGTTTAAAACCTACCAAAAATAGGGGTTGGGATCTCGTCCCAATCCGGTTAGTCTCTTCCCATTTGCATGTTTGAATCAAAATTCGAGCATGATACTATGCTTTCGTTAGAACTAATGAAACCTTCACTTGTCTACATGTTTTCTTATGGACATTCTTAGGTAAATCCGATCAAGGCAGAGCTTCAACCGGATTGAAGGCAAAGGATTCACTAAGCTCTCTTCTTTCGGCCGGCCGAGAGAGGAGAAGTCGGAACTCCACAATCTCCCCGCTTCCGAAGGTACGACGGTCATCTTTCTATTTCATTTTCTTTCATTCCACCATATTTTGGAGCCTTTGGTTCCTGGCGACCACACCTACATAACACACCACCCACCGACACACACCGAGGCGAGCGTAAGGGTTCCGGGAGGGGGAGATCCGCGGATGTCCCGTTCCGGGTGCTTACAGTGAGGGGTTGTGGATGACCTGCAGTGGGAACCGAACACCGAAGGGATCTGCAGGAGAGGGCTGCTGCAGGTGGCTATGGGGAAGCCGAAAACGGGTTGCCGCAGGGGACTTTAGGGGCTGCTGCAGTGGGGTGTGCAGTTGCCGAAAATGGGCTGTCGAGGTGAGCAAAGGGTAGGCCAACCGGACATGTTTAGAGGTGTTGTAGGTGAAAGAGAACTGTTTAGAGGTGCTGTAACCAATTTGAATAGAATTATTGCATTTTCAATTTTAGTAAGTATAAGTTATGATGTATATTGGAGTAAAAGAAGAGAAGACGTAAACATATCAAAAGTATGTAAACAATGACACAAATCAAAAACAAGTGATGTAACGTGAAAAACAGAAAAGATATGAAAAAAAAAAACAGAAACTAAAGCTGAAATCTCCAAAGTTTAGAAACATAAACTTGAAAACTGGAAGCGTAAATTTTCACAATTGTGAAATCACAGAACTGAAATAAAAAATTTACAGGTCTAACAATACCCACAATTGTGAAATTACAAATTTTAAATTCAAATTGCCAAGTCCGATAAATCTGAAAATTGAAGACCTCAAGACCCCAAACCGAAAATCAAATTTGGAACTTTTCAAATTGGAATCCAAATCCAATTTCACTTTAAACTAAAGGTTCTATGCCCAAAGCATTTCTAAATGAAATGCACCAAGCCAAAAAAATTAAATCAGAAATCCAATAATTTTTAAAATTAAAAATCAGTAAATAAGGAATTTGTAAGGAACAGAGGAATTCTAAAAATCTAATGTATATTTAATATAAAAAATGTTATTGTCTCAATGTTGTGTTTAGTACTGTTGGCATCAAGTTTTTTTGCTTAGCTTGCTTAGCAATGCCGAAGCCGGTGCAGAAAATCTGACCCAGATTCAGAAAATTCGTGAATAGATGATGTAAACAGGCTTTGCAAATGCCTTGGAATGGCCTTACATGCTACAAATGGCCAAGATAATGTGCTCATTACATAGCCCCGGTCAAGAGCTTCGCAATGGTGCCCAAAACATGAAAAACGGACACTGGAAGGCCGAATGACCATTTTGCCCCTGACACTTTGGGACAAATTGGGACTCTAACATGGAATTCCAACTTTACCACTGTAGACACGCCAAATTGGCTTGATTCGGAGCCCTAGACTCTTATTCCATAGGCGATATCTTTTATCTGACCGTTATCTGATCCGGACTACCTCGTGGAGATGAGCTAAGGACATTGGTGGAGCCCCTTGTAAGTTGAGAATGGACCAATGATTTCCGGAATATTGCCGTAACCTTCAAGCGAGAGCCGCACGTGAACTGTAAAAACACGAAGCCTGCTCGATGACCGACCTTGAATGGTCCATAATTGAAGGCCTCGAGAGTCCCGCATGTGTTCCGTAACATTCAGGGTTTCCGAGAAGTCACTTCGGTAGGCATCAGTCAATGACGGCTTTCGTTACGGCTTTTTCGATCTGTGCTGACACGGCTATCCCGGGCCACATGTTAGGCCTTTCTGGTCATCACCGGGTCTTTTCAGGTCATCCGGGTCGATTCTAGCCGTATATTTTATCAACCGGGGTTATAAGGCCGGTTCGGTCAATTTTAGGGTTTCGCGGCTTTTACGGCTTTCGATTCACGTTTACCGGGTTAATCTCAGATTTTTCGATGACTTCGGATTGTCTGATCATACCGGACTTGTTCGGTCATCATTTCAAGTCATCCCGAGTTGACCCGAGATTTCTCGACCGGAACCGTGCTCTTTCGGATCTTCGCCCCGGGTTTCGGCTTTTCGCGAGAAGGTAAACCGGTAGAAAGCCCCGTACGAACATCTCGGGAGTCATGCGGCTGGTTTACCGACTTGAGGAGGTGCGGTTGAAGGCCCTCTTTCCAACGCGACAAACGGGAGCCGAATCGGACATCCGGTTTGCAAGATACGGCTCGCGGAACACGCGCGCAGGAGAGAGAGTGTACCGCGCCCCCGCTCCGCTTGAAAGGGGAGGGCGCGCCCTGCGTGCCCTCAACCCGGGGGCACGCCCTGTGCGCCCTCAAACTGGGGGCGCGCCCTGCGCGCCCCCGGTCCCTTTGAAAGGCGGGGGCGCGGTCAGTTGCTTTAAATCGGAAATTACCCCGATTAGCACCTTCTAAACCGGGTTTTTGGAAGGTTTCCGGGTGAGGATTTTCACTTATTTGTACCGCACCCCCGGTTCGGGGGCGCGTTACGTATATCAAGTCGATTTTTAGCAATTTCCAGAAGTTTCCGTCGATTTTTAGCAGTGAGACGCCGAACGCGCCCCCGCCTCCTTTGAAACAGGGGGGCGCGCAGACCGCGCCCCCGAACTGGGGGCGCGCCCTGCGCGCCCTTGGTTTGAGGGCGCGCCCTGCGCGCCCTCGTCTCCTTTGAAACGCTGGGGCGCGGTACATCCAGTTTCTAAATTTTGCACCGTCTCCCTTCCCCTATAAATTGAGAGACATTCTCAACGACCCAAGGTTGAACCCCCAGTGCCTAGCTCGTCCCAAGGTCGTCCAAGCTCTTCTCCAAAGCCGTCCCGACGTCCAAAGGCGATCCGAAGTCAAGAAATCGATCCCGAGGTGAAGGAGGAGGCTCGATCCGGGCGTTCTGCATCCACCATCTTCATCGACTTCTGCAGAAAATCCGAGGCTTCTGCTGCAAAAGTTTTCAACATACACATCGTTCCTCTCTTCGTCCTCTTTCGTCCCCAACTGATGGCACTCAATTCTGACTTGCCGTTTGTTCGTGGCGGTTGCTACACTGAGGGCGCGCATCCAGGTTCTGTTTTTGACATCCGCCCACTTTCATAATTTTTACTGACTTATACAGGAGGATTTAGGAGAAGTCATCAACATAGTAATTCTTCCTCTCTGAGTCCTCCGTCTACTCAAACAAACGGAACTCGATTCTGACATCGGGGTCGTCCGTAGCATCCTCTGCACCGAAGTCGCGCCAGAAGGGTGCAAAGCTACCCGAACCGGCCTTTTCTCAACCAACTCGGCTTCAACTCAAGCCGATCCATTCTATAAGTCTTCTCAACTCCATTAACTCTGTTTATTCATTGTTTTAAAGCATCTTTTAGTTTATTTACATCATTTTTACCTAATCAAAAATACAAAGAAGGGGTTAGGACTCACCCCAATCCGGTGAGTTCGATTCCAATTGCTTCTTTCTCATATTCTCTCTACGGTTACTACACTTCCCATAGTTCTAATTATTTTCCTTCACTTGGTTTATTTTTCTAGTTGCACAGGTTTATGAAGCTAGCATTGGATTGGAGACTCTTCTTCATCGGCCGGCCGAAGAAGAAGAAGGTTGAACTCACATCCCTTTCTCCCACGCTAAGGTACACACGGTCAACTTCTTTCTATTTCCATTACATAAAGCGGAGCCCGCGGCTCCTGGCGACCACACTTTATTTTTATTCATGTTTTAATTTCATCTCCTCCTCAGTCTCCTCCCACATGACCCGAACCATCTCCGGTGCTCGAGCGACGCCGTGAGATGAAAGTTCGGGGATCAATGTGAGTGTGGGACCGAGGTGAGGATCTTTTACAGCTTTCCGAGTGTCTTCCGATTCACTCCCCTTTTTCCCCTATTCCATCTTTCACCTTCTTACCTTGAGGTGCCGATCCGGAACCCGTTTTCGGAGTCGACAGCTTTTTGGCGACCACGGTGGGACAACCAATGTCTTCAACCGTGCTAGCTTGATTGATCCGTGCAACTAGTTGTTTTCCGACTTGGTTCCCGCGTGAACCGGCTTGTCCTTTACCCTTTTCCATGTCAATTTACTTTTAAAAAAAAAACTTGCTGATTACTCTTCCTTTAAGATTGTCCCCCATGTGGACTTGATTTCTTGTCTTTAATTTCAGCCTGGTTCCCGCGTGAACCACTTTTTCTTATAAACCGGTTCCCGCGTGAACCACCTTTCTTTTCCAACTCGGTTCCCACGTGAACCGACTTACTTTCAGATCAGTCCCCGCGTGGACCACCCATTTGCAGCACCTTTAGATTGGCCCCGCGTGGCTCTCTTTTCATTTTGTCAACTCTTACACCGGTTCCCGCGTGAACCACCCCTTTTCCTTCAAAAACCGGTTCCCGCGTGAACCACCTTTCTTTTCCAACTCGGTTCCCGCGTGAACCAACTTACCTTCAGATCGGTCCCCGCGTGGACCGCCCCTTTGCACCAATTATATTGGCCCCACGTGGCCCTCCTTTCCTTTTTCCAATCAAACAAACCGGTTCCCGCGTGAACCACCCATTTTCCTTCAAAAACCGGTTCCCGCGTGAACCACCTACTTTTCCAAAACTTGGCTCCCGCGTGAGCTACTTTATTTTCAAATCGGTCCCCGCGTGGACCATCCTTTTACCTTAACTTCAGATTTGTCCCCACTTGAACACTCCAACACAAGCCGGTTCCCGCGCGAACCACCTTTTAGTTGTTAGTTGCTAGTTACTTGTTTACTCTATCATTGCTTATCTTGCTTGCATTCACTTGTTTGATTTATTTAATAGCTTTCATTCATGTTTGCATATTGATTGCTTCTTCTCCTTCTACCCTCCATTTTTCATTTTTGCATTAGCTTTGCATCGGGTACCGGACTTGTTCCGATCCGTAGGGCATTCGAGGCGGGAGCTCTCTCTCCCAACACACCCTCACCCTCCAAACACTTTCTTGGTGGATTCTTACCTCTCTTCTGGGATATTCCTTCCTAGTTGATTTGGTGGTTTCTATCAAGACCTCCGTAAGTCCCCATCCGTGGAGTATTCCTCTCCGCACGATTGGGCCGGTTGTACCACTTTCCCAAAACCCGAAGAACCCAAGTACCTACTCGTGGTGATTGAGTGATAACCTTAGGTCTTGAAGATTGAAGCAATAGGAATCATACCTACTTGAGTGAACAATTGCTAACAATCTATCTAATCTAAGGTTTCAACCCAATAATTGTCGAGTAGTCATTTTAAAACTTTGTTTGCATAACTTGC
This sequence comes from Cryptocoryne crispatula var. balansae, assembly GCA_036172225.1. NCBI lineage: Eukaryota > Viridiplantae > Streptophyta > Magnoliopsida > Alismatales > Araceae > Cryptocoryne > Cryptocoryne crispatula. The sequence continues at coordinate 15,746,670 of CM069923.1, read as the reverse complement.
TTGCTCATAACAATTGAAAACAAACCAAAAAATTCTCTCCTTTCAAAACACCTAAAACAAAAAAAAAATCCCTTTAAATTTTGTGTTCAACTTGCTTGCCAAACAACCAAATTGAAACCAAATCAAATCAAACAAACAACCATAATCAAACAAAAACTCTATTTGCATTTACACCCTTCATTTGCTTTCTTTCAACCATTTTGTAAGGAAATTTGACAGGATGCCCCCTCTAAGGTCCGTAAGACACCTCGGGATGTCGGACTACGCAGCCAAGAAGAAGAGTACGAGACGGGCCACTACGAGCCGCAACAACCCATGGCTCAACCCGGAGGGCCATGTCAACGCCGTCGAGGAGCCGTAAATTCAAAATCCTACTCATCAATCCGCTTCACTTAGCGTGGAGCAACTCCTCCAGGGTCTATCTCTTCATCTAGACCCCGAATCTTTTCGCTTGTGCAATCCTTGACAAAGGGCAAGATGCCCGCCACTCAAGATCCGGTCGAGGGAAATCAAGCCCCCTCACCACCTCAGTCAGCAGTCAGGGCCCAAATCATCTCTTCTCCCGGGGAACCCTGCCGTGTCTCCACTCACCCTATTATGGGGCATTCACATAACTCTATTCCAATTCCTGTTTCCAACCTACCTCCTCCAACTCAACACTTTGCTCCCGTGGCTCAGGAATCCAGCCTCACCCAGGCATTAATGAACAAACTCAACCAGATGGATGAGCGTTTCGAAGAGATGAGGCATCGCCTCGATTCTAAAGCCACCCCCGAAATCTCTGTCCCATCCTTCCCAGTTCTACACCTTCCTCCTTCAGAGATACCAGTCTTCCAACGTTACAACGGGACTGGTAATCCTTTCAACCATCTGAAAAGCTTTCTCTATGACTCCGCATTCTGGAAAAATGACCGCAAAGCCCTTGCCTTCCTATTCCGTCGGTCATTGGATGGAGCCGCCCTTGACTGGTTCTATTCTCTTGATTCCATTGAGGCGACGGATTTCGACATTGTCAAGACAAAGTTTCTACAGAGGTACAAGGATCGGGTGGGGCCAGCCTGCTCGATAACTGACTTGATTGCCGAAAAGATGAGGCCAGATGAGGACTTTGCCCGATTTGCTGATCGGTGGAGGGGAATGGCTGAGAGACTTGTGGATACCATCTCAGAGGGGGAGCAGGTGAGGATGCTCATTGGGAACACCACGCCTAACCTTCGCAACCTTCTGATCATGCACCGTCCAACAACCATGAGTGAGTTGTGTGATAGCGCCCGCTACCTCCAAGCCCACTTTAAGGATGCATCCATGATCAACCCGTTCGACACCAAGCCCCGTAATACTAGAAAGCCTACACTGTAGGACCCACCACCGAAGGGGTAGTAAATAATGAGAGCATCAATGCCATGGGTAACTGTGGTGGGTACCGTCAAAACCAATACCGTAACCCACCACCCAATCAACAATACCGCTTGCCCCTCAACCAGCTCTCCTCACCACAAGAACAACTTGCATACAACCGAGCACCACCACAGCAACCCACCTACAACCGAGCGCCACAACAACAACATGTCTACAACCGACCACCACCCCAACCACAAGCCTACAACCAAGTGCCACCACCAGCCAACCGACCTAGGAGGGGGGACCCAAGAGAGAATACTACCCTCAACTGCCATTCCCCCTCACCGATATCTTCAACGCATTGATGGCTGAACAGCAGCTAGAGCTTCCAAAGGAGAGAGAAGGATGGCCGGCAAATGTTGACATGACAAAATACCGTGCTTACCATCGGTATCCCGGGCACACGGTGGATGTCCGTTTCCGGTTTAAAGATTACATTCATGACCTCAACGATCAGGGGAACATTGATCGGGCACAGATGGGAGAGTCTATACAAGCCATGAAGGCACGGCGAATCAACCTCGGCGACGGCAAGCACAACGGCAGCCCGGCCTGGGCCTAGCTCAAGATCCACTCCCGGTCCATGCACCCATCGAAGCACCGGCACCAGCGCCACCAAAGCAACGACTCGGCCGCGGCCACTCCGCCATCGAGGAGTCAACCCACCATTCCCGGGGTTGGCGGTGTCGAGGATCGGATCACCTCCATGCCCGCCATACCAACCCCACCTACAAACCGCACCATACTCTCCATACCGAGAGCTGCCCCCAGCCCACAAACTATCCAAACACCACTACCCTCACCAACCATTAACCCTCCACGACGCTTAATCATTAGACCGCCACCAGCCTCCCAACCAGCACCCCAACCTAACCCACCAACCACCATTAATCCTCCACGGCGTCTAATCATTAGACCGCCACCAACACCCCGTACATCACCTAACCTACCAGTCACTGCCACCCCACGACCTCTCATCATTAGACCATCACCACCAACACCCCAACCATCACCCAACATACCGGCCTCCACCAATCCACGACCCCTCATCATCCGATCCTCACCACCCCTACCTACCATGGGCTCCTCAACTTACCAACCAACCCTACCATCACTATCATCACCACTTCCCCCTACCACGCTGGCGCCGGTACTTCGTAGCGGGAGGATGTTCCAAAGGGTCTTCCCCCAGGTCGGGATACAACCACAGGAACAGGCAGAAGAGGAGGTGGTAGAAGAACCGTTGCCCGGCACGGCATATGATCTATTGAAGCACTTGGACAAAATGCCGGCACGGATTTCAATTATGGAGTTGATAAAAAGGTCGAAGAACCATCAGGACATCCTACAACAATATCTACAGCGGGTCATGGTCAATGAGGACCTCCCGCCTGAGAAGATCATTGCTGTCCTGACCCCGAGGAGTGAACATCCGGCACTCACCTTTACACAAGAGGAGTTGGCATGGCCAGAGATCAGAAAGTACGCCTTGCGCGTTGCAGTAGTCATCCGAGGCGTGGAGATCAAGTCCTGCTTGATTGACACCGGAGCATCCATAAATGTCATGCCGCCAGAAACATTACAACTCGCGGCATCTCCGATGAAGAAATCGAGCCTTCTCGCCGTCACGGTGACCGCATATGACAACTCCCGGAAGCCGGCACGAGGGGTGGTTACATTAAAAGTAGGGCTCGGGCCATGTGCCGTCACCACCGAGTTTCACGTTCTAGAACCGGACCCTACATTCAAAGCTATTTTGGGACGCCCGTACCTTGAGGCAATAGGAGCCGTTGCCTTCACTAATCATCGTTGTCCGAAGTTCCCATACAAGGGCGTGTGATCAAAGTAACCAACATCCCCATTCTGAATGACGTGGATGACCCCTCTTCTGCACTACCAATATCAAAATCTGTCCAGCCATTGGTTTCAACTACAGAGCTACCTGAGGTCATGGTATTGACGACGCCTCCAGATTCAGTTGCGTTGCGGATGATGAAAGGGATGGGCTATCAGCCAGGAAAGGGGCTGGGAAAGGAGCTGCAGGGGGTTGTGCACCCCATTGAAGCCGTACGAAGACCAAAGAGACACGGGCTTGGCTATGAGCCCAGTTTCACACCGCGGATGGTCTACCGGCCAAAAAATGCCATGGGACTCCAAAAGTTCTTTATCAAAGGGGAGACCATGATGATGGCCGGGGACAAAGAAGAAGAACAAGTCAAGAGGAAGAAGGCACCAGAGCAAGAGGAGGAGGTGGACAACCTGAGTTCATCTTTGGCTCGGTTGTTCATAGAGGAGGAAGAACCAGTCAAGGGCAAGTCCATCTCTAAACAACTTGTCCACTCGAACCCACCTCCAAACAACATCCCGCGTGAACCGTATCCTACGGTCACGTATTTCAAAATCCTCACTCTCTCCCTCTTAGATTCACTTGATGGGCTATCTAGCCCAATTCCCACTTATGGGCCAAAATGGCCACCTGAACTGATCAATGGGCCTGAGAGCCCATTCAAATCTTCTTACTCCACTGGGCTTCTATGCCCATCCAACAAACTTGGGCCCGCGTGCCCACCAGTCGGGCCCACGTGCCCTTTAGATTTATTTTCTTGCTTTGGGCCCGCGTGCCCACCATTTGGGCCCACGTGCCCCTTGGATCTTTTCACTAGCTTTGGGCCTATCTGCCCATTTCTTGTCATCATCGGGCCTGCGAGCCCATTTTTCTTCCATTTGCTTAAGCTTTCTATTTCTGCTCGAGCCCCATCGGCTCATTCTCTTTTTGTTATTGAAAATACCCAAAATACCCAAAAAAAAACATCCTCTCGCAAACTCAGTTTTCCATCGAGGAGACGTCGCTACTCGTCTCGGAGGGTGCTCCCAACCAGGGACCCCTCTTCTCCAACTCATTGATCGATCTGTTCGATCCTTCATCCATTGTTAATACCACCTTTTCAATTCCGTCTTCTTTAGGAGTAGTTAGGGTAGGAAAGAAGAAAATTCGAGGTAAACGTGTGCCAGAGAGATATCTCCAACAAATAGCTCAAAAGTGCAAGGAATGTGCAAGGCTGCCAAGTTTTTTGGAAAATACTATCCAGCTTGATGAAATCCAATATGAGGATGAATGCAATGTAGATCATACACTGGGAGTTTACGAGGTCTTATCAGAAAAGATCCCGATTTCGAGGATGAAATTGAGGACTTGGCTGATGCGTATGCATCCGGACTTAAAAGGTTTGAAGAACCATTAGCCACGGTGGATGAACCGACAAAAGAACCGAATCTTGGAACACCGGAAGATCCCAAGACGGTCCTCCTAAGTGCAAACCTCACTCCCATTGAGGAACGAGTTTAATTGAAATCTTGAAAGAATATAAGGACACGTTCGCATGGACATACGAAGACATGCCGGGTTAGACAACTCGTTAGTTGAACATCGTCTAACTTTGAAACCCGGAGTTACCCCGGTCAAGCAAAAATTAAGGAGATTCCACCCCGATGCCGCACTTAAGATGAAAGAAGAGGTCGACAAGTTACATCAAGCAAGATTCATTAAGGTCGTCCTTTATCCGCAATGGGTGGCAAACATAGTCCCCGTCATGAAGAAGGATGGCCGAGTTCGGAATCGTATAGACTTCGGGGACTTGAACCGAGCGTGTCCTAAAGATGACTTTCCTCTACCTCATATTGACGTACCGGTTGATAACACCGCCGGATTCGAAATGTTGTCATTCATGGATGGCTATTACGGATATAATCAAATCCGGTTGGCCGAAGAGGACCAGGAGAAGACCTCGTTCACCACACCTTGGGGAACCCATCGCTATGTCGTCATGCCCTTTGGATCGAAGAATGCTGGTGCTACCTATCGAGAGGGGAATGATGGCTATCTTCCATGACATGATGCATACCCTTGTAGAGGTGTACGTGGATGACCTGGTCGTTAAGTCCAAAAGCCGAAAAGATCATCCTGAAGTGTTAAGAAAGGGCTTGCAAAGGGCTAGGGAATATAAATTGAAGATGAACCCAAAGAAAGGCACATTTGGTGTATCCTCTGGAAACCGTTGGGGTTCATAGTGAGTAAAAGGGGCATAGAGGTCGACGCAAACAAGGCCAAGGCAATGATTGGTATGCGTCCTGCGAGAAATATGAAAGAACGTCGAGGACTAATCGGGAGGCTGCAGTTTGTCCGCGGGTTCATCTCACAACACTCCCAAAGGTGTAAACCTTTCTATGAGTTGACCAAGGCGGGGGCCGAGTTCAAATGGGATTCGAAGTGCCGGGATGCATTCGATGGTTTGAAAAGGTACACGGCTAGTCCCCCGTGCTTAGACCACTACCCTCGGCAAGCCCTTAGTTTTATATATCTCGGTTTTGGAGAATTCTCTTGGAGCAGTCCTTGCACAAGTTGATGAAGAAGGGAAAGAGAGGGCAACTTACTATTTGTCAAAGATCTTTGATCCATGTGAGCGAAGTATACCGTAGTGGAGAAGACCTGTGCTGCACTAGTCTGGGTAGTTCAGAAGCTTAAACACTATTTCTTAGCTCATGAGGTCAACCTTATTGCCCGCATCAATCCCATTAAATTCCTTCTGGAGAAAACTGTTCTAACTGATCGGTTAGGTCGTTGGTAGAGCTTCCTCTCCCAGTTTGATATCACCTATGTCCCCCAGAAGGCGATTAAGGGCTATGCCATTGCCGAACATCTAGCCCATCACCCTATACCCCTCTTTGACCCGGTCCAATCGGAGCTCCCGGATGACGAACTAATGTTGATCCGATCTTCCCACCTTTGGACATTATATTTTGACGGGGCTCTGAATTCACACGGTAAGGGAATAGGAATCGTCCTTCTATCACCCGAGGGTGTCACCATTCCACAGGCGTTTCAGCTTGACTTCCCAAAGAACCAACAATATAGCCGAATATGAAGCCTTGCCGGCCGGGCTGGAGGCTGCTCATTTCTATGGTGCCACGGAATTGAGGGTGATAGGTGATAGCCAACTAATCCTCCGCCAAGTCCTAACCAAATACCGAACTTCTCATCCAAACCTCAAACCTTACCAAGAACTCACCTCTTGCTACATCAAACTCTTTTTCAAACTCACTTTTGTCCATGTTCCTCGAGCTCAGAACATCCTTGCTGATGCCCTAGCCTCCTTAGCTTCATCTCTATCAGTCCCGCTAGGTAGACAGGTGCGGACTATTTATGTCCGTAGAAGGTCGATGCCAGCGATTAAGGATGGGCGATTTCTGAAAGTTAAGGAGAGATTTGGCAGGAAGGAGTATCTAGAGCAGAAAGAGGAAGTTTCTCTAGTCGAGTTGGAAGAGTTAGATGAGGGTGAGAGGCCCTGGTTTGATGAGATCGTGAGGTATTGTCAAGATCAGACATATCCACCTGGATCAAATGCAAAAGAAAAGAAGGCCATCAGGAGAGTATCCCAGAGGTATACCATCCTAGGAGGGGTGCTCTACAAGAGGAGCCTGAGCGGAATTTTATTGAGATGCGTTGATGAAGAAGAGGCAGAATTGGTGCTTAAGGAAGCACATTCTGGGGCCTGTGGGGGCCATGTCAATGCTCAAGCTCTTGCCAAGAAAATCATCAGGCAGGGGTATTATTGGCCAACCCTAGAAGAGGATTGCTCCATCTTTGTCCGGCACTGTCATTCTTGCCAACTTCATGCCGACAAGATCCATTCTCCCGCATCTTCCCTTCATTCAATTCATGCCCCATGGCCCTTCGCCATGTGGGCTTTCGATATCATTGGCCCTCTAAGTGATCTTAACTCTGAAATCCGTTCCAAATCGTTCATCCTGACGGCAACAGAGTACTTCACCAAGTGGGCAGGCGAAGCGTTCGTGGAGATCAAGGCATCAACACTGTGCTCCTTCATCAAACGCAACATCATCGCCAGGTTCGGGATACCCAGCGACATCATCACTGACAACGGACCGCAATTTCTCTCTCAAGATCTGCGTGATCTTTACAACAGGTACTGCATTGCATTGCATCATTCATCTCCTTATTACCCGCAAGGCAACGGTCAAGCAAAAGCCACCAACAAAACTTTGATTAAAATCATCAAGAAAACCTATAAGTCTAGCAAGTTCGCAGACTGGCCAGATAAGCTTGTAGATGCCCTATGGGCTTATCGTACTTCTGTACGGACCCCCACTGGTCAAACCCCGTATGCTCTCGCATATGGGATGGAAGCGGTGGTCCCGTACGAAGTACTCCTTCCATCACTCCGAGTTCAACTCGATAGGGACATCCCTGTCTATGAGAGGCGAGAATCTCTCCTTGCACAACTCGAACTCCTAGATGAAAGAAGGTTGGCCGCTTCCGAGCATGCCCGGACTTATCAGAACCGATTGAAAAGATTTTATCAAAAGAGGGTGGTAGAGAGAAAGTTCGAAATCGGTGAGATGGTAGTTAAACCGTGCTCTTTCGGATCTTCGCCCTGGGTTTCGGCTTTCCGCGAGAAGGTAAACCGGTAGAAAGCCCCGTACGAACATCTCGGGAGTCATGCGGCTGGTTTACCGACTTGAGGAGGTGCGGTTGAAGGCCCTCTTTCCAACACGACAAACGGGAGCCGAATCGGACATCCGGTTTGCAAGATACTGCTCGCGGAACACGCGCGCAGGAGAGAGAGTGTACCGCGCCCCCGCTCCGCTTGAAAGGGGAGGGCGCGCCCTGCGCGCCCTCAACCCGGGGGCGCGGTCAGTTGCTTTCAATCGGAAATTACCCCGATTAGCACCTTCTAAACCGGGTTTTTGGAAGGTTTCCGGGTGAGGATTTTCACTTATTTGTACCGCGCCCCCGGTTCGGGGGCGCGTTACGTATATCAAGTCGATTTTTAGCAATTTCCGGAAGTTTCCGTCGATTTTTAGCAGTGAGACGCCGAACGCGCCCCCGCCCCCTTTGAAACAGGGGGGCGCGCAGACCGCGCCCCCGAACTGGGGGCGCGCCCTGCGCGCCCTTGGTTTGAGGGCGCGCCCTGCGCGCCCTCGTCTCCTTTGAAACGCGGGGGCGCGGTACATCCAGTTTCTAAATTTTGCACCGTCTCCCTTCCCCTATAAATTGAGAGACATTCTCAACGACCCAAGGTTGAACCCCCGGTGCCTAGCTCGTCCCAAGGTCGTCCAAGCTCTTCTCCAAAGCTGTCCCGACGTCCAAAGGCGATCCGAAGTCAAGAAATCGATCCCGAGGTGAAGGAGGAGGCTCGATCCGGGCGTTCTGCATCCACCATCTTCATCTACTTATGCAGAAAATCCTAGGCTTCTTCTGCAAAAGTTTTCAACATACACATCGTTCCTCTCTTCGTCCTCTTTCGTCCCCAACTGACAGTACTCAATTCCGACTTGCCGTTTGTTCGTGGCGGTTGCTACACTGAGGGCGCTCATCCAGGTTCTGTTTTTGACATCCGCCCACTTTCATAATTTTTACTGACTTATACAGGAGGATTTCGGAGAAGTCATCAACATAGGAATTCTTCCTCTCTGAGTCCTCCGTCTACTCAAATAAACGGAACTCGATTCTGACATCGGGGTCGTCCGTAGCATCCTCTTCACCGAAGTCGCGCCTGAAGGGTGCAAAGCTACCCGAACCGGCCTTTTCTCAACCAACTCGGCTTCAACTCAAGCCGATCCATTCTATAAGTCTTCTCAACTCCATTAACTCTGTTTATTCATTGTTTTAAAGCATCTTTTAGTTTATTTACATCATTTTTACCTAATCAAAAATACAAAGAAGGGGTTAGGACTCACCCCAATCCGGTGAGTTCGATTCCAATTGCTTCTTTCTCATATTCTCTCTACGGTTACTACACTTCCCATAGTTCTAATTATTTTCCTTCACTTGGTTTATTTTTCTAGTTGCACAGGTTTATCAAGCTAGCATTGGATTGGAGACTCTTCTTCATCGGCCGGCCGAAGAAGAAGAAGGTTGAACTCACATCCCTTTCTCCCACGCTAAGGTACACACGGTCAACTTCTTTCTATTTCCATTACATAAAGCTGAGCCCGCGGCTCCTGGCGACCACACTTTATTTTTATTCATGTTTTAATTTCATCTCCTCCTCACTCTCCTCCCACATGACCCGAACCATCTCCGGTGCTCGAGCGACGCCGTGAGATGAAAGTTCGGGGATCAATGTGAGTGTGGGACCGAGGTGAGGATCTTTTACAGCTTTCCGAGTGTCTTCCGATTCACTCCCCTTTTTCCCCTATTCCATCTTTCACCTTCTTACCTTGAGGTGCCGATCCGGAACCCGTTTTCGGAGTCGACA